>JBAIZL010000002.1:262263154-262863154 GCA_036971475.1 Prosapia bicincta
TATAAAAGTGATAAATCTGTGGTAAAACGAAAAATGAAATAAAATAAAAAACAGTGTTTTTTACTAACTTGCAAATTGGTTTGAAATTTATTTATTAAACAATTTTCTTACACACTCCGACACCCTGGTCATTAAGCTAAGATACCTAAATATAATTCATTCCCCGGGAAACAGTACCCAAAGTGTTATATATCCGCGAGTTGGGTTTTTTACAATAAAGTCCAGTGACTGGTTCTCTGGCAGATTTCGGCAAACGTTATCACAGACAGGGCTGACTTCGGTCGGCGATGTTTGTTTAAACTTTTTGTATGTGTGACGGTGGGTAGGCCCGTTGCAGTGTGTGTGTGTGTGTATGTGTGTGTGTTGCAACGGGCCCACCAACCTTAACGCTCCACCCCTACCGCCGTCAACCCTTCCGTTGACCAGCTCAACAGCGCAAGGCCGGCCACCACACGCCCATTGCAGAGCAAGAATTTTGAAACGAGCCGCTCGCAGCCAAAGCCACAAACGCTGTGCAGTGCTCGCCAAAATCTGCCAGAGAACCAGTCACTGGACTTAGAAAAGAAAAAACCTAACTTGCTGAGGATTTTACCCTTAACGGGTGACTCATCCCGGGGAAGGAGTTCATTTGAAAGACATCTAAACGGCGAAATGACCATATCAGTTGTAGGAGAGTGTAAGAAACTTGTTTAGAAGAAAATACTCAGTTTGTTTGCAAGTTGGTTAAAAAATTATTTATTTTTTAATTTTAAAATTTATTAATTTAAATTTGCGTAGCAAAGTATGCATCTTATTTCAACTTAAATTACCTTTTATGTTGTTTCTCACTAATGTTAAGAAACCATACTATTTGTTTATTCTATTTTAAATTAAAAATTTAATTAAGATTTTACAATTTTAGTTTACTTACTATCGGAATATACCAAAGCGTAAAACTTTGCTCAATTTAACACTCAATCTTGCCTGTTAAAATATAACCCTTTCCAACCTGAAGTTTTTGTTATTATCTTCAAATTAAAAACCTCTTTTCCTTTAAGTGACTATTTAAAACCCTTGACTGCTTGTCCTAATTTTATATTAGTATCCCTGGTTATGAAACCTTGAAATTTTAATTGTCAATGTTTGTTAATGTTTACTTACATTTTTACTTAAAAAGTTATTTGTTACATTCTACAAATTTTCGTTTTAACCCTTTTGTTTCTAGCAAAGCTTTACTCTTCAATACACTCCGAAAGCTCCCTAACCTTTACATTATGTTCAACTAGTTAAAATCTCTAAACAAACAACTTATTTGTGGCAATATTCTATATAGCCATGTAAGTGATGAAATTTTTCCTATATCTCTATCAACTTTAATTGACCTTTCAAAGTTAATTTCTACTTGCTTTTACAGGTAGAGATTACTTCAACTTTACCAAACAACCAAAAATAATTTCATAAATTACATTATATTATATAAAAACCAATTATCAAGCACATACTGAAACAAAAATTACATATAAAAACATATAGACATATCTTCCACAAGATCTCCAAAATATTCACTCAACAACAAATCATAATTAATAAAAATTGTTAAAACATCTGCTGAATGAAATCAAACACTTTCCTAATTGAAAATACAATATTTAATACATATTTTAATTAAAACGTTTACTGAAACATACTTAAAAACCCTTCTGACAGATCAATCATTTACAAAAAGAAATCTACACATTTACTAAAATTTATTTAACCCTTTTAATAGAAAATATTTAACCCTTTGGTTACAATTAAATTAACCCTTTCTGCAAGAAAGTCATACATACTGAAATTTACTAATATTCACTGAAACATAGTTAAAAACCTTTTTGACAGATCCTTAATCATTTACAAAAGAAATCTACACATTTACTAAAATTTATTTAACCCTTTTAATAGAAAATATTTAACCCTTTGGTTACAATTAAATTAACCCTTTTTGCAAGAAAGTCATACATACTGAAATTTACTAATATTCACTGAAACATAGTTAAAAAACCTTTCTGACAGATCCTTAATCATTTACAAAAGAAATCTACACATTTACTAACATTTATTTAACCCTTTTAATAAAAATATTTAACCCTTTGGTTGCAATTAAATTAACCCTTTCTGCAAGAAAGTCATACATACTGGAATTTTACTAACATTTACTGAAAATTTATCAACGCAATTTCTGAAGGAAATTGATATTTACTAAATTTTGATTAACATTTGCTGAATGGTTACTAACCCATTTGCATAAATTATGTAACTTGAATTTTAACAAATTTGCAAAAATTTCATTTTTCTATTTAGTTTTCTATATCACCAACATTTTATTTTATATATATATAAATCATGAAATAAACAAAATACACTTATAATTTATAAAAGAAAAATTTATTTTAATATATTAGCTAGTCCCGCTCACAATTTTAAAATCTCTTGTTTTAAATATTTGGGTATTATTCATATTTTCCCAATGTACAAAATTCATCTATATATATGAAGCTTCCTTTTAAAACATCTCTTGTTTTACTTAACCCTTTTGTTGCACTCTTAAAATATTTATATTTTATACGTATCAAAGTCATAACCCTTTATTTTTACTCAAATCTTTCGTTTAATTTAATTTATTCACTACACATATATATGTTTACCCTTTTCTAAATAAAATCAACAGTTTAATTTAAATAGCTTGAATTAATGGTATAACCCTTGTTTATTTAAAAAAGAACAATTTATGTTAAATGGTTTCACTTTTAAAAATTACATAATAACTCCTTCTCAATAAAACAACAATTCAGTTTAATTTAATTATATGAAATGACGCTCCCCTTTTTAGGAGTTCTTGAAAATAATGCATGGCCTTCGAATCAGCTGTGGTAAACAACTATCTTTGTCAGCCATCTTGCATGCTTACCTTTAGCATATCACATTTAATTTAGTACAACATATCTCTTATTTAACTTCCTTACACCCTCATAAAATTTTGACCCTTCAAATAATTTAAACCCCTTTATTTGAGTTGTTTATAAAGAAACCTTAACCCTTTACAACATTTCTAACTTAAAATTTTTATTTCCTTTACTTTCATGAAATGCAACATATTTTCTGCTTTTAAGGCAACCCCCTCTTTAAACAAAGCCACCAGTATTTATTTCTGAATTTTCAAGTTTACTGTTTATGGTTTTAAAATTTATTTAAATTGTATTACATTTTCCCATTAAAAAAAATTTTTCAAATTAAAAATTTCTAATTTGCAAAGGGAACACAAAGCAGATCTGACCTGAATTTTTCCACAAAGCACGGCTTGCACATTTCTCCCTCTCTCTTCAATTCTCGCTTTGTCTTGACAGCGGGGTGGGGAGGTCCGGCTTGGCTGTCCCTTCTAACCGACGCTGGCTACTTGGCCGATTTCTCACGAGTTGCCGCCATCTTTGGAAGCAACCTTTCCTTTGAGTTCTGGTCCACCTTATCTCCAGGTCTGCTTGGCTCCCCCTTTGTCTCTCTGAATGGTCCTATCTTCTTTCTTCGATGCATTTAGCACAATTTTAAATTTGAGACTCTTACTAATAAAATTTTAGCTTTAAGCCCTTTTTTGACACTGTTCCTAACTGGGCATTTTCTAACACATACAAAAAAAATTTTTTTTTAATCGTTTACATAGTTATTTTTCCTTTTATTTAATTAAGTTTGAATTTTAGTATTATTTAAAAACTCTTTGCTAGGTCAACACTGTTCACTTCGCCTTACCCTTTTGTAGTAAGGTTGACTTATATTTAATTTTGAAACACACCAACTTCTGAAGACGCTTTCACATATCGATCGAATTGTTAGGGCTACCTCTTTCGGCTGGATCTTCACCGAAAGGGCCCCATTTTTGGAAACACTACGTCACGACATACCGGCGAATCGCACATTTCTTAGCCGCTCATAGTTTTTAAACGCTTGACGGTAAAACACTACTGACCATTGTCTTTTACCGGAGCTACCCTCGACATACGTCCGTTCACTTCAATAGTCTCGGTCTCGCTGCCGCGTCATGACGCCAAAATTTTCTCCCACGAAGAGCCTCCCTTCTCCAGTATTCGTTCCCACAATGCATCTCAACCAATAGGGATCTATATCGATTCCGTCATAATCAGCGCACTCATCTCCTTTGTATGCTTCCAAACTGATCGCCAAAAATCATTACTCAGATCGAAATATTACCTCTTTTTTGTTCTTGCCGTATAACTCTTTAGGGGTGCATTTAATGAAGTTTTCTTATTCTTGGTTTTTGATTTTTTTCATCTCGCTGTATCTTTGGAAATGTCGATGGTAGTTCTAGGTCAATTTTGACTATTTTCCCTTTGCAAATGACTTTACTTTAAAGTTTCTAACCCCTCTTACGGTGGCTTGGTTTGTTTTATATTTAAAAAAATTTTAAACACTTTGTGTTTTACATTTTTTCTCTTTGCAGTATGTATTCCAACAGAATACAGCCCGCCGCAGTGTGTGTGTGCGCGCGCGCGCGCGTGTGTGTGTGTTTGTGTGTGTGTGTGTGTGTGTGTGTGTGTGTGTGTGTGTGTGTGTGTGTGTGTGTGTGTGTTGCAACGGGCAGTTTGCCCTTGCAATCTACAAAAATTAAAATTTTTATAAATTTGAATTTCACAAAGTAAATTGTAAATAGAAAATGTTAAAATTTTTATAACAAAATGTAAGTAAAGCAAATCATATAATTACGGAGTGGAAAAGGCCAATATTTTATAGTCAGAAATTAAAAAAATTGTAGTTAACGAATAAATTTGTCCAACCGGGAATGTAGTGCCGATAGTTAAGTGCAAGAACATAACTAAAAAATGCTAGCTAGTGAACCAGACCACCTACAACCACCATTAATATTTCTAAATAATGAGTAGAGTGTAAAAAAATCAATAGCGCAATAATAAACAATAAAATTTTATTAAGACAAAAATTAGAGCAAAATTAAATAAAATAGACATTTAGAAATTAAAAGAATGATAAGGGGCATTTAGGCAAGATGATTCATGCAACCGAGAGATAGACTTCGACAAGTAACAAACTGATAAAGTCCTATGACCAAGCGGCTAGACAGGGAAATTACCTAGAAGAAAATATAAACGGTAACGCATGGCTTTGTCGAGGAGTCCAAAAAAGGAAATTTTTAAGGGGTGCCGAAGGAAACTATGCCAAGTTTTCAGCTAGGCAAAACAGTCGACGGGCCAGATGGCGTCTATAGAAACTTTTCTATCGTAATTTTTATAACGCCAGTTATAAATCGGGATTCGGCAATCGGTACAGCCATTTCGTAGAAATGTAACTCAATCGCTACGACTTACCAAGGTTTCGCTGTTCGAGAATTCCAAAGGATGCAGGGAGAAGAAAAAGACCTCCACTTCAACAAGATCCAAGGACCAGGAGCCAGGGGTGACAATTTTAGAAGGTCATTTTTTAAAAGTTGAATTTATCACTTAAAATTTTAATAAACCTTTCAAGTATTATTTATTTAAATTTTTATTAGTAACGAAATAAACAATGGCTTTACTCTTGTTAAACTTGTTAAATAGTATTTAAAAAACTTAAACATATTTCTAATATGTTGTATTGAATTGTCTAAAATAGTTAAAATTAAATGAACTAAGTCAGTTTTCCAAAACGAAAATATTTTACATGTAAATTATTCAAATTTCATTTTAAAGTCTCTAGACCAGCTTAGTCAGGAAGGAACCAACGAGAGAATATTTAATTAAATTTATTAGAGTGGTTTTGACTATAAACTTGGCAATTTTCAATATGATCAAAAGAGAAAATAATTATTAAGACAGTTCGAATAATTTAGAATATTAACTATTATAAATAATTTCATCTAATAGTGGTAAATGAATTTGAATATTTAACTAACTATTAATATCACAGAACGTTATGTTAAGACGCAAGCAAAACTAATTCCAGATTTAAAATTTATGGAAAGAATCAATATATGATATACTGTGAAATTAAAAATTAATTCTTCATTTAATTTTCAAGACATAAATAATAAATTCATCATATAAATTAAATATATGTAAAACGCTTTATTTAAATAAATATGTAATGCTTATTGTCTCCATAATGATAAAAGCAGGAGAAATCAATAAGTGTAAAATTATGTCAAATTTTATTACTTTCTTTCATTAATAAAATTAATATACAAAATCTTTTAAATTTATTTCAAAATATACTGTCCTAATAAATTAATGAAAACTTAAAGTGTTTCCAACTATTAAACTAAATGTTGCAAAGTTAAATATCAAGTGTATTTAAATTCATAATACAATAAATTCAATAAAATAAATCCTTATGTTATAGCAGGAGAGTTACTCCTAAAAGTAAATTATTTTAAATATTTGAGCTATATCAAAAAAATAGTTGGTTTTTAAATCAAAGTCCAGGGTCAGGTACCACTGGCAGATGCTGCTTAATTGTAACACAGAAGCCTAAAAAAAGGTAATATCTGGGTCCAATCTGGATCACCTGGTATTAATAGCACATGGTAAGATATAATGTATGTGATGATTGTTATTGATATTATATTTTCAGCTGACAAAATACTAACATATATGACTATATAGCCCTCACACTATTAGTTATCAGTAGAGGGTTTTTAATAACAGCAAGTCACGTCGGTGTATCGTTGCATGCTTTTAAGTGCATATTAAACAGTAGGTAGGTAGTTAAGCGTTGTGCGGGGTAGTGCACGCGCCAAAAGAGGGGTTCGTTGAAGTGTGTGTGTGTGTGTGTGTGTGTGTGTGTGTGTGTGTGTGTGTGTGTGTGTGTGTGTGTGTGTGTGTGTGTGTGTGTGTGTGTGTGTGTGTGTGTGTGTGTGTGTGTGTGTGTGTGTGTGTGTGTGTGTGTGTGTGTGTGTGTGTGTGTGTTTGTGAGTGTGTGTGTCTGTGTGTGTCTGTGTGTGTGTGTGTGTATGTGTGTGTTTGTGAGTGTGTGTGTCTGTGTGTGTGTGTGTGTGTGTGTATGTGTGTGTGTGTTACTCAATCACGTAAAAACTACTGGACCAATTGAGCTGAAATTTTACATGGCCATTCTTAGGGTCTCTTTTCAACACATAAGCCTATTTTTATTTAAAAATTCCATCAAAGCATCGACCTACTGGCTTTGAAAACTCCTTCAACACTCAATTATCTATACTCCATTATTTACTTAGCGTAATCTGCTAGTAGTAAATGTGTTTGTAATTACCTGTAAAAGTCACTTTTAAACACGACTAAACAAATGATAGTAAATGTTTGTTGTTATTCATCTTTCACGGTTAGTTATAACTTTACAAATATCATGCTGCTAGCAGACGAATTTTCTTTCTCTTGGTATTTCAAGACAATATTCGGTAAGGCCTTAGTTTGGTATATTTATTACGATTTAATCTCAATAAATTAAATTTAACTGAAATACAAATAGAAAATAGATTAATATAAATACACATCACCCCGCACGTAGGAAGGGTACTCGGCCAGTTGCCTATATAAATACTAATAAAAATGTATGGAAATTAAGGTAATGAAGAAACTGTAAATAAAATTGGGAAATGTTTTTTTACAATGAATTGTAACTAAATACTAATATAAAATTTTTTCTACTCATATTTATTTAATTCGAAGAACACATGTGAAACATTTTTTGATCTGATATGAAATATATTCCTATACTGTATTTTACAAACGAATATAAAAAAACTTAATTCTCAAAGAACATTAGTAGCCATAACATTTACGTCTCTGGAAGAATGTTGCCATCATCACTGTCTAATATATTCAAACAAAATTTAAATAAATTTAATATATAAAGGCTTACTATATGTCACAGATGATTGTTCTTGATGATGCCGGTACTGTGGCTGGCGAATTTGTTATTCCTTTGTTTCCTGTAATAAATTTATTCCTGTATTCGTATCATCTTGTATTATTGATTATTTATAACAGGAAAACAGTTTATATAATTTATACATAAAACATGTAACAGAAACCTTTATACAACTTAACTAAGTGATGCAATATGTAACGGAACTGTTGGAAATAATTGAAAATAATAATTTTATTTACAATTAATTTTATTTATTTTTTTTACGATTTTTCAGTTGTTAAATTTCACAGCCTGAGGCAAGTTCAATCGCTAATTAAAACTAATGTTACGAGAACTTACATTTAATAATATAAGTAACTAATGATGGTAACATATCTGCCGAAACTTCTCTGACGAGAATAGACATTTTAAAGTTGTAGACATAATTGAGCATTAGTGTGCTTTATCTGTAGGCCTACTATAATACATTTTATATCTAAAAATAAAAATGTCCTATATTTCAAATTTATTTAACAATTATTGGTTTGAAAAATATTTTTTTCTATTTTCATATCATAATCTAAAAATCATAATTGACTTCAATATTAGCACTAGTTAAAGGTTTCCCAGTCTAGCTTAAATCTTGACCTTTATCACTCTCTTTTAGATTATTTCAACGTGGTACTCGCATTTTTTATTTGATCTTCACATGAGTCTTTAATCTCTCTAGAACACTAACATCGTTATCTGTTCCAATCACTTTATCCTATTTCTCTCCCGTGCTTCATGATGTACGACTTCATTCAGTATTCTCTTGTAATATTCTTTGTTCACCATTGGTTTAAGAAATTTATTTGTCTCTTTTCCGATACTTCTTCATCACTATAGACAAAATTCTCCATCATACCCTAATGTCTGTTTAAAATCCAACTGATATTTTACTTCTATGGAAATGAGGTTATATCAAAAAAAATATTATGCAGATATAAAGATTTATTACAATATTTCTCAATTTTCAAATATTTTGAATGAAAATAACAGGGGAAATTTATTGAAT
This sequence comes from Prosapia bicincta, assembly GCA_036971475.1. Lineage (NCBI taxonomy): Eukaryota > Metazoa > Arthropoda > Insecta > Hemiptera > Cercopidae > Prosapia > Prosapia bicincta. The sequence continues at coordinate 262,272,051 of JBAIZL010000002.1, forward strand.
TTCGTATTCACTATTTGGATATTTATTGGAGCTCTGTTCTTTGGATATTGATTATTCTGTCAAAAGTCAAATGAAATAAATTTGTTTTCATCCAACTCTCAGACGATCCTACTGTAAGACTGATGGGTTGTGAACAGTATGAAAGGGTTGTGGAGGTAAGATTGGGGTAGTGATATAAAAACCCTTGCCAGAGAATATAAATAATACAATCGACTCCTAAAGAGATCATGACTTTAAGTATGCAGGGTCACTTAGCACACTCCCTACTGAGCCCGTAATGGGGTGAGTTCTTGTTGCACGAAGTTGTAAGAGGACAAATAAAGACGAGGAGAGGGATGAGGGTAGAACTAAGGAGACGACAGGATAACTTCCAGTACTGGCTATAAGAGAAATCTATGTTGCCGGTTCCCAACTGGAGGGAATAATATGTATAATAGTGTAACGCAAAATTAAACTCCAAGAGCGAATTTCCTTCTAAAATTTAATTTATATAATTTATTGTCAAACAGAAAGATATATGGCAGTAAATTTAAAACAGACAAAATGCAGGACACTTTGAGTCTGCAGAGTAAATTTGCAATGTGTAAGTTTGTTTCAATAACAAAGTTAGCTGCAAGTTATTTTTTCTGTACACTCCCGTGTTATATCTCTTTGCGAGTTATGCAAAGCACAGAACGACGGAAAAATCGATTTTCGTCGCCCATGAATATTTAGATAAAATATTATCATTCCTTTAGGGTTCATGCGAGAGACAAACACTAACATTTGGGTTGTTATTCAAGGAACGTAGAGTTAACTAAACGCTTTCACAAAACATTCAACAAAATACTAATTTAATTTTATAATAATACAGCAATGTTTTCCTTTCAGGGGCAGCATATCTCAAAACTAGACAGAGCTGAAGGTATCTCTGTAGTCTGGTTACAATTTAATATTTTTGTTAATGAACCTCTCTGTCTTTTGAGTCTCTGTAATCTTTGAGTATTTCTCTAATTTAAGTCTCTCTGTGATTGAGTCTTTCTGTGCTTTGAAGCTGTCAGTTATTTGAGTATCTTGTTACTTAAGTCCATTCTGTTGTTTGACTCTCTATGCTACTTGATTCTCTATGTTATTCGAGTTCTTCTATTATTGTAGTATTTCTGTTATTTGAAGATTTCTGTATTTGAGTTCTTCTATTATTGTATTATTTCTGTTATTTGAAGATTTCTGTATTCGAGTTCTTCTATTATTGTAGTATTTCTGTTATTTGAAGATTTCTGTATTTGAGTTCTTCTATTATTGTAGTATTTCTGTTATTTGAAGATTTCTGTATTTGAGTTCTTCTATTATTGTAGTATTTCTGTTATTTGAAGATTTCTGTATTTGAGTTCTTCTATTATTGTAGTATTTCTGTTATTTGAAGATTTCTGTATTTGAGTTCTTCTATTATTGTAGTATTTCTGTTATTTGAAGATTTCTGTATTTGAGTTCTTCTATTATTGTAATATTTCTGTTATTTGAAGATTTCTGTATTTGAGTTCTTCTATTATTGTAGTATTTCTGTTATTTGTAGATTTCTGTATTTGAGTTCTTCTATTATTTTAGTATTTCTGTTATTTGAAGATTTCTGTATTCGAGTTCTTCTATTATTGTAGTATTTCTGTTATTTGAAGATTTCTGTATTTGAGTTCTTCTATTACTGGAGAAATTCGGTTATTTGAGTCTCTCTGTTGCTTAGACCCCTATGTTATTTAATTCTCTGCGTTATTTGAGTCCTTTTATTATTTGATTCTCTCTGTTATTGAAGAACTCCTGTTATTTAAGTTTCTCTGTGTTGTATTCTTAAGTTACTATGTTGTATGATGCTATGGTATGAGTCTCTCTGTTAATTGAAATTCTATGCTATTTGAGATTCTTATTACGTGAGGCCATGTGTTTGTTGAGTCTCTCTGTAATTTAAGAGCTCTTGTTATTTGGGTTTCTTTCTGTTTTGAGTTTCTGTGCTCTTTGACCCTATTGTACTTGAGTCTCTCTGTTATTTGACTCTCTCTGTTATTTGACTCTCTCTGTTAATTGTGTCTCTTTATTATTTGAGTTTCTGTGTTATTTGAGCTTATTGTTACTCGAGTCCTTCTATTTGAGACTCTCTGTTGCTAAAATCTCTCTTTGTTTCTTTGCCTTAATAGAATTTCTATGTTATTTGAGCCTCTTGTTTCTTGATTCTCTCTGTTATTTGAGTCTCTTGATAATTTTGAGTTTCAACGTTATTTATGATCCTGTTACTTCAGTCTCTCTGATAATAAAGTGTCTCTGTGTTTTAAGTCTCTATGTTTTGATCCTATTGGTCCTTATGTCTCTTTATTGTTTGAGCCCCTCAGTAATTTGATGTTAAATATTACTTGAGGGACTTGGGAGTTCATTTTCTCTGATAATTGAGTTCATCTGTGTTTTAAGTTTTTATGTTATTTTATCCTATCGTTACTTGAGTCTCTTTGTTGTTTGAGTCCCTCTATTATTAGTCTCTGTTTTTTCAGTCTCTAAGTTATTTGAACATTTTGTTACTTTAGCCTCTCTGAGTTTTGAGTCTCCATGTTATTTAAGTCTATCGTTACTTGAGTCTCTCCGTTATTTGAGTCTCTATTTTATAGGAGAGTCTGATATTTGAGTCTCTATGTTATTTGAACATTTTATTACTTGAGTCTCTCTGTATTTTGAAACTCTTTGTTATTTGAACATTTTGTTATTTAAGTCCCTCTGCTGATTGTATCATATAATTTTTTTTTAACAAATCATATTACGTGAATATGATTTACGATTACAATTAGGACTAATACAGGCCTATATCTACCACTTTAGCAGCCGCAATTGTCTGACTGAATAATTAAATTGATTTATTGTATGAGGTAGTATTAACGGAGACAATTTATTTTATGTAAGAGTTAGATGTAGAATTCGTCAACAACTATTGTATAATTTTCACACATGACTAATATCCGTTTGTTTTGATACTTTATGTGTTTAAAATCTTTTATATATATTCATAAATATTCGTAAGTATTCTCATTACATTTGTCCTTAAAGGATTTATAATTCTCAAGACATAGTGTCATTCATCTACTTAACATTTAACGTTTTAAATCAGACAGGCATTTGTGAAGAAGCTTCGAGAATATGCCTAATCTATTCCAAGCTTAGTCTATGACGTTATTATGTCAGCTGCACACGTTCGAAACATCACAGGCAGTCTACTCCTGTCTCTTCTAATTATGCTAATGGTACATAGTAGACATTGTTATTATTTGAATTATTATAAAACTGTTAAACTGTAATTTAATTCCTTAATATATAAGTAATTAACTATATTTTCGATATGAAAATTTGTATTCTGTGTTTGATAATGTATCTGTAAAGCCAGTAAATGTTTTTAAAATCCTTCCCCACTTCCATTCAATCTTGAGTAAGTTTATCCTAAATCTTTTACGGAGTTTCATACTCTCTCTGAGTTACTTCCGGTTTAGTAATGCTTTATTTTCACTGGACGCCCACGTTTATGTTCTTTACTGTTCAGTTTCTTATACATTAGAATATACTTATTTTAACATGTTTATAATGGTAAAACTAACGGAGGTGCTAAGGATAAAATTATTCGTAGGAAAGGTAAATCAACGGGGATAAAATTTCAAGTTAATAGGCTTTTGATATTAACTTCTCATCACAGTAAACTCTCTATAATTCGGACATTCGCATATATGGCTCTTCCAGTAATCCGGCGTTTTCTTCAAGGACGGAAGATGGAAACACATTATTAATATCTAAACATAACTTGTATACTTTTCACTGCATGTCGATGTCAGGGATTAGGTGACCTTCACCCCGACCGGTTCAAGTTGTTTAGAACCTAGACGTGGACAAGGATATTTTTATATAAATAATTGGAATACAAATATATTACTCAATATGAATATATTGTAAAAGGTGTAGTAAGATTAAAATATAAATTTAAAATATATACCATTAATAAGAAGACAAAATGAGGACAGTTGACAAGAATAGTATATCAATTGATCTCTTACAAGTAAATTAACCACAGACCATCATAGGTTTAAACGGAGAAAATAAAATGAGACGTCAGTCTACTGAAGAGGTTTCATTTATTTTAACGTTATAAACTTATTATTGAAAAGAATATTATAAGTGTACTCCTATCGACATTCTGTGAAACCCATTTCCTTAAACATTAGGAATGCACCGCAACTGCTGAACAAACGGTTAATTAAAGCCTGCGCCTGACGCGTCGGATTGATCACTGAGACAATCCATCAAGACTGGCAGCTCGCAATGTTGCAGGAACCTGCACAGGCGCTGTCTCAGACAACGCTGCAATTAGGCTTCTGACGAACTACTTGTAACTAATGGAGGTTAATGCTTTGGATGAGGGTTTATTAACAGTTTTACTGTATCCAGCCAGAATGTATTGCCTACCTGAAGGAACTTCTATAGGCGCGGAAGAGGAGTCTAGTGTTTGCAGCTTTTTGTGAGACGCAGACAATCGAAAACAAAGTTTTATTAATAATCGTGAAGGCTTCTAGAATCACTAAACTCATAATACCTAAATGGATTTGAAAGTGTCTTTTGTAAAACAACATTCACTTCACAGATTTTACAAACACGGCAAACACTACATCTTCAACACTCATTTCCTCACTGGGTATATATACGGCAAGCCCCGATGGCCTCTGTCTTTACTGATTGAGCATCTCGATCTTTAAAATCTAAATATTTAAATACGTAAATAGAAAAGGCCTATTAAGTGCTTCACAGTTTTGTTGAGGGCGAAGCAGGCTCAAATCCCAAGGGTTGTAATTAGCCTTAACAAAGTTACTCACTATCAACAACCTTCTTATTCCCGAAATATAAAAAAAATATATTTTAATGAAATAACCAGGCAAATTGTTTCGGAAATTATTATGAATTTTTTAACAACATAAGAGGTACTTAGAAAAAATATTCCAATTCTCTTCTTGAGAAAATATCAGTTTATTTAAAGAAATTAAACAAGGGGTGGAATGTCATTATTACCCACCGGCCTCGACAATATTCTGTCAGAAATTGTTAAAACAATTTAGAATATTCGACATAATAAATTCCAACATGTATAATTCGACATGTCATGGCGTACATATTTGATGTGCTTGAAAGCCAACTGAAAGGTCGAATTCCTACTTAACTCTAAATATTTATGTATTAAAATTAATATTTTTATTAAACAGTTTTAACTCTATATGAATCAAAATAAGAAAAAAAAAATTAGCAATATTTTAATGTTAAGAACATTCACTATGTGCTAAATTGACTGTAAAAGTCGATATTTATAGTGTGAAGTATGACATTATATATAAACACATGCATACTTATACATCACTTCATATTTCACACTATAAATATCAACTTTTACATTTCGTTTTGAACATAGTAAATGTTCCTAATGTTAAATTGTTGCTAAATTTTTGTTTAAACAAAAATATATGTTTATATATATATATATATATATATATATATATATATATATATGCATATATATAAAACTGCGGATATTCAAATTCTAAACTTATTTAATAATTTATTTTTATTCAGAAATGTTTGTTGTCAAACAGTTTCAACATCATCTGGAATGAATAATGTAATAATGTAAGTTATACAACTTATGTTAAATTAGAACCAGCATCATGGTTACCAAATTTATTACAATATTACCAGGTTTATCTTGTTGCCTTAACATTATAGACACTAAATATAGTATCAAATTTAGATCGTATATGTTACTTTACATTTCCTTCGGAAACACTTTTATATTATTAATAATTAAAACAAGCGTGTTAGTTTAATATGGTATAATTTGTTATACCTGACATTAGATAAGTTACAGTTTATGCTTTTAAAAACATTTTAATGGCCCAATGGCAAATCTTTGATTGAATAACTCATACAAGTTTTACTCAAAAACTCTTAATAATAACTCAAAGATTGTTAAAGCCTTTGAGTATTTAATACAACTTTATAAAATTTAGTGTTATATAATTCTACTCTCTCTCTAATTTTGGATCTTTCTATAAAGTAGAAATGGAATGATCTAAATAAAAACGAATTAAATTTATAATAAGAAACAATTTAAGTTTATAATAAATTTACTCAGTTATTAAATCTTTCAGTGACTAAAACCTAATCCAACAAAGTTGCTACTTATTTGTTTAAGACTCCTTGGCTTCCACTTGTTGCTTGCGATTAACTTCGACACTATCACTTCTGCACAGTGATAATTTTAATCTTTACTTCCCCCTTCTTTTTATTACCTTACCTAATTACTCGCACTTGCTATTAATTCTTTATACCGTCATTTTTACCCTGGAACAGTGAAGACGTGACGAAATTGATTTGAAGAAGAGAATGTATAAAAACAGTCTGAATCTTGAAACGTTAGCAACTAGTTACCTCTATAGTTATCTTATATTTTAGCTAAAATATCAAGAGAATTATTCGGTCATTAAAATTAGTGTTTTAATCACTATCCTCTTATACCATTTGTTTGAGTTTTTTGTTCAGAGAATCTATAAATTTAGTTAACAAAATACACTAATTATAAAAAAACTGAGAATATACAAAACACCGTAAGGAAAGCTGAAATGTAATTCGATTTATTAGTTGCTTTCACAAACTTACGTGGTTTCTGTACATCTAGAATGGAACATGGTAATACTTTTGCTTGAACAAATATAAAATGTGTAATATTGCTTAGTACATTTGCATATTATTATTTTGCAATATTTTTAATACGTTAAAATTTCCCCATGAAACGGTCGCTTTCAGTGGAACAGATGTAAACCTTGGCTCGACTTACACTCTCCAGAAAGTCTTTTGCAGTTGGGACATTAACTTTTACAGTTAGGACATTAATTTTTACAGTTTAGACATTAACTTTTACAGTTGGGACATTAACGTTTACAGTTGGGACATTAACTTCTACAGTTGGGACATTAACTTTTACAGTTGGGACATTAACTTCTACAGTTGGGACATTAACTTTTACAGTTGGGACATTAACTTTTACAGTTGGGACATTAATTTTTACAGTTGAGACATTAATTTTTACAGTTGGGACAGTAACGTTTACAGTTGGGACATTAACTTCTACAGTTGAGACATTAACGTTTACAGTTGGGACATTAACTTTTACAGTTGGGACGAGAAAACAAAGTCATTACATTCGTCTAGCACAAGCCTGAGGTTACTTATTAGGGAAGTTTACACAGTCATTGTGGAATCAACATGTCTTGCTCTGTGGGCCTTGTTTCAGCTCGAAATTCGATTTCTGTCACCCAAAATAAACATAAATTGTTACTATTTATAATATTATTACAGAGAACAAATTTCATGGGCAAGATATAAGATCAAGAAAATGTTTTGAAGCATATACTTTAACACAGAGAGCTTGAGAAAGTTTTCAGAAGCGAATGGAACAAAACTTGGCTAATTAGAGGTAACCTCAGCGTACAAGTTTCTCCTACAAGATTAATATTAATGTTTATATGTTACTCTGTGTTGATGAATACAGTACAGTTATTACATGTTTAGACATTGATACAAATAATATTAATAAGGACTTCAACACAACAACTAAAATTACAGATAATGTAATACAATTAGAGTTAACTTTTAATTTTAAAATGTTCCTACGATAAAAATTAACCGAAGTATCAACGTTTATGTTTAGATTTGAAAGAGAAAACCAACTTTCATTAGCCTTTTAAAAACTCTAAAATCTCCAGAAGATGCTCAACAAGTTAAAATTTACATGTCTTGTAAAAAATATTTTTTTAAATTAATATCTCGAAAATTAAGAGAGTTTTCATTACAAGCCTATCGCGAATTTGATTTAATTTTCTGAGCACGAAATATTAGTTTCTACAACTTTTAATCGTACAACTTCAATACACTCTTAAGCCCATATGCTCGCATATCTACACATATATACGTACATGTTTAATATACAAACACGCCACATATAACTATATGGCTATAAGTAACAGGTAAAAATAGAAGAAATTGAGCCAGAATGGCGAAGCTAGGCGGTATTGGATAAGTCGCTACAGGGTGCTGAAATCTAGCGGAAATTAGTATGTATAGTTATAAATTATTTTAATAATATCCAGGGATATTTTATTTTATTCTCATTCAATCATTTTATAATTTTAATTTATAATTATGTAGATTTAAAAAATCCCAGGTTTTTAAGCAATTGTTTACAAATATTCCGCTATAAGGTTTTAGGTTTCAAAGATTTAAAAAAAAATAACATAATACATAGTGAGAACATTTGAATACAAATGGAAATCAAGAAATGAAGAAACTTTAAAGTGGTTGCAAAGTATATTTTGTTACTTGTCGTCATAAAGGATCCCTTTAACGATTGAAAAATCACAATTTAGTTTGAAATACACTTAAGAGAATTTTGATTTGCATATATAAACATAGTGTCAATTTATAAAATTTTTAATTTTGTAGCTTACTTTTATATATATAATTTTAATATAAAAAGATATAATTCTTGAAGTGGAAGTGTGATAACATACTGTGCGTTGTTGTGAAGACGTCTGAGCTAAAACAGTAACCTTACTGCCAAACATTGGACTGTTAGGAATAAAATATTTAATTAATTAAACCCAACTGGATTAAACGCTCGGCCGAAGTACAAGCAATAAATGTCTGTTGCAGTTACTCTTGTTGATGTTGTCTAGACGCTAAATAATCGAACCCTTGCTCAAAGCCTACAAGGACTATTATAGCATTATTCTGTATAATTGGCCTTGCTAGCGAAAAAGACTATTTTGTCGGTGTTTGATAAATTAACTTTAAGTATAAAAATAGTTTCAAGGAAACTGTGGCCATTCACTAAAATACGATAAAAATGGTAGAAATAAAATAAGCATCCTCAGAGTTAAACTCTCCTTTATTCCTATATGACTTGTCCTTTAGAATGCATTATTAAATGTGTACTTATATACCAAGAGATGTATTTTTAATTCCCTGGAAACATGCTTATGATGTTAGCTAGAGTTCTGTGAATTTAACTGCTAAAATTCCAGTGAAATATAATATTAGTGGATTTTATTATATTAAAGTTTCTGATTTGGTTTTATCGGAACTTCGTGCAGCACTTTAATAGTTATTCGTAACTTTAACGCCCTAACCTTTCTGTTCCCAGCCAAACTAATGGCTTGGTTGCTTTGGGTCTCTTGCACCTGATTTTTTTCTAGAAGTCTCGTGACATAATCTCTTGTAATAAATACACAAAAACCTCTTAACCACAAACTTTCTTTATTTTACCCTTATGTACATTTCAGTTACAAAGTAACCATACTCAGAGGGATCGAGTGAAAGCAAGATATCTTACGTCAACTTACTAAAATATAAATTAAAAATACAATAAATACATAATTAAAATTGTTTTTTTGAAATTATAACCAACACAAAATTTAATATAAAAATCACAGACGTTTTGATATTGAATTAGAACATATTAAAAGTACAGCAGAATTTAATGGTTATGAACGTAAAATTATTGATAATATCCTTAGGAAGCAAAAGATTAGGATTTTTCGGAAGAAATTAACAACATTACCTTTGGAAACTAAAGAAGAAAGCCGTTTTATTAGTTTACCTTTTGACAAAGTTTTAACCAAAGGGCTGGAGGGAATTTTTAAGAATTTTAAATTGAGAGTTGCGTATAAAAATCATAACCTTAAAAATTTATTAGGTAATGCAAAAGATAAAGTAGAAACACTTGATAAATCAGGGATTTACCAAGTTAATTGTAAGGATTGTGATAAAATGTATATTGGGCAGACAAGACGAAAAGTAATAACTAGATTTAAGGAACATATTAGGGATATTAAATACCAAAGATCTGATAAGTCTAGTATTGCTGCCCATATTTTAGAGACCAATCACAATCTAGATGTTAATAATGTCAAGTTAATTAAGAATGTTAGAACTAATAAGTTGTTAAATAGTTTCGAAAGTTTAAAAATTAGTAAACATAAACCTGAGAATTTATTAAATTCTGACCAGGTCCTATTCCTCATTCAATTTTATATTCATTTGTTAAATAGGATTATGATTTTTATATTAAATTTTGTGTAGGTTATAATTTCAAAAAAACAATTTTAATTATGTATTTATTGTATTTTTAATTTATATTTTAGTAAGTTGACGTAAGATATCTTGCTTTCACTCGATGGGTGTGGTTACGCCTTGTTTAACAGGTGGGGCCGCTGCGGTCGGAGTGGGAGTGACTAGTTTTGTAGATTATAAATTAGGTATTTTTCTAGTGTTAATCAGTCTTTGTATGTTATCCCTCTGAGGTTGGTTACTTTGTAACTGAAATGTACATAAGGGTAAAATAAAGAAAGTTTGTGATTAAGAGGTTTTTGTGTATTTATTATTAAATTCAACCACAGTATATTCCTAATAAATAATAATCTCTTATCTAACGATAACACCATCTTGCTTCTTTATGTTGAGAAATAAAATTTTAAAAAAATATTTATTAATAATACGATGAAAAAGTATCAAATAATTTATGTTGAGTGCCAAATATGTATTCTGAACAAATTGAAATTTAATAAATATTTTCTAAATTTAACATACAACAAAAACTCATTACTTATAAACTTTCAGAATTACTTATTAAATTTACATTAATTTATACTAAAAGTTTACCCCTAATTAACATTTAGATAATACATAATTTATAATTTTGCCAGCTAGGTTCAACAATAACGCAAACAGCAGGAACTCTTTAAAATTTAACATTTGCTTTAAATCTAATCTTATCCTAGATACAACATATGTAAATTGTATTTACTCTAGGCGCGTGTTATGGCTTGTGATTTAATAAATCTAGTTGTTATGCCCCTTTATTTTATGACCTACTTACTTTACTTGTTGACCTTTAATTTAATTTTTACAAGAATTGAAACTTTAAATAATTAATAACTAACGAGTACTTAATTTTGAATTGAGTAAATTGTGTGATCCTTACAGTTCCCCTGAGATGTCGTCGTGTTCCGCAGGGCGTTTCCTTTATCCTCTCCTCTCTGGCTGCCAGGGATGGATCCTCTCTAACTTCTTCATCAGAGAGTAACGCTAATGCTGCTCTCTCTGAGTCTCAAGCTTGACTCCTTCGTCGATCTACAAACTTCAATTGCTAAAACTGAACCGTCTCTACTCTTATGTAGTTCCTCCCTTCCATCGCTTCCCTTTCTTCTGTCTTATCCACCGATCCTGGATTTACTTTGTCGCTCTTAATTTGTGAAGTACGGTCAAAGTAATTTGGAAAATTTTGCCAAAAAAGACTCTACTTTTGGATTATTTTTTAAACTAATGGTATCTCTTAAACACAGCAAGTCTCGAACCTATAGATTTACAATATCTAAGTCAATGCATCTTCTTGCTAGGACCTTTTCGTTATAATACAAACTATATATATACTGTACATAAAAAGGAGGCTAATTGATTCCTATGGTGTGTTTAGCTGCTGTCTATATTTTTTTTCTCTAATGCAAACCGTTGTTATACGGAGCCATTCTACTCCATTTATTTGTTTCTTACTGTTCTCGTTTACAGGAAACGTCCTCTGAATTGTGCCATATTTCTATAAATAAAACTTCATATATAGTTAAGAGAATAGAAAACGTAAGTAATACATACAGCGTTCATTTAATGGCTGCAGCTGATGAACGTATCGCAAACTTCGTAAAAGATGTGATGTTAGAATGCAAATTTCTTCGTACGTTTCAACTTACCTCGGATTCGAAATTGGGAATGGTACGGTCACAGGGGGAGGAGACAGAGTTTTCAGATAGTGCTGCTGTCTGATGCACCCCGTCAATGCCTTCTGTTTTACTCAAGAACGTATAGCAACATAGGCGTGACGTCACTGTGAATATCACATTAACTCAGGATATTCTAGGATAATATCGGAGACAACCTTCTCCTAATACTGGTTGCTTTCTCTACAGTTTAGAAGCTGTGGTAATATATTTCCCAAACACCCACCAGCTACAGGGATTTCCCTATCCGCTACCAGGAGCCGCGCTCTCTAGGTGTTACATTCCCTCCCAGCATTATTATTTTGACCAGCACTGTCGCTATTTATCACAAATAAATCTGATTATTCTCCAAAAATCCGTTATACTGTACACTACTAGACCTACTACTCAAAAGGTAGGCATTCTTTATTCATAAGAACATTGTTTCATGATAACATTAGACAAACAACGATGAGTCAATCCGGGGCCCGCATACAACTTGAGTAACATTACTACTGTTTAGGTACTCCTAATTTAGTAGGTGTCAACGTTATTTTTACAGGTGTTTTTATATAACCTTTCGGCGAACTATTAAATGTAAAACTTTAATTTCGGCGGAAATTAACGAAAATTTAAAAGTGAACCGATGCTAGGAAAATATATGATATCGCAAATCCCATTTCTAAAATAAAAGAATCAGTGGACGAACTAAAACCATCATCGATGCATGCCTGTTGGAAGAGACTGTGGCCGAACTGTCTTAACCAGGATAATGTCCCGACAACAACGTTACTGATATTCACTCAATACCACATGGTAAATGATTTGAAGACATTAACAATCAAGATGTCGGAAATTTTGTGAAAGAAGAGGAATTTTTTTTGAACAACAGCTGGAAGAACTAATTACCGAACCTGTGGCTATCTCGTATAGCAAAGACGAAGATATCGCAAAATAGGTATCGCCGAGGTTGACATTAAATCTGTCGGTGAAATTCTGTTTAGAAAAAATGTTAGCTGCATCTGTTACTGAAATTGCTCCTTCTCAAGATCAAACGAGAGCTGATAGAAGTGTTTAAAGAGCTAGATAAAACGACAAACAAATTAAATTAACATGTTTTTAAACATCAAATTAATAGTGTTTTAAAGATTATTTGTATATAAGATGTTTAAAAATTTAGTGTATAGTGTGGTAAATTAGGAATATGTGTGTACGCCGTGTGTGTGTGTGTGTGTGTGTGTGTGTGTGTGTGTGTGTGTGTGTGTGTGTGTGTGTGTGTGTGTGTGTGTATGTGTGTGTGTGTGTGTGTGTGTGTGTGTGTGTGTGTGTGTGTGTGTGTGTGTGTGTGTGTGTGTGTGTGTGTGTGTGTGTGTGTGTGGTGTGTGTGTGTGTGTGTGTGTGTGTGTGTGTGTGTGTGTGTGTGTGTGTGTGTGTGTGGTGTGTGTGTGTGTGTGTGTGTGTGTGTGTGTGTGTGTGTGTGTGTGTGTGTGTGTGTGTGTGTGTGTGTGTGTGTGTGTGTGTGATGTGTGTGTGTGTGTGTGTGTGTGTGTATGTGTGTGTGTGTGTGTGTGTGTGTGTGTGTGTGTGTGTGTGTGTGTGTGTGTGTGTGTGTGTGTGTGTGTGTGTGTGTGTGTGTGTGTGTGTGTGTGTGTGTGTGTGTGTGTGTGTGTGTGTGTGTGTGTGTGTGTGTGTGTGTGTGTGTGTGTGTGTGTGTGTGTGTGTGTGGTGTGTGTGTGTGTGTGTGTGTGTGTGTGTGTATGTGTGTTTGTGACGGCCAAAACAGTGCTTGAAGATTTTGCACTTAGGCAAAATCTTTTAAAAATATAATTTTAATAACTTAAAAATGAAACCGCTGGTATGGACAGTATCGGGCTACCAGGTTCACGAAAGAGTCAATTTTGTTCACGAAACAGAGCAACTAGGAAAGAATTAATTTTCTCTTCTAGCATACAAAATTAAAGTAAATTAATTTTTGGTTTTTAAAAACACAAAACTTAAAAATGAAATTAGAAAATAAAAGTAAAGAGCAACAAAAGTTGAAGAAAATTTTAAAAACCTAATAAAAGCAATAGTATTGTAAAATAAAATTTAATAACAAATTTATTTAATAAAAAATTGTATATAATAAATGCTCCAAAAATTATAAAAGTGTCAAGTGCGGGAGAAAATAGTTTCCAGGGCCGTTAAAGCGTAACTTACGAACACGGAGTGTGGTGGAACTGGCATTCAAGTTGGTAAGAAAATCTCATATTATAAAATAGACCATGGTGTTAAGAAATATGACAATGTTACACCATAAGTGACATTTTAGAGCAGCAGCTAAAATACGCAAATCTTTGAAAGCAAGTCTGATAGAACACCCTGTTTGCAAGTCTAGACAAGGATTTGATAAACCGATAAACCGCGTAGCGGAGGTAATAGGGACTGCCCGATGGTGTAGGGAGACGTAAATCAGCTCTTGTGACGTGCGGACGTTTTCCAGGGATCCAGAAGAGATTCCAGGATGCTGTTCCGTGACTAAGTGGAGAATCAATCCCAAGACGGGCATGGAGATGGTCTGCCTTCGAGTGCCCACGATTTCGAAATTTAACTTTTTCAATATGTAAAAAATTATAAAACGTATTAAAGGCGGCTGTAAAACCGATATGTTGCGATTGCTACAAGATTCCAGATTCCAAGAAAAACAGGAGGGAGAAGAGGAGCAAACACAATAAAAGATTTTGGGGCAAGTCTGAATTTTGATAGCAAATTAACCATTTATTAAATTTAGTAAAATTCATAAAATCATAGATTCAAATTTCTTTAAATAAAAAAAAATAATTACATATTAAAAATAATGATCAAAAATTATATGTAAACGCAAATGACTCTTTTTAAATAGCAATACAAGTGGTGGTCATGAAATAAAATTTTTTTCAAATATAAAATGCAAGTTCTAAAATCCCAAAATATAAGTTACATCAAGTTAACGTTTAACAAAGTCACAGCTATGTATTCAAAATTAATAGTAACATAATTTATTTAAAGTCAATATAAGTAAAAGAATAAGAAATTTATAAACAAAATAAATAATAAATGATTTAGTACTCAAGTTGATTGATGAACTTTATGCAAAGATTACATGAACATTTCTGAGCTTTATAAACCATTCCAGTGTATTTCATGTTTAAACAGCTGTTTATTAATATTAAAATAAATAACTTTAATGTAATTAAAGTAACAATTGCATCATATTTTGTAAAAGCAAATATTAATTTATAACTTAATTTTCACTTAATTAAGAGAAGTTAAAACAAAAATGGTTAAAACTATTATAACTATCCTGTGGTAAATCAACTAAATAAAATTTCTGAAATTTTTCCTACCAGCAACAAGAGTAAAATATAATTTTATTAAACTAGTAAAAAGATTTTTTGAAAATACTCTTGCAATAGAAAAGTAATAGAAATTTACATTTAAACAAATATTCATGAAGTGTATATTATCACATAAATAAGTTTGAAAATTTTATTTGGTTTTTTAAAAAAAAAAGATACAGCTCGAGCGAAAAACGCGTAAAAGTGGTCACGTTGTTGGTAGGGTGTGGAACGCGAAAATCGGGAATACTCTCCCTGAGAAGGTGCAAAAGGTTTGGCCTCGGCAGCACACGCATTAATTTAGAACACAATATTTCTGTACAAGAATACAAATATCTTATCATTGATAGTTTTGACCAGTGGAGACCATTACGCATTTGAAGAGCTGAAAACGTCACGCCTTTACAAGCTGTGATCACTTGGCTGTGAGCTTGCCCTACGTGTCCTAGAATGCTTTAACCCTTGTAATATAATTGTATTAGTTTGCAAAGTCTAAATAAAGTACAAAATTATTTTAAATACAGTTTCATCAGACATATATTTCTTGCTGATTGCAATTTAATTCTGTTAATTAGTTTACAACTAATTGGGTAAAGCTCCTGATGAAGGAAAGTTTGCTGCTATGGCAGCGTAAGCACTGATCCATGCTAACACTGGTAGCTTATTTCTCAATCTTTTATCCCGGGGTTCAGAAGTATCTGTGTTGAAGCTATATTCGTCCAGTTTTAAATTGCATAAAAATTTAACTTTCGTCTATAATTTAAATACTTCAGGATTACTTGTCTGAGTTTATTCACAGGTGTTATTTACTGCGACCGTTTCGACTGTCTTCAAGTTAAGCAGAGAAAGAGCAAAGTTGCGCAGTAAAACACGCAGAGATTGTTAGATCGGGCGACTGCAGTGTGTCTCGCGTTTCGGCCCTGCAGTGTCTATCACCACTAGGTATAGCTTACGCGGAAAACGCGAGAACGTGGTTACGTTATTGCTAACGCGGTGAATGCTAAAATCAGGGGCATCCTCCCTGCGTGGGTGCAACGTTTTGGCCGCGGCATTGTGTGCGTGCTCGTGCGCATATTTAATATGAGTTTCGTGTTTATGGATTGAAGAAAAACGTAAGCAATAAGAAAATGTAAATAATATATCATATTGTATTGTAAGTGTATAAAATATTTGTAATTAATGTTAAAACTTTTGATATGGTACCTAATCCTCCCCTTTCCATGTACAGTTGGTTTCAGTATTTGCGGTACGTTTGGGGAAAATAGCCCCCGCGAATAACGAGGGATCACTATTGTTATAGAATGAAATGTATTACTGATATACTAATGGTATTTCATTTAACAAGTATTTTCATTCTACCTAATATCATTTACTATGATTTTTAATAGGATTGAGTTCTAACTAATAAGCAACTAAAATATTTCTAACTATTAATTATTTTTCACAATAGTTTATTACCTATATTTATCTAACATTTACTATCTACTTTTCAATTATATTCTTCAGCATTTTATTTTCCGTTGCACTATATGTCATTGTCAGAATGTTTATTTAGCAAAGATGCATTCCAGATAAGGTTGAAGTTTTACTGTAAGTATGAAAAGTGTTTTAAAAGGTTGAATAATTTCTTATTGTTATGATAAATTGTATCATAGTCGTTAAAGTAAAGAAGAAGATTCCTTTTCTTCTCATCTGACGCTGATATCCTAAGCCCCGGCTTCGTCCTACATTTATCAAGACGACTCCACACGTCCCTTGCAGCGTTTCCACGTCCTGTATTACCGCACTGTTGTATTTGAACAGTCTAATATGTATTACGTTTACATTGCATAACGTCATGTTTTAATGAATGAAGTTTAAAATAAAAAGACTCTTACATAAAAAAACGATTTCCCGAGGGTTAAAAATTCATCAAGTTTATATAGTTTTTAAATATAAGTATAACTTCTAAGTTCTTTATATTTCATGACTAATGATACTTTTATTAGCGCTCTAATAGTGTTAGTTATATTGTTAGTTCTTTAAGTGTTTGCTTTTACTTGGATTGAAAAGAAATAAAAAAGCTACTCAAGACTAATTAGACAAAGCAGAAAGACGTGAATAAGAATAAAAGACGTGACCCTTTTGAGGTTAGTTTACTACTTTTGGGATTTTTCAAAGTCTACCGCTTGGACTCATTGTAAAAGTTTCAGTTTAAGCAGCGAGACTCTAGCAGGCAATGAAGATCGGAGGTAGTCAATTTCACTTTAGCAATTTTTTAAGACCAATTCCGCCTTATTAGCTCTCTTCTACTCCTAGTATGAATGTCATTTGTAGAATTTCCTCAGTCCTTCTTCTGATTTCCTTGTCCCTTGTAGCATCTGGACATGTCTTCTCCTAGTACCCCTGTCGCAAGTAGAATTTCCACAGTCCTTCTAATTTGCCTGTCCCTTGTAGCATTTGGCCATGACTTCTCCCAGTCCCCTTGTCAATTGTAAGGTTCTTAAGTCTAACTCTTAGTCCGATTGTCACATGAAATATTTCCACACTCCTTCTCATAGTCCCCCTGTCACATGAAGCATTTCCTCAGTCCTTCTGATTTGCCTGTCCCTTGTAGCATTTAGACATGTCCTCTCCTAGTCCCTTTGTCAATTGTAAGGTTCCTAAGTCTAACTCTTAGTCCGAGTGTCGTATAAGGTATTTCCACACTCCTTCTCATAGTCCCCCTGTCGCATGAAGCATTTCCTCAATCCTTCTGATTTGCCTGTCCCTTGTAGCATTTAGTAATGTCCTCTGCTAGTCCCCTTGTCAATTGTAAGGTTCCTAAGTCTAACTCTTAGTCCGAGTGTTGTATGAGGTATTTCCACACTCCTTCTCATAGTCCCCCTGTCGCATGTAGCATTTCCTCAGTCCTTCTGATTTGGTTGTATCTTGTAGCATTTGGTCATATCTTCTACTAGTCCACCTGTTGCTTTTAGAATAGTTCACTACTTCTTTCAGTCCACCTGTCCCTCTGGTCCCCCTATTGCATACAAAAATTGTATATTCGTTTCCTTCTTCACCTCTCTTGTGGCCCCTAGTCTAAACTTCACCCGTTGCATTTGCTCTGTCCTTCTCCTAGTCCACCTCTCGTCTTTAGCCTTTGCATTCTAATTACCCTAGTCCAAACTTCGCCCGTTGCATTTGCTCTGTCCTTCTCCTAGTCCACCTCTCGTTATTAGCTTTTGCATTCTAATTACCCTAGTCCAAACTTCACCCGTTGCATTTGCTCTGTCCTTCTCCTAGTCCACCTCTCGTCTTTAGCCTTTGCATTCTAATTACCCTAGTCCAAACTTCACCCGTTGCATTTGCTCTGTCCTTCTCCTAGTCCACCTCTCGTCTTTAGCCTTTGCATTCTAATAACCCTAGTCCAAACTTCACCCGTTGCATTTGATCTGTCGTTCTCCTAGTCCACCTCTCGTCTTTAGCCTTTGCATTCTAATAACCCTATTCCAAACTTCACCCGTTGCATTTGCTCTGTCCTTCTCCTAGTCTACCTCTCGTTATTAGACTTTGCACTCTAATTCCCCTAGTCCACAATTCACTTGTTGCATTTGCTCTGTCCTTCTCCTAGTCTACCTGTCGCTTGTAGCCTTTAAACACTCCTTCTCCTTATGTCGTTTATTGTAATGTATATGGTTTTTAATTCTGTTAAGATGTCCGGTCACTATGGCTGTTGCAGCTATGCAGGATATGCCTTTAATAAGAAAATAAATATAAGTAAGCTTACACATTCAACCCCTGGTATAAGATGTATCTGGTATATTAAGACCGACTACTATGCAGGTTATTGTCCCTATAATGGTTTGTTTTAATCGGGGCCATAAAGATTTGTCTATTTGTTACATCCCCTTGTGAGATAAAACTGCGGAAGGGGTTGATTGAATAAAAAGGGGAAAGAGAAAGCATAACTATAATGTTACTGGAAATGGTGAACCTTTCCTCGGTATCGCATAGTTACTAAGCAGTAGTTTCATTGGTTAAATGTAATAAATAACATTAAATTGGCAAATTTGGTAATATACATTAGGAAAGGCGATACAAATTAAGTCGAAAATATCTCCAATGATTTCGAACGCATAATCGTAAGTTAAATATCTCGAAACAGCGATAGGTTTTAAAAAAAAACAATTTATTCAGACCAAAGGCCTGTTACAAACATACAACAGCTTAATACATATAACTATTACAGAACTCTAGAACAATCGGTACCTAAACCAGCATAGTAACAGTCTTTAACGAGTGAAGTATTATGAGTCTCTGTCCAAAAGCTTTAAATCTCTATATATATCATAATATATCTTTAATGACGTTATAGTTAAGATTATATATTTCTAATGATTCTATTAATATCAACTAACGGTACATACTAACGGGACTTTCTTGATATAACTCCTCCTTCCCTACGTTTTAACCGTCCCGGTTAAAATGTACAATTGGACCTCCTTGGTCTATATCTTCTACTACAGTACTCATTGGTTTACTTTTATAATTTTTATAATAATAGTAACAATAATAATAACTTACAATAGAAATAATAATTATTATAGTAAGAATAACAATAACAATTGTTTTAAAATGTTTATCAAAATCATTTTCTTCCAAAATTTCAATTGGTTCTGATTTTAAATTTGCTAAATGAATTTTTTCAAAATGAATATTACTTGTAACTTGTTTTACTGGTTCTTCTAATATAATAGTAGGAAAACTTTCAAAATACATTACATTACAAATCTTATTTTCTAATTTCTCATCTGGTTCTAAAAACAAAAGTTGTGTTTTTTGAAACTTAATAGATTTACTTTCATTTTTAAACTTATTCTTTATAACTCCATTTGATGTTTCAAATATTAAATACTGATTTATAATATTTATATATTTAATAAAAGGTTCTGGCTTTTTCAATATTATGCTTTTGCATTTATCTGTTGATTTTAAATTGATTAAGCTTTCTATACAATCATCACTTACAATATCTATTTTTTCACAATAATAATTATTATAAATTAATTTACAATTATCACTAGTGTACAAATCCATATGCTTTAGAATAAAGGAAGGATAGGTATGGATTGTACTGGTTATTTCTTTTTGTGTGACGGGATATGATAATAGAAAGAAGGTTTCTAGAGTAATAGATAACTTGGGTATTTGTACAAAATATGTAATCATACTTTTGGTAATAGCACGATGAACTTTACTGAGTTCCCATATTGTTTCTATTTTGTCTGAGATTAGTTTCTCCTTTGTATTTTCCAAAATATAGTTAAGCTCCTTCTTGTTTAATATATTAGAATGTAGCACATTGGTTTTACAAAATTCCAAGCTTGTAGTAATATCGTTAATTCTATTTATAATTAGAATGAGAGTGGTGTAAGTTAAAACGTATTGCTCAAATAATTCTACATTATTTAAAATAGAGCTTGCTTCACTGAGGGCTGTTTTAATTTTGTTGTTATTTTTTGCAATTATATTCATATCCTTATTAAATTGGTCAATGATTTGTTTATTTACAGTTACTTGTGATTCGATATTATGTTCTATGTGATATTCATTGCTTTGAATTTGTTGAATAATTCTATCATATTTTTCTTTATCATCAGCATCCATATTACCAGTTAGCCAAGATATTGCTGAGCCTAATCCGTTAATTAATCCTCTGCGTGTGCGAATAGGTTCTGGGAGACTTCCTGTTAAATGTTCGAGTTTTGTTTTGGCATAATCATAATGTAGTTTAATGCTGTTTAAAAGATGAATACTTAATGAAGAATTGGTATACAATTTAATATTATTTTTAATTTTTTTAAGTTCATTTCCAATAATATTTATATCCATATAGTGCATATAAGTATATGTAGTGTTTGTTATTAAAGCGTCTTGCGTTTGAATTGGAATAATTCCAGCAGTTTTGGTTAAAACTGTCTCTTTATAAGCTAGCGTTACAGTTGTTAGTGCTGCTGCTACCAGGTACATTAATGCTGGTGTCATTTTCTGTAACAGATGATTTTATTATGCGTGGTCTTTTAATCCGATTGGGATGTATTTTAATTGATTTTTTTGTTTTATTTAAAATTGCAGTTAAACCTTTTCCTTTTGTTGCACGTATATATCTAGGTTTCTCTTTTCTATGCAAAGTAGATTTTAAATATATTTCTTTAGGAATGTAAGTAGTTTTTTCGCGTGATGTATTTAATTTATCAGTGCGATCAATTTTTTCTTTTTCAATTTTTCTTTTTATTAATTCATGCGTAGATTTTAGTTGTTCATGATATTTAGCGTTAAGTTCGTTTATTATAAAATCAGGATCTTTTAAATCAGAAAATGGTGTTTTAATCTTTCCATACGTCATTTCATTTGGAGTTAAATTATGGGTTGAGTTTAAAGTGTTGTTAAAGGCGATAGTGGCTAATTCCACTTTCTCCTTTAAAGTAGTTATCTCTTTTGTTTCATTGATAATATTAAGAAGTTCAATAAGTGTAGAATGAGTTCTTTCAACTTGACCTTGAGGATTAGAATAGCCTGGAGTTGTGTAATGGGGTTTTATCTCGTATAACTGTAGAAAGTTACGGATAAGGGCGTTATCAAATTCTTTACCGTTATCCATTTGTATTACAGAAGGAACTGGAAAAAGATTAAGATATGTGCGTAGATGTTTCGTAATTTCATGTCCATTAAGTGTCTTTAAGATAAATGTAGTTAAACGTTTAGAAAAACAATCCACTATAGTAAGGATCTTAGTTTGCGAGTAATGAAAAATATCAATTTGTAGTCTTTCAAATGGTCTTGATGGTGTGGGGGTTACACAATATTTTTCTTTAATTGGTTTGCGGTCATATTTAACTTTTAAACAAATTTGGCATTTATTTATATATTCTGTCACATCTGCTATCATTGAAGGCCAATAATATTTATTTTTTATTTTATTTATATTTTCATTAATTCCCCTATGATAAGTTTTTCCTTCATGATAATTAGTAATTATTTCCTTTTGTTCCTCTTTATCTGTTACATCTAAATTGAGTTTTTTATAAATTTTAATGGTTTTATCTGTAAAATTTACTTTTATCATTTGAGTAAATAGGTTATATACTTCTGTGTTAATATCTGGTATCCCTGCGTCTTCAAAGTAGAGACCATAGGTTGTGTTAGGTTTTAAGAATTGATTTGCTTGGTCAATTAATTTATCTAAGTCTGGTATATTTGATACATAGAATATTATTCTGTTTTTATTAAATATTTTTATATACTGGGGTTCTTCGTTTCCTCTTTTAATAATAATTTGATTTTGTTCTGTATTGATAATTTTATCATCTTCCATTATTTTAAAATTATCGGAAGAGCTATCTTGACTGTGAATTGTAGCTAAATTTGATACTTGGTCTTCGGGGTTACAATCTTGTAAAAATTCGTTTATAACTGATTCTGGATTTATTTCTATGCCTGCGTCATTGGTTATCACGTTTGATTCTTGTATTTTTATTCTAGAAAGTGCATCTGCAACTACGTTAGATTTTCCAGATACATGTTTTATTTCAAAAGTAAATTCTTCTAACAGTAATTTCCAGCGTATAAGTTTTGAATTTGGTTCCTTTAAATTGTGGAGATATTCTAATGGTTTATGATCAGTGTAAATAGTAAATTTATTACCATAGAGATAAGGCCTAAAATGTTTGCATGCCCAAACTATAGCTAATAATTCTTTTTCAATTGTAGACAAATTAATCTCTTGTCTGTTTAGTGTACGTGATGCAAATGAAATAGGGTGATCAATATTATCAAAATTCTGTGATAGAACTGCTCCAATTGCGAAGTTAGATGCATCTGTTGTTAATTGAAATGATTTAGAAAAATCTGGTAATTTTAAAATAGGTTCGTTCATAAGAATTTCTTTCAATTCTGAAAAAGCTTCTTTTACTTCTTGTGTGTTAGAGTTAAATGGTACGTCCTTTCTTAACAAATGAGTTAAAGGCTTAGCTAATTTAGCATAATTTTTAATCATCTTCCTATAGTATCCAGTTAATCCTAAAAATTGTTTAACTTCTTTTGGATTTTTTTGTAGAGGAAAGTCCTTTATAGCAGTTAATTTTGCCGGGTTAGGACGAATACCTTCTTTACTTATAATATGTCCTTAAAATAATAGTTCTTTTTTAAAAAATTCTGTCTTGTCTAATTGTATTTTTAAATTATATTCCGATAGTTTTTGGAATACTGATTTTAAATGTTTCAAGTGTTCTGTTAATGAATCAGAAAATATTATAATATCGTCCATATAAACTAATACATTTGGCATGGAAGCAAATATTATATTCATAGCTCGTTGAAAAGTTGGTGGTGCGTTTTTTAGTCCAAAGGGCATTCTTAGAAACTCAAAATGACCTTGATCTGTGGAGAATGCAGTTTTAGGAATTGATGATTTTTCCATTTCAATTTGATGGAAACCTGAGGCTAAATCTAATGCACTGAAATATGTTGCACGACCTATTTTTCCAAAAAGATCTTCTATATTTGGCATAGGAAATTTGTCGTCTATTGTTTTTTCATTTAATTTACGGTAGTCTACTACCATTCTTATTTTTCTTTTCCCTGAGGCGTCAAATTTTTTTGGAACTACCCATATAGGTGAATTGTATGGCGAATTAGAGTGTTGGATAATTTTATTTTGTAATAATTTTTCAATTTCAATTTCAACATCTTTTCGAAAAGCTATGGGATATCTATAACTCTTAGAATAAATAGGATTGTCATCCTTTGTTTTAATTTCATGTTTTAATAAGTTAGTAGCAGTTAATTTATCATTTTCTTGTTTAATAATATTTGAATAATTACTTAATAATTTAATTATCTCAATTTTTTCTTCTTTGTTCATATGATCTGTCCTTAATAAATTTTTAATTGTAGCCATATCAAGAGATTTAGACTTGGGACTTTCGGTCACAGGTGTAAATTCTTGTATAGAATCGATTTTATATACCTCAAAAGGAGTGGCACTATAGGTGACGTCTTCTTTGGCATACACAATACAATTCGCTTCATAATTTTTACATTTAACAATTGACTCTTTTAATTCTATAAAGTCGTCTTTATATTCGTTTACATATGCATTATCATAATTTTCTTTTGTAGGTAATTTCACTACATTTATTCCTTTTTTTAATTTAAAGTCTTTAGTTAATCCAAGTATTTGTTTAAATTTATTTTGGTCATATTCTAATATTTTATTTTGAAAATTAATTTTTGCATTTAATTCTTGTAATGATTCATGTCCTAATAAAATATCATATTTTTCTGAAAATTTAAATAAATATAATTTAATTAATTTTTTAATTCCAAATACATTTATTAGGTCAAAATAAACGTATTCTGATCCACGTTTTATTCCTGCTGGCGTTTTGACAGTAAATTTCTCCTGGTAACGAGGTATTTCGCTTGTTATTAAATCAGGGTTAACATAATTTTTTTCAGATCCTGTATCTATTAACCATTTCCTACTTTTATAATCAATAAAGTATGGAAGATTTCTATTTATTGAATTTAACTGAAATTGTAAGGTGGATCTTTGAGTGGAGGCTTCTTTAGTTCTAAAAAATTATTCATTTGATTTGTTAAATTTTTCACTTGATCCTTTAATTCCGTAATTTCATTAATTTCGTCAGAAGGGTTTTCTATTTCTGTCATTTCTTGAGTATGTTTAGGATTTGAACGAACAGTTCTCATAGAGACAGTTTGATTAGTTGGTTGGTAATTGTTTTGCCAATGTTTTTGAAAATGTTGAGGCCTAGAAAATTGTTGGTAGTTTTGCGGTCTTGAAAATTGTTGATAATTTTGTGGATTAAATTGTTGATAGTTTTGAGGTCTAAATTGTTGATAGTTTTGAGATTTAAATTTTAAATTTTTAAACGTTTGTTGAGAATTTTGTGTACTTTCACTTCCCGTTAATTTCAGTCTGTTTAATATTATGTTACAATCATTTATTAGTCTAATTCTAGCTTCATCCAAAGTTTTTATTTGAAATAGTTGTAAGTATTCCCCAAGTTGGTTTGGTACGCCTAGACACAATGTTCTCACTAATGTTAAATCTAGTTGCGATACAAGCTGTTCCAAAGTGGTATCTTTAAAACCATCTAACTTATATCTTGTTAATACTGTTACTCTTTTTTCATAAAGCCTGTTTAAAAATTCAATAGGGTTTTCTTTATAATGCATTTTCATAGTTGTAATTTCAAAAATTAAATCTTGAACTGCCCTACTATCAGCAAAATTTCTTTTTAGCACATCTATTAATTCATTTACGGTACAACAATTATTATTATATGCTACTTGCTCTGCAGGACCCTCTAATTTTGACATACTGGCTTTAAATAATAGCCAATGATTACTAGAAAATTCAGAAATGTTTTCATTACAATAACTAGTCAATAAATCTTTAATAGTTTCAATATAATGTACAAGTTTATGAGGAGAGCCATCATATGTTGGAATAAATTTTAAAAATTCATGTGGGATAGGTTTAGAGATAGGAGACATATTGGATTTGTACTTACGATTTGGTGAAGACTGGCTGATGGTTGTTGGCGAAAGGTCTGCGACTGTCTGTTGCTCTGCGAAGATCCTCTGGGCAAATGGCCGGGATGTCTTCTTTGAAGTTAAAGCTGCTGGTAGTTTTAGTCCTTGGAAGTATGTCCTACGCTGAATCTTGATTCGTATTTGTGGACAGGCGTTAACTGTTGAAACAGACGATCACGTTTCAGCACCAATGGTGATGTGCGAAGTTTCCGGATAAGAGATCGAAAAATTATTCGCAAAGAGATCGCGCCTGTCCCAGTTCGGGCGCCAGTTAAATATCTCGAAACAGCGATAGGTTTTTAAAAAAAAACAATTTATTCAGGCCAAAGGCCTGTTACAAACATACAACAGCTTAATACATATAACTATTACAGAACTCTAGAGCAATCGGTACCTAAAGCAGCATAGTAACAGTCTTTAACGAGTGAAGTATTATGAGTCTCTGTCCAAAAGCTTTAAATCTCTATATATATAATAATATATCTTTAATGACGTTATAGTTAAGATTATATATTTCTAATTATTCTATTAATATCAACTAACGGTACATACTAACGGGACTTTCTTGATATAACTGTAGACGGAATTCAATGTTGAAGGAAATAGAGATACATCGAACCATAACCAATCTACAAACACTGTAGATAGGAATTGCCACTGGGTATTACGTCGGCACAAAGCAAATTGATTCAGCAGAGTGACTGTAGATGATATTACCTCAATTAATCACCAATTATAGGTAATTGGGTAAATGATTATATCGTTAATATGGCAGGTAATTAATCATTCAGTTGAAGGTCTCTCAAGTTTCAAGTTGTTCGAAAACTGTTGACTTTATCAACAGCAAGTAATTACTCTCAACGCGCACCCCATTATTCTTTCTCTCTCTCTCTCTCTCTCTCTCTCTCTCTCTCTCTCTCTCTCATTTACTATATCTCTGTCTCTCTCTCATTCTCTCTCTCTCTCTCTCTTTAAATATATATATATATATGTGTGTGTGTGTGTGTGTGTGTTTATATTTACATATATATACACCTAAATATTTACCTATAAATATATGTATCGAAATCTTGTTGCTGTTCATGACGAGCTGGTTGTAAATTACAAATTACACTTTTGCTATTACTTGCGACCAGACACAGCATTAATAACAATACCAACACATACAATAACCCAGGAGTATACAAACTAAAATGCAACAACTGCAAAAGGTTCTATATTGGACAAACAGGCAGATCTTTTGCCGAAAGATATAAAGAACACAAAAGGGCACTGCGCACTACTATTGAATTCACCTTCGCAAATCACCTCATGGACACTAAACACTCATGCAAAAGTATTGAAAATAACATGAGCATCCTCCACACATACAACAAAGGCCATAAATTAAACACACTAGAACAGTTTGAAATATATAGACATAGCAACACACATATAAATGACATCTTAAATGAACAAACACGGCACAGATCACACATACTTTTCGATCACATCACTTCTAACTTTCAAAAAGATGGTACCGAGGAAGCACAACAGCAGCATTCCTAGCGGCAAAAATACGAGGCTGAAGAAGTCGTAAGACGAAAACGTTTCCTCCAAGTGTAAGTTAACAATTAACAACTTAGTTAACAAATGTCTGGTCGCAAGTAATAGCAAAAGCCTAATTTATAAATATATATCTATACATATATATTTATATATATATATATATATATATATATATATATATATATATATATATATATGTTTAAATATAAATACGTGTATAAATAGTAAAAAAATATAATATATTTATTAATATATTATATATATATATATATATATATATATATATATACATAATTTATATAATATATATTTTATATATATATATATATATTTATATTTATATATATATATATATAATGTATGTGTATGTGTGTGTGTGTGTTCGTGCGTGTGCGTGCGTGTGTGTGTGTGTGTGTGTGTGTGTGTGTGTGTGTGTGTGTGTGTGTGTGTGTGTGTGTGTGTGTGTGTGTGTGTGTGTGTGTGTGTGTGTGTGTGTGTGTGTGTGTGTGTGTGTGTGTGTGTGTGTGTGTGTGTGTGTGTGTGTGTGTGTGTGTTGTAGGTAATATGTATATCCGCAAATTAATTACTAAGTGAAATACAAAATAACAAACAAAATAAAAAAGTTTCAATGTAGTAAAATATCTAACCCAAGCTACATTGTAAATATTCTAAGGTTTGTGAATATATCACGTAGAGGGTGTTTGTGTTTATTACAGTGTATGCTTAAAATTTAAATCCTTCTACAACCGACAGTTACACACTCGATCGACAAATAAAGATAACATATTCATAACGAGAAATTTTAATAAGTGAGAATTTCGTTTGTTATAAAATATTAAATTATTTCGCATTCCACTCCCGCTTCGTTTTATATAACATAAAACTATCTACTGATGAAATATTGCAAAACTTAGAATTGCGAAAGATAAAGGTTTGAAATAAAGTTAGATGAGTTGCTATAACCGCATTCTCGTTCGTCTCAGGTTTACCTGTTTCCTTTTAATAAAATCACACCCTCCCGGATATGAAATTCCCTCTCTATCATATCTTTAAGACGAAGCACAAACAAGAATACTTTTTAATAATATAAGTTTTTCGGAAAAGTGCAAAGTTATAAAGATTAGATTCAACGTTCAAATATTTCTTTATGCATTTAATACTTTTATTATTAGTAATGGACGTCTCAATTTGGAGGCTATAAAGATTCTGTTCAAATTGAGTGATATATATTTGGAATAAACTATTAAATTTATTTATGATTATGATAGTAGCCAATTTTTATTCATTAAAAACAATTAAATAAAGTCAATTAGAATTATCATCCCTAACGAACTTAAATGACATCTTAATATACCTAAACAAAATTCTTTTAAAACGAAAATCGATCTTAATATACCTAAAGACAAACTGAATATACCCTAAGCCTTTTTAATAAACAAAAAGCCATCTTAAACATAACCAACGCCATCTAAATATATTTAAATGCCATTCTTATAAATCGAATATCCATCTTAATATACACGAAAGGCATCTTGAAACACCTAAAATTAATTTAAACATACCTAAAAGCCTTCTTAACTAAATAAAAGTCATATCCTCATTTCTAAATTCTGTGTGTGTGTGTGTGT
Organism: Prosapia bicincta; assembly: GCA_036971475.1. NCBI lineage: Eukaryota > Metazoa > Arthropoda > Insecta > Hemiptera > Cercopidae > Prosapia > Prosapia bicincta. Next base: position 262,301,010 of record JBAIZL010000002.1, read on the forward strand.
GTGTGTGTGTGTGTGTGTGTGTGTGTGTGTGTGTGTGTGTGTGTGTGTGTGTGTGTGTGTGTGTGTGTGTGTGTGTGTGTGTGTGTGTGTGTGTGTGTGTGTGTGTATGTTGGTGTGAGAGAGAGTATGTGTGTTTGTGTTTCTCTTCAATAGTTGAGTGTGCATTGTTAATGAATTTTTGGAAAAAGGTTTAACGCTTCCTGCTTAATCATCACTTTTCTGTTTGGAATGAGTGATCAGAATGTGCTTATGCTATAGAGTTCCGATTCTCCAAATAAGTTTCACAGATATTTAGCAACTTCTGTTCACTGTGGAGACGCACAAGTTTCACAGTTTCATGAACTAATCTTGTTCCAAAGCTCGGAGTTCTCCGCGAAGTTACGTTGAGAGGACGAATGACAACTTAAAACTTAATTCATCAACCAACTTCAATTGCACGAAATTGAAATAATATTTTGTCTCTAATGTAGGGCTGCATGTGTAACAGAAAGTTTGGAAAGATGAAGTAAGGTATGTTTAGGTAAATATAAACGATTAATCTCTCCCTCGAGCGCGTTCACACACACACACACACACACACACACACACACACACCCACACACACACACACACACACACACACACACACACACACACACACACACACACTGTAGCGGTCTGGAAGGTCGTCCAAATTGGGAAATTAATAATTTCCTATTTTTTAAATAACAATTTTAATATTTAAATAATAAGGTTTAAATTTATTGTAAAATTAAACATAGTAAAGAGTGAAGAAGTCAGTAAAATCTTAAATACTTAATATTAAGACAAATTAAAAATTATAATAGCATGAAACTGTAATAACTAACTAAATTTGACAAACGAGAGTGAAGTGAAAAATTTCTAAGTGCCGAAAAATGCTAAATTGAGAACTAGGCCACGTAGAACTATCATCGACATTTTGAAATGACCAGAAAAATCCAAAATAAACAATAACGAAAATAGAATTTAAAAAACTCAAATAACAAAAAAGTTACAGCCATTTTAAAATAATAGACATTTTTCAGTGTTCTAAAAATGATAACGAAATTATGCAGCTTAAAACTAATACGTTGTCCAACCTGCCTATACAAGAAAAAAGCACAGAGATAGCGACGAGCTTAGAGCGGGGAGGAAGGGTTAAACAGCCACAATAAATACAAAAACTTAAGGACCTGTAAGGCAGTCTGTAAAAATTTTTAATACGAGGAGCTAACGGCCGTAATGTCGGATCACGCCTAGGACCACCACCATCGGCCAGATGGAACAAAACCACCACGCTTTCGCAGTCTAAGACCATCCTTGGACGAGGACTTCAGACTCAGCCTCTGGGACGTGAAAATGGAGAAGGACTTCCATCGGCTGACCAGGGATGGCAACCTCCAATGTCCAGGGGCCAGGGAGTCCAGACGAGAGGACTCTAGGACCGGCAGGGAAATCCTTGGCAAGTCATTTTCTCTATTATATACAAATTAACGTCAAATTTAGTCAGTTAAATTTATTAAATTCAAATTACCAATTAAACTTAAACAATGAGTTCAATCTATGTTGAAAGATTAAATAAATCTTAAAAGTAGTAAAATTAATTAGTATACCAAAAATGTTTAAATAATGAATAATAAATATTAAATTTACAAAGTGGTTTTGGCAAACAGCAAATCATTTTCAAGAAGACCAGATTTATTGAATCATGTAAATTTTAAAATTATTTATAATAAAATGTGAATTTACCAATTCAATCTTGAAATAAGAAGATAAAAATTTTTATTATGTTAAATTTGGAAATAATTTTGTTTAAAAATGTGTAAATGTAATTAATGAATTATATATATATATATATATATATATATATATATATATATATATATATATATTATAAAATCAAAGTACAGTTTTAATTAAATTTCATTAATTAATAAATATATAAAATTCAGAACCTAATGTTTCTTCAAACAAGTTCTCTCCTGCGAACAATTTTATTGAGCAATTCTAAAAATTAGTTGGTTTTTTGTATTGAAGCCCAGAGTTGATGTCTACTGGCAGATCATGATTAAAGAACACAGGAGCCTTTTAAAAAAGGTATCTTAAACATGATCATATTTTGCACGTCCCCTTGCTGTGCCTGCAGATCTCATGAAGTGGTAAGAGTCTTTGAAAATTTTGTGTGTTCATATAAATGTAGTTTCTTTCCAGCTGACTATATTTTAGTGACATGTGTGACTACATACAGACCCAACAAACTTGCCAACCATCTTAGGGGAGGTCATACAAACGTTAAGGTAGAAGTCAGTGGAAATATGCTTGCATTTAGGCGTGGTCCATTACGCAGGAACACAAGACAAAATTTAGGGATCTTAACACGGTACACAAAACGGTGTGAGCAGCACATATATAAATATATAATAAGTATGTAATTATGCCAACGAAGCGGGGGGGACGTTGCAACACACACACACACACACACACACACACACACACACACTCACTCACTCGCACACACACACACACAAGCGTATACTAAGAGAAATTGAAAATTTTAAAATTTTATTTAATAAAATAAATGAATAATTATTTAAAAAAATAAGCTGAAAAGTTTTTTTCAACTTAAAACCTAATAGTAAAGTCATTTTGAAAGGGACGCGATGTAATTTCCCGGTATTAAAGGCCGTGTGAAATTACGTCAAATGCCAATTTTTACGTAGAAACACCATCGACATTTAATTGCGGAAGCATTCTGAATGAAGTTAAAGATATGAAAGATATGAAGATAAAGAACACACACCAAAACAAAGCTAGAGGAATTGTAATGAAAATACTTCATTTGTTCATAAACATGAAGGGAGGGAGAGATGTAGGATGCCAGCAAGTACAGAATCAGCAATGTCAAAGGATGGAGTTGACGGAACGTCAACCAAAGCGATTGCAGTCTGGAAATATCACCAAAGAAGGTACGATGTCGGGCTCAGAATTGTTTTTGAGTGTTAAATAGACAATGTGCGGCTAAAGGCAAGTGGTGACGCCGACATGTAGAATTCGTGTTTTCCTGAAGTAAGGTTTAGGGGTATACCCCCTAAAACCGAACATATTAACATCGGTGTACAAAGTGCTTTCTGTTTTCCAAATTATAATATTACGCGTCGCGTTTGGTTACGCGAACACTAAATGATAAGAAATAATTTTGACCGCAAACTGTAAGTTGGCGTAAATTGGTTTTGTAACGCCGAAATAAATATCAAGAATAGTTAAATCTAGAATAAAAGTTAAATAAAGCTTAGCATAGCAAACTTTAAAAATTTATTAGGTAAAAATTAGGCGACAATAGCAAGCGTTAAACGACAGATTTCTTCAAAACTATATAAAAATACGATCAAATTAAAACCAAATTTTCAAGACAAAGAAGACCACCTATGCAGCCAAACAAAAAGGGACCTACGCGGAGAAAGAGCGAGGCGCCAAGGAGGAGAGAGGGTGAGGCGAACCCCGGACAAGGACAGAACGGATCGGTGACCAAACACCGGACCGAGGGCTGTTCGAAGGAAAGGATTCCTGGGGGCGGGACTGGCAAAAAAACAAGTTAGCAATGTTTAGTAATGTTTTTAAAATTTTAAATTTTGATTAATAAAATTTATTTAAATTTTAAAATTCATTTTAAATGTTTTTTCTATTTATATTTTTATCAATTTCAAAGTAAATTTAAGTTAAATAAAAGTTAGTCTAAAAAAATAGCAAATTTAAATCGATTTTAAAACTGTTTAAATAACTTCAATAAGGTGAGATTTGCAGAGTAGAAATAAATTTTTAAAATGGCTTTAACTGTAGTTACTAAAGGAAATTAGTTGAAATTTATAACAATAAGAAAATAATTTCTCAGTTGATATATGAACATGTTTAGAATTATAAGTCTTTTTAGTTTTAACAAATCTTAATATGTCATGTCTTTTTATATAAAATTTATGTGATTTATAAAAAGGATTTTTGTTTCTGGGAAATGTTTTAATGACAGGACATGATTATTAGAAATTGATTCAGTAAATTATATTTGAAGTGGATAAAATTATGAAAAAGGACGAGTAAGAAATTATAAAAATTAAATGTTGAATTAAATAAATATATATTTAGAGAAGATAAAAGTAGATTAAATTATGATTGGTAGTAACACGAGAGTAAATAATTTGGGAACGTTTGAAAATATTTTTCAATTAAATGTAAAGTGTTAAAAAGTACATTAGAGATATTTTTTTAAAATAAATTTAAATTAAAATTTTATGAAATTAAGTGGGAGATTTGATTATAATTTTCAAATAAAATATTTGAATAATTATTGAAAATTAATGAAAGAATAATAGCACCACATAAGTAAAAAGAACGAAACTAAAACAAACTTTTGTTCAATACTTCATATTTTTGAAGGTTATTATATATATTTTGTTCATGATAAAACGTTACAGGTTGGATTATTGAGTTGTTAAAAGTATTACAGGTTAGAAAATAAGTAACTTAAATTATTAGTAAATTTTGTCAATAATTTGGGAATTTTAAATTTTGAAATAATTTTTTTTATATATATAATTAAATAGTCATTAAAATTCCTGTACTAGTAAATGTTTCATATAAATAAAAGTGAATGGTTTTTACTAACTTACGACAAGAGTTAAATTTATTTTTCACTAAACAAATTTCTTAAATAATTCTTCAATCTGGTCATTAAGCTTTGTGATACCTTTGAATTAAATTTTCCCCGAGATATAGTGACTTAAAAGGTTAAATATCAGTAAGTTAGGTTTTTACAATCACTAGTTCTCTGGCAGAATTTGACAAGCAGCGGTACAGGTTCTGGCTCGTGTCAGATCTGCTTGTTTCAAATTTTACCTGCGTCGGCGGTCTACAGGCAAGTGTGGATCCAAGAGGAATAGTCTGCGTGCGCTGGGTACGGTAGACCGTCGCAACACACACACACACACACACACACACACACACACACACACACACACACACATATATATATATATATATATATATATATATATATATATATATATATGTATGTATGTATATAGGTTCCTATTAGTTATTTCTTTTACTTTCATAAAAGATCAATTTGTTTTAAAAATAAATGGCTTACTGATTATACAATATATTAGCCTATACTTAATATATTGAAGAAGGAAATGACAGAAAGTCAAAGAACAATTCTTGACAAAGACAGGTCGGCCCAACTTTTCCAATATACAAACGTATTTTAAAAATAAATTACGTTAAGAAGTGATTATAAAAGTCGCAAACTAGAAATTTAAAAAAGTACAAACATAAACACAATTCACAATCTCACACGAACCTCTATGGACCAAATGTTTCTTGCATAAGTGACCACGTATAGTGAGGGCCACGTATCCGTGCACTTGGCCGTGAGAGATCGCACGTGATTTCTCGTGTACTACCACTTCTGGAAACATGGTAAATAAGCATAATCTTCACAGAGTCTGCATAGTAACAACGGCTGCATCCCATATGTTTGCACATATTTAAAGATCGTTTGTTATTCATGCCGAAGCTAATTTATCATCGAACTTATCTAACACTGACCGCCTCATGCAAGTCAGTTTTTTTACAGTGTTTTATCATGCTTGTAGGAATTTATTTATATTGAACCTCTACCTCCCGTCTCGCCTACTGCGATCTCTCAAGGCCAAGTGCACGGTTACGTGGTCTGCACTATACGTTTTATCATGAAAGTTGTTCAAGACCGATGAAAATATAGGCCACTCCTTCACGTCAACAACCGATTAGTTAAAGTAGGAAATTGTCTGTTTTGTTATTAAACCACCTAACCTAATAGTATACATTATAGCTAATTCTAATACAGCTAAAGTATATTGTAGCTGATCCTTTAAAACTTTATCTATTAAACCTGATTTCCATCACACATTTCCATGATTTGGACTTGCAAAATGTTCGATGTGGCTTGTTTAAAATCAGCTTGTAGCCTCGGTAAATTTGTATTGGTTTTATATTTTAAATTTTAAAAAAATTTTGTTTCATTTTACAGAATGTATTTATTTTAATCTATATTAGCCTTTGACCAATTTATTTGATTTTACCAATCTTGATTTCTTGGGCCTAATCTAATCCATTTTTTGGATTTACGAAAGAGAACCTAAACAAAATATTAGTTTCCAGTTTCTAGGTATTTTTGTAGTTTTTTTTTAACTTTTCCTCTAAATTAATATACTTTGTTTTTTCTTCTATTTCCTCCCGTCTCATGTGCATAGGAGTCGAGGTTTTAGCCTCTTTTGATAAGTCTCTTTCGATTAAATCGAACTTATCACCTCGACAGTTAAAAGCAAAGTGACCACTGACAAAGTGGAAACCCTTTTTTGACCCATTTCGTCTGGGAGAATCCAAAACTTTGACAGTTATTAGCAAATAGTTTAGGAGTAGATGACCTGGGATTACAACTGGAGTTTGGTTTGAACGCTTTTTTCGCTTTTCAAGTTTATGACTTACCCTCGTCAATTGCTATTGTTTGCTCATGTATGCATATTTCGCTGTACGCACCTTTCGTGCCACTGTACTGGGGTAGGACTAATTAGGATTTATAAATGGTCTTATGGAGGAAATCCTGGCTCACGTGTTCACAGCGGCGCTACTACTCCCCCTCTTGGGGTAAAGGGAGACGTCTACCATCACACGGGCGCTTAGGGAGAGGAGGGTGGGGAACAAAGAGGAATACCTGGAAGTAAAGATATTACTTTATGTTTACTGCTGTTGCAGAGGGATGTAATTCGGGTCAGCACTTAGCTATATTAGACCTTTCTCATGAGCATCTACGGTCTACCGTGACATAGATATCTTACAATAAACAGTATTATCAACAAAACCTTCTTTTTTATATCTTCTACAAACTCAGTTTTATTAACAAGAAATGCACTGGAAAATTCAAGCTTTAAACATATTTAAATACTTTTAATGGAAATTGTTTGACATTGTAAATTATTTTAAAACCGCAATAGCAAGAAAACAAATTTGAAAATTGTTCTAAAAACGATCTGTGGGCAGAAAGGCCCACTTGTCACATTAATCACCTTCCGCCTTTAGCGTAGAGGCATCCGCTGAGTTTATATTAAAAAGAACAAGGCCTTAAGAGTATTAAACTGTCATGGCGGTTATTTCTATCGTAATTTAATATCTTGTAACAAAGGTTAACATTATTCATTTATAACAAAGCTTAGTCTAGATAATTTATGACTTTATAATTCTGAAAAAAAATTTGAGGCAACATGTTTTTATATTTTCAGACACTTTTGTTTCTATTTTCAGACGTTTAAAAAGTTTACTTTTTTAAGTTTTCCAGTCTGGGATAGATGACGCTTTCATTTGCAAAAACAATACTTTCACTTGGTTTAATGGTTTCCTTTTGCTTTTCTTCTATATTTGTAACAATGAGTTCGCTTGAGTTTGCTAGTGTATGTGTACTTGAGAATCGTATATATATATATATATATATATATATATATATATATATATATATATATATATATGATGAATAGTTACTATCTGGAGTACATCCGTTCATTCTCCAGTCCATAAATTCGCAGTGACTCGCTCTTCTACTGTTGTTGGGTTCACCTCGTCAATGCTGGATGAGATTCTAGCGAAACGTCGGAACTGCGAATTTATGGACTGCAGAATGAACGGATGTACTCCAGATAGTAACTATTCATCATATTTTTCCATCCGTGAAGGAATACGTATCAGCATATATATTTATTTATCGGCGAAAAGCTTTGAATAAATATATTCATTAAAAGTATTCTTGTTTTGAAATATTTTTAATATATTATATATATATATATATATTAACTTTACAACAGTTTTCTTGTTTTCACTTATCACTTACACTATAATATACTAAAACAAAAGAATATTACTTGGTATATATTCGAGTTTACTTTCGAAGATTAATTGCAGTATCTTCATTGTCGAACATCAACTGAAACTGAGAACCTATAGTAGAATGTCAGGTGTGTGAGTTTTCCTTTGTCACGTGGTATTGATTGGTATACTGATTAAGATCTACATATACAGCTATACACATAGTTTATCGCTGTTTGTGGGCTACTGTGCCTTTGGTATGAGCTGTTAATGTGCTACACCACACGAGATTTCAGCTGTTTAACGTTTGCCCTCACAAGGATAGACTGAACATGGACTACTGTACACAATGAAGATCTTCATGGACAGTTACACATATTTCTTATCTCGGTTTAAGGGCTACTCCGCACAATGTATGAGTTGTTCTACGCCACACGAGATTTGAGCTGTTTAACTTTTCTCCCTACAAGGATTCAGCCGTTCATGGACTACCGTACACAAGGATTGAGATGTTCAAGGTCAACTATACACATGGTTTGGGCTGTTTAGGGTCTATTACGCGCAAGGCTTAGGTAGTTTGAAGGCTACTCCACACAAGGTTGAAGTCTTTATATGTTTCTAACTAACTTCAGGATCGGACCATTAGTTTTAGACTTTGCTACTCGTATATAAATTTTACTTCCTGGAGTTTTATAGAAGGACAATCTTTAATAAGCTACATGTTTTATAGTTTTTCTAACCAGATTAGACTTTTGACACTATTTTTTTTAATGTCATACCGTCATTTCCTGTACTATTTTAAAATTTTAAATTCTTGTTACCCATAAATTAGAACAGCTACACTCTTGTAGATCCTTTTTTTTTATATATTTTAAACCGAGTTTTAAATCCCAGACTTTTTATATACACCTTTAAAGTGGTCCAATTCCTCTGTACAGACTTGTCTTTTGCACCAGTAAAACGGGTGGATTTGGTGACGTTATGTCTAGATCAATAAACGCTTGCCAATCACTGTTGTTCTTCATGTCGCCAACACGGCTTTAAAGTTCAACGTGTCTGCACCAAAACAAAGACACTTTTCTGTAAAATTTTTCCTTGTGCCTCACTAACCGGTTTTATTCGCGTAAGGAAACCTTTTAAATTTATCTGTAACGGTGTTTTTTTCTATTTATTAATTGGTCTTTGCACCGATTACTATTTATCTTTACTAATATCTATCTTTATAGTAATATTATCTTTAATATTCATTGTCAAATTGTTTTAATAATATCATATTTAAACTGATTTATACTCGCTTCAGAGTTACTGATATTTTACCACGGCTGTGATTAGTTGATTTGTCTCTGTCACTGGCTCTGCTCATTTAAGTGGTGTGTGGACGATTTGTGTCTGGTGACATTTTCCTGTACAGTAGACGCTATTTGCACTCAGTACTTGGTTCTTAATTTCGTAAGTTTTCTTAATTTTTTTTTATTTTTAAATCAAACGAGCCTTCTAAAAAAGAAAAAAGGCGAGCTGTGGAATCATTTCACTAGTATAGTATTGGCACATACAGAGCTATCTCCATATCCCTTGTCCCCGGTAAAAGTAACTGATCCAAGCCTGGCGCTGCCAATGAAATTAACGATCCGTCACTGAAAGTCACTGGATCGACCATTCCTAATTTATTGTTGCGCTCTGGTGAGCTACCTACATACAATTGTTACGTATTTAAAATATGTAATATAGACTCATTTCTTTTATTTTAAACCCACCGCCAAAGTCAGGCAAAGCTCACATGTGATAAGGTTTTTTCTGCAGTTTGAACGGCAGAGCAAGTTAGACCTTTCCGGAGTGTAGTTCGATACACCACTGCGTTCTATTATATTTTTATACTTATTCAATCTCCGTACCATAGGTACTAGTGTAAGTTAATGCAACTATTTATTTAATTTTTAAACTGAATGTGACCAGTGCGTGGAATAGGAACAAGTTTTCTGGCCAGAAATCGCTTATCTAATACGCGAGTGCGATAAATGTGTGTATTCGATGGTGCACGTAAGTACAGAATATTAATTTATATAATTATAATAGTTATTGGTTCTCCGCTAGTGTTATTATCAAACAACGCTTGTTTCGGAATCATCACAGGGAAACCTAGACTTTGTTTCCGAATAGATAAATTGTAATCCGTCCCTCACGGACCTTTGGTTTACTCGATATATAAAAAGGGAAGATTTGAGACATGAGAAAATTTAAAACTGGAAAACAATAAACTCCTATAATCAATAGTATAAGTAGCAGTGGTAAAGACAAAATAAAGGAAGCAAACAAGAATAACTTTCTTTTTAAAGAAACTGAATTTATTTCGATCATACACGGCACTGGCGGTACAGAAAAGCTTATTCCCAGCTATGTATATAGTATTGATTAACACGGAAATATTAATAAAACACCAAAAAATTAAAATATTTTAAGGAAAACAAAAATCATTTCGCCTTACAACTGCTCTCACGGCCTACGAGTGGGCTAGACCAGTACCTCCTAGAAAAAGGTATCCTCTAGTAGGCAGGGGTTAGACCCATCGTGGACTAGATGCATAGTCTGAGGGTTCGGCTCTTAGGTAAAGAAAATCGAGAGGGGATAGTGGCCCGATTGCACTACATGGACTGAACAAATCAGATAGGGTACTGAAGATACGGAATACCAAATAGTTCAGAAGATTCTACTTACTGTTCCAAGTAACCACGTAACCGTACACTTGGCCTTGGGAAATCGCAGTAGGCGAAACGGGGGGAGGGGGTAGAGGGTCAGTATAAATACTTTAGTACAAACATATTAAAGATTGTCAAAACACTGACTTGCATAAGATGCTCGGTATTAGATAACTTCAGCATGAAATAACTATGTGCAGACATATCGGATGCAGAAGCTGTTAATATACAGGCTAGAACTTTCTGAATATGTAACAAGTTATAAGAAGTGGTACTACACGCATGGGCAAGTGCACGGCTACGTGGCCTACACTATAAATGTGTTTTACAAAGTTTTTAATTTTGGGGTATTTTGAGGATCTTCTACGTCCTCTGATGTAAGTTTTTACAATATTTGTGATGAGTGGGGTCGTCGATATAAATATCAAAAAATTCATATTTTATGGGTTAGCTGGTTAATAGTCTCAATTACTATTGTTGAAGTCAAACCTTTATAGAAAAGTGGAAACAAATAAATGGAAGGACTTTAATCTTGTGATTATTCAATAAACTATGTAAAAACGGTATCTTATCGAGGACATTGCTAAAGAATTACTTGATCTCAATCATAAATCAATGAGATCTTGATAACTAGTGAACATTTTTGTATAAAACACCTATGTAAAGTGAATGGCTTCTTTAAATTAAGTGTGTATATTAAGAGCAACATAGTCAAAACCAAAACACAGTGCATATAGTTTTTATAAACATATCTGTTGCTAGGCAACCATCTTTAAAGGTTTCTAATTCCTAATAATCTCCTTGAAATAATAATTAAATCATCTAAGATGGTTACCTAAGAGCACAAATTTGTATCCAACGTTCTTCCATACACTATATAAAATATTGTCATTTTAGCGAGACAATATTTGTCGTTTTAGCAGGACAAAATAAACAGAGATGTGTTTATTTTGTTCTATTAACGAATCTGACCTCATATCAATAAAACACCCAAAACAATTAGTTTATTTATGTAATGATATGTTCAGTACGTATGTACACGCTGAGAAATTGTAAACCTGCTTTGTTCTATATGGAGCTAAAAATCTTTACACGTAAATGTGTTCACATTTATGGGAAAAATACTATATTTTCCACAAACATCCATCTCTATCTAGATGCAAAGTGAACGCTTTTGACATTCATTGTCAAACCTGATTGATGGATTAGAACCTTATGTCATACAAATTAGAGAAGATGGTTCATGGAAACAGCCCATAAATATTACACGTTTAAATGTCTTTTTTAAAGTGCACACAAACAAAAATTTATAACTTAGAAGCGGGTTGGTTTTTCTAAAAATTAATTTAAATATTTTCATTTTATTCATAAAAACATTTACACATAAAATTACAATACTCATTCTCTGTTTAATATTTTCAACTTACACTTTTTAAAAAATGTTTCAACTCGGAGTTACGGTCTGAGTTGACAAAGGGACACATCTCCCGAAACGGCCGTCCTCAACAAGCAAAGTAAGTGCTACTATAGGTCAGTTAAAACATTTTTTAAAAAGAGTAAGTGATTACTAGTAGCTCACGCGAAGATGGAATCAAGAAATGTTAATATTTTTAAATCGATTTCCGACTATTCATGGCTGTATTTTTTTCTAAATTAAGCAAAAAGTTATTTGTGCAGGATTTTATTTTCAATCAGTCGCACACCACAAGCATCTGCTGTTTCTAGCACTGCCATGTCCACCCTGTTGATTCGCATTGGTTAGTGGCTATCAATCACAATGTACTGCTTCACCATACACAGAAATCATCTTTATATATATATATATATTTACCTACGTTTTTTTTTTTTAAATTAACGTCTCTAACAAGCTCCTCCTTCTTTTTGTTGGTGTTACTATGAACTGTGTTATTAATAATATATAAATAAATTTAGAAATAAATTTAAATTTCTAAGCCTAGTAAATGTAAATATAACATAATATACGAAACCCAAGAGAGACAATCAGGTAGATGTAAAGAATATCTATCATTGGCGATGAGTAGTAAAACTACCCCCTCCCCCTCCCACGGTACTGCCAGCTTAGGGTGAATAGAGATCTAATGCAGTAAAATAAGCTGAATTTCATTTCGAAATTCTCATTACATATATTAACAATACTACAGCACAAAGTGCTGGCTTAGCCTATATATTTTTAATTAAATACATTTTTAAGTAGGCGAATATAAATGCGCGATACTTTTATAAATAAACGCGTTGCTTTTCAGTCTCGCTTAAATGTTTCCAAGTGGCACTAAAAAGAATTGGAAAACGAGACGTGTCTGAGCGGAATTCAGTTAGGGTTCTAGTGTTAGTGATTAGAGCGTTACATTGGCTTCGGAAACAGTGGTTTTGTCTAAAACAAGTCCCGGATTGAATCTACGAGCCAATGAATCACCCCGTTGCGTTGTCTGAACGGCCAGCCGGCAATATTTGTCTTACTTCAGTCGAGGAACAAGATTTACTCAATCCAAACGAGTTTGAAAATGCTTTCATTTACATTAGACTTCAGTGGAAATGCATCTTCATACTCGAGAGATCTGCTTGGATTTAATGAGATTTCAAAATAAACAGAACTTTTTTAATTTAGATAAATAAATTCAAATTTACGCGACGAAAACTGTAGAAAATTCGTCACTGACTATGAACACTTATAGTAAAAAAATATTTTGTCACAAACCGATTTTTTTCAATTCGAATTTGATTTAAACAATAACTTTATAACACAAATTTATCATTTCAAGATTTATAAAATATCGAAATGTCTTCATTAGTTTGAAATTAAAATAAATCATTTTACTAAAAAGGCACTCAGTAATAGTACCAGTAGAATGGTCAAGAAAGTACAGCATTGAAAAGTCTATAAGGATATAACAGATGTAAGAGTCATTGAAAAATCCAAAAGGATCCATCCAAACTTATTCAAAGGTATGAAGCAGTATATCAAGAAGAAAGTCCTACTTAGCAAGTCTGGAGTTGTCTAGATAAACATAAGTAAAACATTGGAAAGCTTAGGATGATCTAGAGCGATGGACATCATTGAAAGATCTAAGATGGTTTATACAGTATAAGGTACATAAAGGAAGGACAGACAAAAGTATTACATTGAAAGGCTTAGCAAGTCGAAGTAAAATATTGAAAGGTTTAAAAGAGAATATCTAGGCGGAAGTGTTATATTTAAATATTTAGGATGGTGTAGACAGACCGATTGTAACAATACTAAGACTGTCAAGACAATTTAATGGTCATCACTAAAAACCTATTATGGTCTAGACTGACTGCAGGGTATTATTTATAATTTAGGTTAGTATGAACACACGGGATAACTACATCTGAAAGGTTAGGCAGGTCTAGACCTATTGAAGAGCAAAATGTAAAATATAAGGTGGTCTAGACTGTCTGGAGCTCAACATTTTAAAGTTGAGGTAAACAACTGTAATTTATTGAAAGGTCTGTCTGCTTGGGAGAATGGAAACGTTTGGGATAATCTAAGCACTGCAAGGTCTAGAATGTTTTAACCAATATTAATTGTGATACTGAAAAGTCACCGCAGTCGGTGACTAAAAAGATTAGACGATATACCTAGATGAAAGGATACTATTAAATGGTTTTGATGGCCCAAAACGACAAAGAATAGAGTTGGAAGTTCTAGGATGGTCTAGATGGATTGCAAAATGTTTTACATGTATAGGATGATCTATACAGAGAGGGTAGGATACCATTGGAAAGATAGTATGTTGAATGGTCTAGGATAGTCTTGATTGACAGTAGAGACTCATTTAATAGTCAAGTTTGGTCTCAATGATAGACTAAAATGATACTAATAGGTGTAGGATGGTCTAGACATTCGAAAGTACCATTGAAAGATAGGATTTTCTAAGCAGACAGTATAACTAGTTTACTTTCATATAAAGTCTTATCCCAATCCTCCCTCTATCGAAGTCACAGAGTAGCAGATTGGGTGGTCTATACGTAGGATTACTGGGCTAGGTTTTAGAGAAGAATCACGAATCCTATATGCAAAGTCTCATCCCAATCCTCTCTCGATGGGAGTCACAGAATGGCAGATTGGGTGGTTTATACTTAGGATTACTGGTCTGGAATGTAGATCTGGATGATCACGAACCTCAAATGTAAAGTCTTATCCCAATCCTCCCTCTATCGAAGTCACAGAGTAGCAGATTGGGTGGTCTATACGTAGGATTACTGGGCTAGGATGTAGAGAAGAATCACGAATCCCATATGCAAAGTCTCATCCCAATCCTCTCTCGATGGGAGTCACAGAGTGGCAGATTGGGTGGTATATACTTAGGATTATTGGTCTGGAATGTAGAGGATGATCACGAACCTCAAATGTAAAGTCTTACCCAATCCTCCCTCTATCGAAGTCACAGAGTAGCAGATTGGGTGGTCTATACGTAGGATTACTGGGCTAGGATGTAGAGAAGAATCACGAATCCCATATGCAAAGTCTCATCCCAATCCTCTCTCGATGGGAGTCACAGAGTGGCAGATTGGGTGGTATATACTTAGGATTATTGGTCTGGAATGTAGAGGATGATCACGAACCTCAAATGCAAAGTCTTATCGCAATCATCTCTCTATCGAAGTTACATTGTAACAGGTTGGGAGGTCTATTAGTAGGATTACTGAGCTAGGATGTAGAGGACTTGAAATGTTTACAATGTTCTAGTCAGATTGAAGGCGACATCGGAATGTATAGACAGATTGAAGGACGACATTGGAACGTCTAGACAGATGTGAACGACTACATTTGAAAGACTATGTAGATGGAAGGATGGCATTAGGAGGTATAATATGCTGACAGACTGAGCAGTATTCATTAACATTAAATGACATGGTTTATTAATCATGACAAATAGTAATATTTTTTTGTATTATTTTTAATAAGTTTTTACACAGTAAAATACATCTATAAAAATGGGTTTAATTATGAAATTTCCATTAATTTATTATAATTAATAAATAATACCAACTAGGCCTATTATTATATTTCCGTATAATTTGTGTAAATTTCTGTTGATCTTCAGATGCCAACACTCTACAAACAGGACCTGTCGAGCTTAGAACAAGGTGTCAATACCTTTTCTTCGCTCTCTAACAACAAACAAGAAAACTCATACTTTTACAAATTTGTAAAAATACAACTTCCAAGTACCTCTACTTAACGCCGAGCCGGTGATTTATTGCAAGCTCGCTTTAGGAAACAATAAGCAATCAAGTTGAGCGCCAAGTTCGACGCAAAATCCGTCACTTAAGGAAATGTTGCAACAAGAACAATTTCCCCGCGATTTAAATGCTAATGACCCAACGTGAACAGTCTTGGTGCAAACCAGAGGCGTAAAATAGAATTTTACTTGACGCAAAATCGAGCTCAACTTGCGCAGAATCGATTCAAACATAAATTTCAACAATACATAGCGGAAGTCGATAAATCTTTATACTCACAGGGTAATATCGTTGCTGACGAGATGTGTGTAATCTCTGCAGAACTCCATTGTGGAAACATTTTTAGCAATAAAGTACAAACGTTTTTTTTTTAACATACAGTAATGGTAGTTGAAACTATGGTAGAACTAGAAACGCTACACGGTTGCTTCTATCGATGTGAAAAGGGGTAATTGTGACTAACGTTGGTATGTTCCATCCCTCTTAGGGGATATATCTACCCGCTGCTTCAAAATCATACCTTGTAATAATAGTCTTCATTTTGTTGCTAGGCTCCTAGCATTTTTATATTTCTTCTGTTGCAGCTTTTCGGATAATACCATTAATCAGAAGTTCTGTGTACTTTTAATCTTCAAAAGAAAGTTATGTATATATATATATATATATATATATATATATATATATATATATATATATATATTTATATATATATATATATATATATATATATATATATATATATATATATATATATATATATATATATATATATAA
Organism: Prosapia bicincta; assembly: GCA_036971475.1. Classification (NCBI taxonomy): domain Eukaryota; kingdom Metazoa; phylum Arthropoda; class Insecta; order Hemiptera; family Cercopidae; genus Prosapia; species Prosapia bicincta. The sequence continues at coordinate 262,317,593 of JBAIZL010000002.1, forward strand.
GTTACGTGTTATATTAAGCTTGAAAGATTTTTAAAAATGATTTTATTTTTACAAACCTTTGTTAATTAAGAAACATTTAATTTTGAAATGGTTACAATAATTTAGCTTAATAAAAACATGAATTCAAATACAACTGATGTACATTCAGCTGGAGCGGAAAACGTCTGTGCGATACAGAGGCGACTTACACACTGCCGGGGCTCTGTTCTCACCACCTATATAATACAAAAGCTGCGTAAGCAGGAATTTTCCTAGCACGCATTTAATTATGAAATGTTCACATAAATTGTTCATATAACTCCTCCATCCCTAAAGAAAACTTCGGGAGTTGGCGAAGTTTCGGCATCGGTTGAAGTCCTCTTCATCTTCTTGATGAAGGCGAAGTATATAAAGCTGCTGAATATGCCTCCGTAAAGGGCAATTTTCGGCATCGGTTGAAGTCCTCTTCCCTGGAGAAGGTCGCCAGGCGAAGGTCTGGGATCCAGTTAAATGGGTTGTCTGCGATTTCCAACGCAGTATCCTCGTAGTTTGTAGGCGTTATTGTTTTTTTGATGATGGGCATTTTACAGTCTAATTTTCTGTTCATTATAATTCAACTGAGCAAAAGTATTTGGAATTGATTAATACAATTTATAATGAGTCTTTTCTATCATAGGATAGATACAAAATGTTTATAACATATACAATTGTTATCAGAATCTAATTTTTTAGTTCTACAAAATTTACATTGAGAACAATAAAAGTTTTATATAATTTTTCATAATTTTTTCCATCATTTACATTCAAATTGCCTGTTACAGATTTGAAAAGGATTCTAGTCCGTTTATAAGAATTCTTTTTGTTTTGTTATCTCTTTAAGAGTATAGTTTCTAATTTTTCTTCAATTACAAATTTTTTTTTTTGTGATTAACATATTTCAAATAATTAACAATATTTATTACCATAATTAGTTACATATCATTTAATAAATTACAAAAGTTTGTAACACATACAATTAATAAAACAATGTTGTTTAACAGTTTAATAAAGTTTCTTGCATAGAATTAGTGGACAAAGGTATGGTAGGGATTTTAATTTGATTGTGTTGAATATGAACAAGAAGGATTTTGGTCATTAATTACATTTTTTATCTTCTTAGGCCTTTTAATTTTTGACAAATGTATTTTGTCTTTTGTGTTATGATGTCTAGGCTTTATTTTTCCAGTTTTTCTTTCTTTATCTATCGAAGCTATTTCTTCCTTGCTATATCTGTTTTTCGTTTTGCTTTGCTTCTGAGCTGACTTTATACAAACTTCAGATGGTATTTCTGGAAGTGGTTCTTTGTTTATATTCTTTTTTTCTAAAACTTTTTCTTTAATTTTTTCATTACTATCCCTAATGTTTTCGTAAAGTATTTTTGTTTTTTCTTTATGGTTTAAAACGTAGTCATTTACAAATTGTTTTTCTAAATCTATATCTAATAAAGTGTTTGAATTTATGTGTCCAAATAAGACTTCGCACGGCGTTAATTTTGTGACTGAGTGCATGCTATTGTTATAAGCTATTATAGCATATTTAACTTTCTTAACTATACTGTCTTTTTTAAATTCGATTTGATTATTTAACAGCCTTATGTGTTCTATTAAGGGGGAATGAAATCTTTCACATAATCCGTTTGATTGGGGGTTTTGTGTGCTGATAAAGTGAATTTTGATCTTATGCAGGTCTAATATCTCCTTTACAATTCTGTTATTAAACTCCGTTCCATTGTCTGAGATAATAACTGTTGGTAAGCAGAAATGCGTGAAGTAATCTAATAACTTGTCTGCAATCTCTGTAGCTTGAGAGCTTCCCAAGCGATAAGCTTGAGCATATCGTGAGAAGGCGTCGACTATGCTGATAAATGAATTATTCTCCAAGGAGATTGTGTCAACGTGAATTATTTGAAATGGTCTTGCAGCTGTTGGTGTCAAGTTCATTTCTAGATGTAAGGGAATTCTGTCGTATTTAGTTCTTTGACATATGTCACACTGATTTATGAAATTTTGAATTAGTGATTTTAAATTAGGCCAATAATATCTTCGCTTAATTTGTTCGTATGTTTCCTGTATCCCACGGTGATTGGTTTTGCTAACATGATAATTACTTATCGTTTCTAAGGTATCTTCTTCCGAAGTTAGGTCTAAGAGTTTTTTCTTACACTTAACTAAATTTAGTTCAGTTTGTTTGAAAGTTTTGGATATGCATGATGCAAATTTCTCATAAAAATCGTCTTCAAAATATAGATTATATTTTATTTTGGGTACCAAATATGATTTTAAAAAATTAACTATGTCTTTTTTAAAATTATTTTCTGATATTTCGACTTTTAAACGAATTTTTGAAGTTCCAATTAGCTTTATAATTTTTACTTTCTTCGGCTCATATTTTACTAATGATAAAAATATTTGGTTTTTTCCAAAGTTTACAGGCTCGTCAGAAATTGGTATTTCGATTTGGGTGTTCCCTTCAAAATTGGAGTGGATAGTTTGACTGTCGCTTTCTTCATTGTCCTCTAAGTTGGCGTTATCTGTTGCGTCGAGTTGTACGACCATAGATTCGTTATCATTATCGTTCAGTTCCGGGAAGTAACGTTGCAGTAACCCAGCTGGAGATAACTCAAGGTCTGGTTCTACAGTGTGTTGGGTGTTCGTTGACCGTTTATCAGTAACGTTTAATTGTATTCTAGACAATGCGTCTGCATTTTGGTTTAGTTTGCCTTTTTTGTATCTTATGTCATAATCATATTCTTCTAATTTTAATCTCCATCTTAAAAGTTTGGAATTTGGATCTTTAACTGAAAATAACCATTGTAAAGGTTTATGGTCTGTATAAATTTTAAATTTTCTCCCAAATAAATAAGGCCTGAAATGTTTTGTGGCCCATACGATTGCTAATAATTCCTTTTCAATCGCGGAGTAATTAGTTTCGCTGTCGTTTAAATTTCTGCTGGCATACGCTATAGGAAGGTCTTTTCCATTTTTGTCCTGGCTTAAAATTGCTCCTAGTGCATAATTACTAGCGTCTGTCGTTAGAGTAAATTCTTTTTCAAAGTCTGGGTATTGAGAAGTGGCTCATTACTCAATAAATTTTTACATGTTTCAAAGCATTCTATAAAGTCTGGATTTTCTATATTTATTTTTGCATTTTTCTTTAAGCAGTTAGTAAGCTGTTTTGTTATTTTGGCGAAGTTTTTAATAAATTTTCGATAATAGCCTAATAGTCCTAAAAATCCTTTAATTTGTTTGGTGGTTTTAGGTATTGGATAGTCCTTGATTGCCAAAATCTTTGCTGGGTTGGGTTTTACGCCCTCCGGTGTCACAACATGTCCTAGATATGCTACTTCTTTTCTTAAAAATTCTGTTTTATCCAGCTGTACTTTAAAGTTGGCTTTGCGTAATCTGTCGAATACTTCTTTAAGTCTTTGTATATGTTCTTGGAGGCTAGTAGAATAAATTATAATGTCGTCTAGATAAACTAAACATGTTTCATTTTGGATGCATCTCCGAATATTATTCATAATTCTTTGAAATGTAGGGGGGCTATTCTTTAGTCCAAAGGGCATTCTTAAAAATTCGTAGTGTTCTGTTTCCGTTGAAAATGCTGTTTCTTCTATACTATCTCTGTCCATCTCTACTTGGTGAAATCCTGAGGCTAGATCTAAAGTCGTAAAATATTGAGATCGTCCTAATTTATCTAATATGTCGGTAATGTTCGGCAAGGGAAATTTATCGTCAATTGTTTTTTCGTTTAATCCTCTAAAATCTATTACTAATCGAAATTTTCTTTTGCCAGAAGCGTCTTGTTTTTTTGGTACAATCCAGACAGGAGAGTTCCATGGAGAATTTGAAGGTCTAATAATTTTTTGTTTAAGCATGTCTTCAGTTTGCTTATTAATTTCGTTCTTGTAGATTTCTGGGTATCTGTAATTCCTAGAGTATACGGGAATTTCGTCAGTAGTCCTAATAACATGTTTTATCTGATTGGTAAAGGTTAAATTGTTTCCATCAATATGAAATAAATCAGCATATTCTTTTAATAATTTTGTTACGGCGGATTTTTCTTCTAAGTTCATATGTTCCATCCTAAATTTTGATAAATCGAAATTTTTACTTCCTGATTTTGTTTGTTTATAATCGAACATATTGAAATTAGTGTTCCTTTGAATTGCATCAGGTTTGAAAATATTATATTCCTCTAAAGATTTTACTTCTAATGGTTTTTTTATTGTTAATTTTACATTTTCTTCCGTATTATTTATAATAGGGCAATATGCTTCACCCTTATGCACTGAAACTATACACTGCGGAATTTCTAATCCGTTCACTTGTTTGTGTGGTAAAATACCTTCTCCATTATGAATATTTTGTATTTTAATTTAACTGTTTGGCTAGTGCGGGCTTGTATAACATAACTAAATTGTTCCTGCTTTATTGATGCGCTGTCCGTTTTATTACAACTTCCTTTTTCAGTGTTAAAATATTGAATAGGGATTTCCTCATCACAAAGTATTAATTTATTATTTATAAAGTCTAAGCTTATTCCTAAATCCTTTATATTGTCTAGCCCGAGTAATAGGTCGAAATTCTGATGAAAGTCAAATAAATAAAATTTAATTGCTTTTTTAGACAACAGAGGTATGGCGCAGCAAAAATTTTCTTTTGAAGTGCCGTGTGCGGTGATTACTTCAAACAGCTCCTTTTTTACGCTTGTTTTAAAATTTTTCCAGCCTAAACATTTTCGCATAAATGATCTAGTACTGCCTGTGTCAATTAATATTCTAGATTTGGTGTCTGTGTCGTATATAAATGGTAGCTCGTTATTTTCGCTTTGTAGATTCATTATTTAAAATCGATTCCGAGGCTTGTATGTCCTAAAAAATCGTCTTGATCGATTTTAACGGTCTCTTCTTCGTAGTTGTCTGTTAAATTTTGGGATTCTTCGAAGTACTCTTCTTTCCCGAGATCTTCTTCAAAAGCGAATGATTCTTGTCCATTAGTCTGGTGTTGTTGTTTGGTTGTCCCCTTTGAGGCTGACCGTGATTAACAATAGTTGGTGGTCTATAGAAAGGATTTGGGTGTTGATAAAGTTGTTTAGGTATTTGGTGGTATTTAAATTCAGTATGTATTGGTCTTCTTACGTTATGAGTTTGGCTTTTCTGAAAGACTGGTTGTTTGCTTGGCTGAGTAAACATTTTATTATTCTTAAATTGAAAGTCGTTTGTGAGCATATTAAGTGCTTCACTAAGAGTGTTAGGGTTCTTGGTACGCATTAGTGACCCGATGGGTTCATGCAAACCCCTAAGGAGAACTCTTAAAGCTAGTTTCTGAACGTATTCTATTAAAACATCTTTAGCCATCTGCCTTTGAGGCTCTTTATTCATAAAAAATGAAATTTGTAAATTTAGTAACTTTTGAATTTTTTCATAGAATTGAAATGGTGATTCGTTACTTTCCTGTTTTAATTCTGACATCTCTAAGTTTAATGTGAAACAGTCTCTTTTGTCCGAATAACTAATTAATAATACTTTTCTAATTTCATGCCAATTGTAAGAATTAGAGTTTAAGACCATTTCTAGTGCTTGGCCTTTTAATTTAGAAAGAATAGAGGAGAACAGATATTCATTTTGAAAATCCTCTGGATTTTCGTTTACATAAAACTTATTTACTACCTTATCGCATATTGAAATAAATCTGTGGAGCATAGTGGGCTCTCCACTATACTCAGGAATCATATCAAGATATTCCTTCTTTAATGTTGGCGTTGCCATTTTAAAATATTATTTTCTTTAAAATAATAAAATTAAAAATCAATTATATAAAATTAAAAGTATTTACTCTACTTTTCTTAATTCTATTTCTTACGATCTACTTACAAGTGGATCCAAAATACTTTGCTCATTTGAACTACTATTTCACTTTTCACTTTTCACTTACACGATATTCACTCGTGCTCTTAATAGATATGCGCTCTATTAAGTTGTTGTAGATATTCACTCTACTAAAGTTTTCTTGATGTCGTTACAGATATGCGCTCTGTAATGAATCGAGTTTTTGCAGTATCTCGGTTAACGATTGAAATCGATAAAAATTATGTTCATTAATTTTCCCGAGATGTCCTACCGACTGCACCAGTTACGTGTTATATTAAGCTTGAAAGGTTTTTAAAAATGAATTTATTTTTACAAACCTTTGTTAAATAAGAAACATTTAATTTTGAAATGGTTACAATAATTTAGCTTAATAAAAACATGAATTCAAATACAACTGATGTACATTCAGCTGGAGCGGAAAACGTCTGTGCGATACAGAGGCGACTTACACACTGCCGGGGCTCTGTTCTCACCACCTATATAATACAAAAGCTGCGTAAGCAGGAATTTTCCTAGCACGCATTTAATTATGAAATGTTCACATAAATTGTTCATATAACTTATATAATTATATATATATATATATATATATATATATATATATATATATATATATATATGTACATATATATATATATATATATATATATATATATATATGTACATATATATATATATATATATATATATATATATATATATACATAATTAATAAATTAAAATAATTTCAAAAACACGAATACTTTTAATGAATATATTTATTCAAAGCTTTACGCCGATAAAATAGTACCAGCAACTTCAGGAAAATAATTATCTAATAAAATAATTTTACAAAATTTCTATAATTTAAGTTGATGAAATCTACTTTCATAATTGGCTATGGGAAGCACATCAAGCATCCATTTTACGTAGCATCATAATTTTATATGAATTTGATGCTTTTACTTACAAATAATATGCTAAATATGCAATTGAAATATGTTATTTCCTTAATGTAGAGTTTCATAAATATACTTTAATATTTTTTATATTGCCAAATTACCTTACCTTTTATAAGAATTAAGATTTTATCTATTGCCATATTACCTTACCATGTATTGTATTCAGATTTGATTTGTATTGATATTTGGATTTTCTGTCCTTAAGTTATGGAAACCTAATAAATCATTATAAACCAAAATTTCAGTACTTTTTTGAAAAATAAGTGAAACATGAGTGGAAGAGGAAATAGTGTTAAAAAAGTCTCCAACTCAAAGAAAAGCCAAGTTGTGTACAGAAACTATGACAATAAACACTTACTAAGTGCTGCCTTAGACGAAACAGGCTTTAGTTTTGTTTGTAAGCCAAATAAAATTGTTAGTCAAATTGGCAAAAAGTATGTCTATAAAGAACCTACGCAAAAAATGTATGTGCGTGTGTGTGTGTGTGTGTGTGTGCGTGCGTGCGTGCGCGTGTGTGTGTGTGTGTGTGTGTGCGCGTGTATGTGTGTGTGTTTTCTGTCAATTTGAATCTGAAAGCAATGATGAATAAAGTAATTAAGGGTAATAAACATAAAATCTAATATTACTTGCCAAATTACCTACCTACTTCTGCCAAATTACCTTACCTATTGCCAAATTACCTATATGCTGTGAAAAGTTTTTAAAAATATATAATTTAATTCCATTAGTATTTTTTTGCAGTTTTTATATGTTTGTCTAAACAATAAGAGTCAAATGTAGGTGTACACGTAGGAAAAATGTTTTAAAAAAATTTCATTTAAGAGGAAAAAGGGATTATAGAGAATATTATGCCAAATTATCTTACCTTACCTCTTTTATATATATATTTCAGATTTATACCCGCCCTCCCACTAGCTTGGACTACGTTTAGAAATTGTTCACGTTTTGTGAAATTTTAAATTACTACAGATTATACGAGGCATGTTTTTAAAGTAAGTACCATTTTGGAATTCTACCGCTTTAGTGCTGCGGGTGGCAATCGGCGCATGCACGCTGTTTGCCGGTTTCTGTTGACGAGCTACAGCCGCCATTTTGAATCCATTCGTCAATGTTAAAGGTCGTTTGCAGCGTCCTAGCTGGACAACGAACAATCGGTCGGTCGTCCGTGCTACCGAATCTTGTCTGACGACGAAATTGAGTGTCCACAGTGGAGAGTTAAGTCGCAGCGATTGATAACAGTTCCGTCTCCAATTCGACCATTGTCACCATGCCATCGGTTGAGAAAAGACATGAGCTCGTGCTGCTGGGCAGCTCTTCTATAAACTATGTTTACCTTGAGAAGAACTCATTGGACCGAAGGAGCGATACAAATAAGATTTGGAAGGCCAGGTATGAGTTTGGCGAGTTTAATCATTTGAGTGACAGATGCAGATTATAAGTATGTGTTTGTTGAAGTAGGCGGTTATGGAAAGGATAGTGAAGGTGGGATCTTTGGTGCTTCAAAACTTGATACATTTCTAAGCTCAAAATATATTGCCTTGCCTGAGCCATCATTTATACCAGAGACCAACATCAAGGTACCTTATGTTCTTATAGGTGATGAGGGTTTCCCATTACGAACGTACTTGATTAAGCCATTCCCAAGAAAACAGCTTGTAGCAGGAGGAAATAAAGATGTTTTCAACTATCGGTTATCTAGGGCATGAATGGTGGTTGAATGTTCCTACGGTAGTATCAACTCCAAGTATCAGGTACTCTCTGTACCAATCGAAACGAAATTGCAGAATGCTGTAATAATTGTAAAAGCTAAAACACTTCTCCATAACATAGTTAGAGGACGAGAAGGGTTTACTGATGACGAAGAAATCTCCTTCCAAGAGATGGCTAGACATCTGTGTCAACCTAAGCAAGGAAACTAACAAAACAAACAAAATGTATTATGGAAACGTTTTCTGCATATTGCATTCAGAAGGAGGTAGTCATGCATCAGGAACTTGTCTAGGGGAGAAGGTAGCTTCGTAGTAAACAATCTATGTACAATGTAAGCAATCGTGGTAAACATATGTATACAATGTAAGCAATCGTAGTAAACATGTGTAACCCGGTGGGAATGCTTAGAACCCCACTGGGAAATATAACAAAAACTGCAGGGGAAACTGTGGAAGAATTAATCAGAACACATTTCCCTTCCAGTACTCTGAGGAAACTTGGGGGAGCAGACACTGAACCAGTTGGCAAACTCTCCACAAGACGTGGTAAGAGGGAGGACTGGGAAGTGGCAAGGAGGATAGTAACTCCACAAAGGGTAAGATGGGCTATTGGCACATTTAAACCCTACAAATCTCCCAGTCCAGATGGCATCTATCCTGTGCTGCTGCAGCAGGGAATGGATATGCTGGTGCTGGTACTTACTAAATTATACAGGCTAAGCATTGCTCTAGGGCATGTGCCGGCAGCCTGGTAATCTAGTAAGGTGGTCTTTATACCTAAGCACACCGGTAACCAATCGGAAGGGAAAGGATACAGACCTATTACACTCATGTCCTTTGTTCTTAAGGGACTTGAAAAACTGGTTGATAGGCATACAGTATTAGGGGGGGGGGGTGCTTTGGCCATAAAACCACTGCATTGGAACCAGTATGCTTATCAACCGGGGAAATCCTGCGAGGGAGCTCTCCATCAAGTGGTTGGTAGGATTGAGCAAATGATCGCCAAGAAAGGTTGTGCCATAAGGTTGTGTCCTCGACATTGAAGGGGCTTTCAATAACCCCTCAGTGGAGACGATGGTAAGTGGTGCAAGACGTCATGGAGTGGATGCAACCACTTGTGGTTGGATAAGTTCCATGTTAACAAACAGAAGCATTTCTGTAGAGGTGGCAGGGGAGGTCAGAAGGACGGAGACAAGTCTTGACATACAAAATGTTTGCATCAACCAGGGTCCTACATTTTCTTTTGCTGTTGATATAGGATGCAAACGTTACATTAAAATAAATAAATATATAGTTATATGTGTGTGTGTGAGCGCGTGCTTGTGTGTGTGTGTATATGTATATATATATATGTGTGTGTGTGTGTATGTGTGTGTGTATGAGTATGTAAATATATATTTATATGTATATATATATATGTATATATATATAATATGTATATATATATATATATATATATATATGTATATATATATATATATATATATATATATATATATATATATATATATATACATACATTTATAATTATGACTTATATATATATATATATATATATATATATATATATATATATATATATATATATATATATATATATATATATATATATGCTGGTTTTTTATTAAATAACGAATTCTCCAATAGTTTATTTATTTCATTTTTCTCATACATAATTTTTTCAATTAAATTTAAGAGGTACTATGCTAACTGTTCAAACAAATAAACTCGGATGTTGTATATCGTTGCTCCATGATGAAGTGAGCTCATCTTAGGTAACTTCTAAATTGATGCATTTAATTTGTCTGGGACAGAAACGCTTTGTAGAAAGCTCTATACAAAATATTACTCTCACTAAATTTTATCTTCCCATTTTGAATAAAGAAACTGTGCAGGATTCTGACGAATTGCAGAAGACAATTAATCTAAATATCCCACTTATCAAGTTTTACTCATCAACAGTCTTTTTAGGGCTATTCAAACTTCAACACATTGACCTAATGTGTTACTTACCTTTAGTGGCATTGTAACTCCAAGGACATTGGAAGAGACAGCACAGGAAACATATGCCCATGAGAAGAGGTCGCCATTTAGTAGAGCTGGAAGGCTAGGCTACTGTCCGCCCCTCTAACCGTATATTTACCGATCGTTTCTTTTACCGTTGCCACTCTAATATAATGTCACGTTTACACACTTGACGATAAAATACGATCGTTTTTTTAAGAGCTCATAAAGAACAGCTAAAGTAGATATAGGCCTATTTAAATTATTAAAAATTAAATGCCTTTTGTTTTTCCATATTTAACTTTTCATTTTTAAACCTATCCATACAAAAGCTTTTAAATAATATATTTATTAACAAACCTTTGTAATAAACCTATCCATACAAAAGCTTTTAAATAATATATTTATTAACAAACCTTTGTAATAAACCTATCCATACAAAAGCTTTTAAATAATATATTTATTAACAAACCTTTCTAATAAACCTATCCATACAAAAGCTTTTAAATAATATATTTATTAACAAACCTTTCTAATAAACCTTCCATACAAAATCTTTTAAATAATATATTTATTAACAAACCTTTGTAATAAACCTATCGGTACAAAAGCTTTTAAATAATATATTTATTAACAAACCTTTCTAATAAACCTATCGATACAAAAGCTTTTAATTAATATATTTATTAACAAACCTTTCTAAATCACAGTATAAGGAATTATTATAAAATATTTTATGTTATTAAAGTAAAATTATAAACTGTGAAAAGTATTTGAATATTTTAAGAAAAATTCTAAGAGGATTCTCTTTGTTTCACATCCCTTCTGACACGTAAATCTTAAACCCTGGCATAATCCGACATAACAAAGCGTCTTTACACATCTTGTTTGGCGCCTGGCATAACCTCTGCTATCATATTTATTCCAAGGTTTTGTATGATGTTTTTATACTAACCTTTATAACAACTGTTGCAAACCATAAAAATATTTAATTTAATTTATATATTTCATAACCTACTCTTACTAGCCTGTAAATATTATTTTCCATTTAGCAAATTTTTAATTGTAGTTAATTATATAATTAAATATACTACAATATAAGTATAAAAATTTAGTAAGTTTTAATAACTAAAGTCGTTTATAATTTAAATTTTAGCAACATAGAACCCTGTTTTATATAGTTATTATAACATTTTACAGCATTCTTATTTCCTATTGCTGACTAACAAAACAGCTGAACTATTGAGTGTCTGATATATCAGCTGATCCATTTGTTACAAGTGATAAGCCAGTTTTATTCATACCAACTTATTTAAGACATTATAAAAGTATATATAAATAAGTACAGTCTCATCCGTGACTCAAGTGCAACCCAGTGTATTTACATGTGTTCAATGCTACTAAGTGCATCGAAGTTTACTACGTGCAACCAAGTGCATTTACATGTGTTAGCAGCAAGTAAGTGCATTTAAATATACTACATTTAACCAGGTGCATTAACAAATGTTCAATGCATGTTAGTATATCTAAGTGTACAACATGCAACCAAATGCATTTACATGTGTTCAATGCAAGTAAGTGAATCTATGTGTACTGCATGCAACCTATTGCATTTACATGTGTTCAATGCAAGTAAATGAATCTAAGTGTACTACCTGCAACCGAAGTGCATTTAAATGAGTTCAGTGCAAGTACGTGCATTCAAGTTTATTAGGTGCAACCAAGTGCAATTAACTGTGATGAATGCAAGTAAATTCATCTAAGTGTACTGCATACAACCAAGTACATCCACATGTGTTCAATGCAAGAAAGTGTATCTAAGTGTACTACATACAACCAAGTGCAAATTCATGCATTCTATGTTAGTAAATGCATCAAAGCGTACTACGTGCAACCAAGTGCATTTACGCATTGTCAATGCACATAAGTGCATCTAAGTGTATTACTTGCAACCAAGAGCATTAACATAAGTTTAATGCAAATAAGTGCATCTAAGTGCATTGTGCAATGAAGTGCATTTGCTTGTGTCCAATGCAACTAAATGTACAACGTGCAACCAAATGCATTTTTATGTGTTCAATGCAAGTAAGTGCATCTAAGTGTACTACATGCAATCAAGTGCATTTACATGTGTTCAATGCAAGCAAATGCATCTAAGTGTACCATGTGTAATCAAGTACAATTACATGTGTTCAATGAAACTAAGTGCATATGCGTCTAATACGTGCAACCATGTGCATTTACTGTTAGATGCATGTAAGAGCATCTAATTGTACTACGTGAAACCAAATGCATTTTCATGTGTTCAATGCAAGTAAGTGCATCTAAGTGTACTACATGCAATCAAGTGCATTTACATGTGTTCAATGCAAGCAAATGCATCAAGTGTACTATGTGCAATCAAGTACAATTACATGTGTTCAATGAAACTAAGTGCATTTACGTGCATTTATAATATGTGCAACCATGTGCATTTACTGTTAGATGCATGTAAGAGCATCTAATTGTACTACATGCAACCAAATGCATTTACTTGTGATCAGTGCAACTAAGTTTACTACTTACAACGAAGTACATTTACATGTGTTTAATGCAACCGAGTGTATACGTGCAATCAAGTGCATGTACATGTGTTCAATGCATATAAATGCATCTAAGTGTACTACATACAACCAGGTGCATTCCCATGTGTTCAATGCAACTAAGTGTACTACGTGCAACCTAGTTCATTTACATGTGTTGGATGCAACTAAGAGTATACATGTGTACTATGTGCAACGAAGTGCATTTACACGTGTTTAACACAACTATGTGCATCTACATGTACCACGTGCAACCAAGTACATTTGTGTAATACAATTGAAAAAATCTAAGTGTACTACTTGCAACCAAATGCATTTATATGTGATGGATGCAACTAAGAGCATCTAAGTGTACTACACGCAATGCAGTGCATTTACATGTATTTCATGCAAGATAGTGCATGCAAGTGTACTACATGCAACCAAGTGCATTTACATGTGATGGATGCAACTAAGAGCATCTAAGTGTACTACACACAATGCAGTGCATTTACATGTATTTAATGCAAGATAGTGCATGTAAGTGTACTACGTGCAACCAAGTGCATTTATATGTGATGGATGCAACTAAGAGCATCTAAGTGTACTACACGCAATGCAGTGCATTTACATGTATTTAATGCAAGATAGTGCATGTAAGTGTACTACATGCAACCAAGTGCATTTACATGTGATGGATGAAACTAAGAGCATCTAAGTGTACTACACGCAATGCAGTACATTTACATGTATTTAATGCAAGATAGTGCATGTAAGTGTACTACGTGCAACCAAGTGCATTTATATGTGATGGATGCAACTAAGAGCATCTAAGTGTACTACACGCAATGCAGTGCATTTACATGTATTTAATGCAAGATAGTTCATGTAAGTGTACTACGTGCAACCAAGTGCATTTATATGTGATGGATGCAACTAAGAGCATCTAAGTGTACTACACGCAATGCAGTGCATTTACATGTATTTAATGCAAGATAGTTCATGTAAGTGTACTACGTGCAACCAAGTGCATTTATATGTGATGGATGCAACTAAGAGCATCTAAGTGTACTACACGCAATGCAGTGCATTTACATGTATTTAATGCAAGATAGTGCATGTAAGTGTACTACGTGCAACCAAGTGCATTTGCATGTGTTCAATCCAATTATCTTATATTATTATTATATTATTACTAGCATTATCTGGTGCACTTTGTTGTGCCTGAAATCATAATTTAGCACGTACCTATGTATTTGTCATTGCAAATCAAACATCTAAATAATTATATTTCATTTACTGCAATGCTAAAGGATAGACAATTTTTTTCTTCATTTCATTAGGCATATAAACATTCAAATTTTAGGTGTCCCAATACGTGAGCACGCAACATATAATTGTCCGTGGTAAAAGCTCAAATGTTCCAATTTTTATCCAGCAATGGTCAATGATTGTCCTTGTGCATTGTTTATGGTTATTGGGAATGCAAGACGCAAAAGAAATTGTAGTCGTTTTAAATCAGTAGGTAGATCTGATAAAATCATCGGTATTCATAGAATTAAGACCATATCTCCTTTAAACTCACCACCTTTGATTTCTGGCTGGATCAAGTTGGATGTCAGTTTTTTTTTTGTGGTTAGTCTGGTTCTATTACACAGGTTTGGTAGATTCAAATTTTGCAAGAATATTATCGGCGATTCTGCTTTTAATATCAATAAGTGTGCTTGCTATAATTGTATATAGGATTTACCCATTTTAAAAAGTTTAAGATAATTATTTCTATTTTTATATTATGTTTATAATTTTTTTAAAAATTAATTTAAGTAACGCTAGTGGATATACATTTTAACATTAGACTTATGGAAGGCTATACACTGAACCATCCTAAACCTCTGGGGTGGAGCCCTGTGGATGGATTTACACCAAACCTCACGCGAACCATCCTGGGAATATGTTAAACAATCCTTCCAAATTTCATTAACTTCTGTTCAGCGGTTTAGGCGTTCATAAGACATTAAATACACACATATATACATACATTGGTTTTTGAACAATCCAAAGCATCTGGGGCAGAGCCCTGTGGATTGCAAATTTCATACAAACCATCTTGAGAATATGTTAAACAACCCCTCCAAATTATATTAACTTCTGTTCAACGGTTTAGATGTTCATAAGACATTAAATACATACATATATACATACATCGGTTTTTGAACAATCCCATGCCTCTGATGCGGAGCCCTGTGGATGGATCTACACCAAACATCACACACACCATCCTGGGAGTATGTTAAACAAACAATTCAAATTTCATCAATTTCTGTACAGTGGTTTAGGCGTCTATAAGATACAAACATACATATATAGCCCTACATCAGTTTTTGAACCAACCTAAGCCTCTGGGTCGGAGCCCTGTGGATCGATCTACACCAAACTTCACACGAACCATCCTGGGAATAAGTTAAACAATCCCTCCAAATTTCATTAACTAATGTCCAACAGTTTAGGTGTTCATAAGACATATACATACATCGGTTTTTTAAACCATTCTAAGCCTATGGGGCGGAGCCCTGTGGATCGATCTACACCAAACTTCACACAAACCATCTTGGGAATATGTTAAACAATCCCTTCAAATTATATTAACTTCTATCTAGTGGGTTAGATGACCATAAGACACATACATATATACATCTTTTTTTGAACCATCCTAAGCCTCTGGGGTGAAGTCCTGTGGATGGATCTACACCAAACTTCACAGGAACCATCCTGGGAACATGTTAAACAAACCCTCCAAATTCCACCAATTTCTATTCAGCGGTTTAGGCATCTATAACATACATACACACATACAAACATTCATTTTTATAGATGTAGAAGATTATTATATTATTTAATCAAAGTAATTTCAATTGAATACAAGTTTAACATTATTAAAAGGTAAAAGAAACAAAACTTTATCAATACAGATACCATTCTTTCATTCGAAATGTGTACAAAAATAAACTTTTGAAAAATGGCCACACAAAAATGTAATAGCAAAAATTTACCAAACATATTTTTACAACTATCATTTTCGCAAAGATAAAACAAACAATTTAGTTGTATTTGGTTAAAAAGATTGTGTTGAACTGCACCAATCATTAATTGTAAATTAGGTAAATAATTTTAAAAGAATTAACAATGCTTTTACTCCACTAAATTCATATTAACACATTTTCAACATTTATATTGAAGCGTTTTTAAAAACAGTTTAAAAGTGTACACAAAAATAATTAAATCATTTCATGGAAAAATCAAATTTTATGTAAATAACAAGTATTTTTTTAACAGAATTTTTACACAATAAGCAAAAATTGCCAATACTTTAAGTACGGTAACAATACAAATGAGATTTTGTCTAAAATATTTGTCTTGGAAGTCAAAAGAAACCAAATTAAGAAACATTAACACAGAAATTAGCATTACAAAACTATATTTACTCCATAAGAAGTGCTTAATAAGATTTTTTTTAAATGATACCAGAATTTCGTACCAAATATTTTCACTTGCATATAGTTCTAAGTTTCTAAACTCTAAATTTCATCAGAGTTTAGAATAAAGCTACTTGTTATATTAAAAAAAAGAGAATTTCAGGAGTAAACTAAATTAATCATGGACCAAAATTAATCCACAATTTCGATATTGCTTTAGTATATGACATTACCTCCAAATATATTGAAGAGATTGTTTCATAAGATAAAGAAGAAAACGTACGAGATACGTACTGAAAGTTAGAGTTTTTTGCATAAACTTAATGGTATTTTCAACAATGTTATCACATGCACAAGAGAAACATTTTTTTTTTATATCTGATAATAATGTTAGTTGTCACAAAATGGGATAACCAGTTCCATCTGGTTTTTGGAACAAAATCCTATCAATAGAAGATTGTTCCCTGACAAACTAAAACCTGAAAAAACTTTAAATGAAAATATCCATAGTAAAGATTATTGGTATGTTTCCTTTAATATTTATTTTCTATGGTGTTTTTGAATGGGTAAAAACTAATTTAATTTTTTTTCACTTTCACGATTATAAGGCCCACTCAAAATTTTGATGATTCTGTATCATAAGTTGGCAATAATGAAGGCATTACATATTGATTTCTGACAGTACAAATAACTTCCAAACTATAACTAATTATTGATATGTAAAGTGCTGCTTGTAAATAATAAGCAAATTTAATACATGCTTGGGCAGTAAAGCATGCTTATTTTTTTAAAAGCAGAATTATTATCCTTAGCTTTTTATTTTGTTGGGAAAATTTTTACATTCCACCTCACCTCAGGAAATCAATTTACTTTAGTTTGTTATCAATGTGTGTTCTAAGTGGGGGAGAAATACTCCCCAAGTAAATTAGATGAAGCAGTTGACATTGATAATATAAAGAAAATCAACAGTAACTTTGAACTTAGAAAAGAATGCCAAATTTAAAATAAAAATATGTTTTGAGAACTGAAAATTATATAATCTGATATTACAAAAAAATGGAACTGATATTAAAACAGTTTTAGTGAAGATTTTGAATGTAGTTAAGTGTCCAGTATAGGGATTTTAAATGATAGAAAAGTACACATGAAAGAATTTTAAAAAACAGAAAAAGTTTAGCTGAGGTTACTGTTTTTTAGACTTCTATAATTGTGACATATTTTTTTTTAAAATATCAAATTTAAGAACGTAAACTCTGTACAAAAAAAATTAGCTGCTTGAAATTAGTCCTCCGTATCGATTGTAGATGGTTTTCATGTTTAAATATGACAAAATAAAAAGTTTTCTTTTAATGGATAGTAGTCATACAAACATCGAGAAAAGAGATCTATCTATTAGTACTATAGTATTATGTAATTCCTATTGTAGGACATAAACTAACGAAGCCACCCTTTACTAAAAGAACATATTCTTTTAGGTCAAGCTATAGACCTTACACCCTAAGAATCAAAGAAACCAATGATTCTGCAACATCTTTCATTGGTAGGACATGTTATTGTTCCTACCTATAGGTTTCCTTACTCCTACACATACAGTTGCTGTGTTTTTAATTTTAAAACAATATTATAATAACCATATAGTGGTTTAAAAGATAAATCTAATAAAGCTTACATAAGGCAAACACTTTTATTTTTGCTTTAAAATAGCAAAATTAATTTTATTTGCAGTGAACAAATTTTTCAAGTGTAATAAAACTTTGGACTGTTTTCTGTAATATATTGAATATGAAGAAACTATTAACAAAGCTCCCTAACTCTTTTCCTATATTTTTTATAAATGCATTCCACCCTTTAACCGAATTTTTGACTGCAGAAAGCTTCGTTTTCCTTACTATCCAGCATCAGTTTTATGTAGAATCAACAGTAAACTGAGAGCAGTTAATAAATATGTGAGTAAAATATTCATAAAAACATAATAATTTATAACCTTGTTTGGTAACATCCACATATTTGAGAAATAAAACTTTAAAAAAATCATCTAAATGTATTAGTTAAGGATTAACTCTATGAAAAAATGACTGTAACAAAGGCAACAAGTTTTAATAAACAATTAAACAAGTTGTGTAGATTCAATACTTTTTTAAAGACTTGCAGTTTGTGTAGATAAAATTTAAAAGTATGCTTTTAAGGTATTGTTTTTTTTGAAAATTTTTAATCGGTTTTCCTAAACAAGTAATATCCTTTGTATGTTTAATCCTTTGATTAGCAACATGTGCCTGCCCTGATACGGCCCCTGGAAACAACACATTTTTGAAAGGTTTTTTTACACTTTTTTTCTAATTTTTTAAATTTTTCTCTAATTTTTTAAATTATACTAATATTTGTTAAATTTTTTTATTCACTTATTTGTTTGTTTATGTTAACTAAACTTTACCTTATGTTTACTGACAACTTCTTTGTTAAAGATTACTGTTATTCTTTTTTTTTTATAAAATACCGATTCATTGTAAAATACCACACAAACTTCAAAACTATCCGCAAATATGTGGGAAAACCCATAGACTTTAGACACAAAAGAATAGTGACTACATACTCTGTATAGTATTTATTGTCCAGATAGTTGCAAAATATTTAACCTAGAATACACCACAATACACAAGATAAAAAACGTAATCATACCGTAATTATAATCTCAGAAAAAGGATAGAACGTATATATATACGGGAAAGCTCCCACTGGCCATTAAGGGGTTTCACATACTGGTACATGAATGCTAATCAAAGGGTTAAGAACAATTTATATTATTATTTTAAGAAGTTGTGTTTAATTTTGAGCAGTATAAAATGTAATTACATTTCTGCAATTTTGCCTTGGGATTATAAATTACTTCTGGCCCCCCTGGAATGTTCTAAACTTCTGGAATGTCTTGAGATCACAGTAGTTGAGTAATGATTTATCCTAATATATAATCTCAAGATAAGGATTTGGTGGATCCAAAAATATATAGCTAATGTGAATCTGGCATATGAAAATAACCTTCATATAATCTGAAAACAGTTTGTTTAGTATTTTAAGGAAGTTTGAAAGACCTTTCAACCATTTAATTCATTCATACTGATTTAAAGGTTAGATTAGAATAGAGGAAATTGCTTAGCATAGTAAGATAAATAATGCTACCAAAATTTTAAACTGAATATTTTTCTTGATTCTGGCCTCATCAAATTTCTGTCAACATTTTTCAATTAATAACATAAAGCCACTCATCAGCAAACTTGTTCAACATAATGAGACTTTTGTTTTTAAAAGCTGCAGAAAATGTCTCCAGTCAATTGATAAGACATCACAATTTCGTGGGTTAAAATTTTCAGTGTAAAAGTGATATGAACCCAAAATTCTTAAAACTGGGTGGATCATGCATCTCGGACTGACAAAGTAGAGGAAAATACATTCCCCAATCTGTAAAGATTTGATGTTCATAATGAATCACTAACCTGGTTTTCTTTTCTGGACAGAACCTATTGTTTTAATTACTGTTGGCACAACAGTAACAGTAACCTAATTTTTAAAAGTAATTACACTAAATTCCAATGTTGAACGCCTACTAAAACTCAATTGTTTTGGATCTCTGTAGACTGGGAAAAAATATATATCTTCTTTACAAGTTAAGTACTAGCCATTTGAAACTCAAGGAGGTTCTGTTTAACCCTGTACATCTTATTAAATTCTGAATAAATCTGCTCCATGACACTAAACGCTTTACAAATTAAAATATCGGTAAAATAAATTACAATCTATACATAATAAATAACCAAGAAGGTAGGCCCAAGTTCATCAGGTACCAAGAGCAATGTTTAAAACATAATAGTAAAAGCTTGCTCTCCTTGGCTAAAACTAATATTTACAAATGACAATGTTTTCACTTTACTCCACAAACTTTGCTTAAGCACTATCACAGATTTCAAATTGTACGTAAAAACAATACATAATTCAATCGCCTTCAAGAAAATCTCTTTCTAATGTCGCACCCATCATGTTCCATTCTCCGTCACTTATTTCGTCAGGTGGTTCATCACTACCAACACTATCCCCACTGCCTTCTTCCAAATCAAGATCACTTGGTAGCGCTCCACCTCTTCGAAACTTTGAATTTATCGACTCATCTTCGTCATCTGTTTTAGGTTCCAATCGAGGATGTTTCTTACCCCATCCTCTTACATGATCACCTGAAAAATTTGAGACAAATTCTTGAAGTGATAAAATTGATTTATTTTTGTTTATTGCCAAGTTTTCCATTAAAAATTTCAAACTATCTGCACTAGCTATCAATTCCTTAACACTGAGTACTGTAACTAAAATTTATTTTCCATTTTACTTTAAAATTTTTTAACTT
Source organism: Prosapia bicincta (assembly GCA_036971475.1). Taxonomy (NCBI): domain Eukaryota; kingdom Metazoa; phylum Arthropoda; class Insecta; order Hemiptera; family Cercopidae; genus Prosapia; species Prosapia bicincta. Next base: position 262,338,558 of record JBAIZL010000002.1, read on the forward strand.
TTAAACCATTATTGATTACAGGATAATAAAAAATGAAATTTGAAATAAATATTATATTTAGTTTTTTCACTAAAAGTGTAAAAGAAATAGAAAAAGATCAAAAGAAATATTAATTCAATTTCTGTTAATATTCATTAATCTAACATTACGTTGCATTTATGTATTATTTGAAATAAGAATATATGTAATGCAGGATCAGTGTTTCTATAGGGTGATTCATGTAAACCTCATGAATTTTATTTTATGTTCATTTTAAGAATTAAAATACAAATAACGTGTTATTGTGCTCTACATATACAGAATATCTGGGAGATTAACTAGTCGTTAAAGGTAGTGTTGAAAATGTCCTCTGTCCGCCTCTAGATATAGCTGAACATGTCGTTGCATGTTTTCGGCAGTTCGGTGGAGCATTGTGCTGTCAATACTGTTGATTGTGTGTGTTATATTGTCCATCAGATTCAAGTTCGAGGTCATGTAGTGTAGACTCTTCCCTTTAGATAATCCCACAGAAAGAAGTCTGATGATGTTAAATGGTCTACAAAGTAATTTGGATCAGCCAGATTCTTGCCAGTTTCACTCACAAGAAGTCCTGTTGTTTATACCTTGTGCACCATTTGCAGTATTGTGTTCCTGTCTGAACAATTACAAACACCAAATTCCCTCTGGTATGCTCTTTGTGTGCCTATGACCGATTGCGTTATCCAATAAATTTTAACAAGAAATAGACATTTCTGTAACGTGTATTGCATCGTGAACGATAAAGCAACAAACTGACTCGAACATACAAAACCTGAATGAAAAACAATAAACTGTCTTGAACAAACAACAATGAACAACAGCAAGTTGCAACTCTAACTGCGCTATCTGTTGACAAATGCCTACAGCTCCGTCGCGACATTCAGTACCCTCTGTGGACAAATACGTGACATGCAATCAAAATTCCAAGGCCTCCTGTGTCATTTGGTAGGCAAATGAAACCTTTCGCCGTATTCCTATTCAAACAATGAACTAGTAAAAACCATGAGTTTTATATGAATCACCCTTAAAGACCCATGTTATGTTACAAACACATAATACATACAAATTACTTTGATATATATTTTCAAAATAATTTATTTTCCAACATTCACTAATATCTTAAGTATTTATTGTGTAACTGAATGAAAACTTTCAATTTATTTGCTGACCCATTTCAAAATCGTTTAATTGACGAAGCCAACCCCCAACAGACTAGTGAATCCAAAATGATTTCAACAATTAAACTATTCACTAATAGTTTTTTTAATAACAAAAACTGTTATGATAATAACACCATTAAATTCGACCATTTATGGTCAAATATTTTCACAAATGTAATATAATGATGAAATGTATGTTTATTAATAAAAAAAGTCATTAACAATAAAAACTTCATTCAAAACTCATCCATATATATATATATATATATATATATATATATATATATATATATATTATTATTATTTTGATATTTTACGTTATCCATTGTTTTTCCGTTGCACTGACTTTATGAAGTTAATATATTACTATTGTAAGTGATTTTATCCACCATTAAGTGCAATGGTTGATAAAATTACTTACAATAGTAATATATTAACTTCATATATATATATATATATGAAGTTATATATTATATATATTATATATTATATTATATTATATATATATATATATATATATATATATATATATATATATATATATATATATATATATATATAGATAGATAGATAGATAGATAGATCAATAGATTTTTTGGACTAGGAGACTGACAGACTTATCTTGGTAAGAGTCCACTCTGTAGTCTTGAAATAGAAACACATAAAAGCACTTAAACAATGATATATTTCAACCACACAGTGGTCTGATTATTTTATTTCATTCTCTCATATTTCTTTTTGTGTTTACTCTTCGATTGACAAAGACCACTGTGTGGTTGAAATATATCATTGTTTAAGTGCTTTTATGTGTTTCTATTTCAAGACTACAGAGTGGACTCTTACCAAGGTAAGTCTGTCAGTCTCCTAGTCCAAAAAATCTAAATAATCTTTACCAACCAAAACTAACCTAAATATATATATATATATATATATATATATATATATATATATATATATTTATATGTGTGTGTGTGTGTGTGTAATGGAATGTCGACAGACCCCAACATTAACTGAAAGAGAGCATTCAATGCCTGAAGATAGAACTTTTCTAGGAAAGAAGGTGTTTCACTTTACAAATACTTTTTACATTCAAAACACTTAGATTTGTATAACCAAATGTTATTATTATTTAAGATATGTATTTGTTTTTCAAAGACATGTAATTTTTATTAGGAGGAAAAACAGAAATAAAAACAAAAATTCATATTAAAAAAGGATAAATAACTTATTTTATGTATTCAATCCTATAAAGCATTCTTTTTAAAAAAAAGGCAAAAATCAGAAAGTAGTTTTGTTTATTTTTTAATTAAAAATTAAATGCCTTGTAAATAAACACATAAATATTTGATATATTTCAAATACACAAAACCCATTGTTAATCACAGAGAAGTTTATACAGTAGAGTCTTGAAAATCTAAGTCCCGATACTTCAGGATTCCGTATAATTCGTGCCAACTTTATTATTTGCAAGAAAATGATAAGTCGGGCTTCCAAGAAATATTTATATGAATACCGGTATGCAAAGGAAATGAGTCAGGCTTACAAGAAATGTTTATATCAATTCGGTATGCAAAGGAAATGAGTAAGGTTTACAAGAAATATTTATACCAATATGGTATGCAAGGGAAATGAGTCATGCTTTCAAGAAATGATCATATAGTTCTCCTATTTTTTCTAATGCACAGGAACGTATTTCCGTGTAATCCAGTTTTTGGTCTCACTGTAATCTGAGTCTCAGTCCCATGTACCTCAAATTATCAAGACTCTAGTGTATTTGTTACAGATGTATAATAAATCTGTGACAAATATTGTAGATGCAATAATGTCAATAAAAAAATGAAATTTTTACAAAATTATCCTTTAAATCTGAGAATAAGTATTTAAATAAATAATTTATTCTTACTTTCAAACATTTTCTGATGACATAAGTCCAAATAATTTTTCAGTTTTTAAACATCTTTAATATCTGCAAACTTCAGTAATACTTGACGAATTTCTTAAGAATTTCCAGGAAATACTTCACCTTATTAAATTAGCAGAAAAAAAAACATTCTTTGTGACGAGAAAGAAGATAATTTTTCCTACTATCTTCAAATTGCACAACTTATCATCAAACTATTCCCTACTTAATAAATTTACAGTATACCTGTAAATGGTGGGATGAGAAAAACATTTAACAAAATATCTAAAGTATACAATACTGATATTATTAAAACCTTCACTTTGTTAATCTAAGATTAGATTTACCAGCCAATGAATCCGCGGAACTTGAACTGGAATCTTCACTCTCAACTAATGGTGGATGTCTCTGTCTTTTTTTTGCCTTGCCTTCACCCTCACTTTCTGACTCATTACAAATATCTTCTACTTCCGCATCCATATCTGCAATGTCTTTTGAAGAGAACGACATAAGAGGATTAATAGTGTCCATAAAACGGCCTGAAGGTGTTCGAAGCCTAGGAGAAGGTGTCCCATGTGTGACTGTATGAGGTGGGCTAGCACAATGGGGCGGAGGGTGGCGTGAACCCGCACGCTCACAGCCCACAGGGAATAATTCTTCTGAGACATGCTCCCATCTCTCTGCACATGTCCAAAGCCAATCGGGTGTAACCATTTTAACATTCTTCATTTTCCTCGCTGCATTTACCTGTAAAATTTACAAATGAATTTACAGACCACATCCTCAGCTACTCTATACCAACGTTTACTAAAGACTCACCGAAATAAATTGGAATATTGATTTTACGTGTCAACTAATAAGTCCCAAAGTTTCACATGTGTTTTTTTAAGTTTGTGTGCTGTATAGCGAGTATTCTCTCAGGAATTACCTGATTAAACTTGATACAAGAAATTATTTCTAAAATTATTTAAGATCTTCAACAATTATTAATAAAATAAGGATACACTTAGATAATAGTTCTACCCCACAACAAAACCCAGTTACTTTGAATGACAAACAGAGACTATGAGTATTTTAGAATAAAATATTAAAAATTAATCTCTGCCAAAATGCAAAATAATATAATTTTAAAAAAAAATATTCATAACTTTAAAATAGAACAGGAGGAAAATTATCAGTGCAAGTGTATAAATGGAGATCAAATATAAATTTAGGATGGACCTTGAAAACATAGGATTTGAAGGTTTGAACCATAACCAGTTGGTACATAAGAATGACTTTCATAATGCTCTTGTCAGGTAATTACAAAAACAGGTTGAAATGTATGTCCTACAATTTCATTACATCATAATTTAACATTAGGGATGGGCCGATTCTATTGGTATCGAGCAATGGTATCGTCGATTATTGATTCTTCATTGATTAATGTACCGATTCCGATCCCTGTTTTCATAACTGTTAAAGTACATGTGTTGCCTAATTTATTGAAAAAATAATTAATTACCAAGTATGACTTATTTAGGGATCTACTTATTAATTTCTCTAAATGAATTATATGATTATAGCAAATGCTTCAACTGAATTATTATTAAAGAATATCATGTAGGCCTATATAAATTGAAAGAATCGAGAATTGGAAGAAAAATTTTAGAAAAATTATAAGATTCGGCCCATCTTCACATAACATAGACCATAATATACAAATAATTCCTTACCTTAGCCGTGCCTGCTCTAACAGCAACTAAATGAGTCATATCCTTCTCTAAATCCTGTGCCACTTTTGCTCCTAAACCACATGCTATACTGTAAGGCTTACTTTCCTCCAATTTTAAATTTCTGGGTACCAAGCCACTAAATACAAGTTTAGTTCCAGCCAATGTATTTCCCCTAACTGCTGGAATCACTTGTTTCAAATCGACAACACCTTCATTTTTTTTATCATACAAATTATAAAATTGCTTATGAATTTTTTTAAGGATGTCTTCCAAGTACATCAAATAATCATCGGTTTCTTCTACTTCTACAAAATTTTCATTTGGTTTAACTGGTTTGTCTTCTTCAAAATTTCTAACTTCTGAAGATTCTTTTGTTCTGATAGCTGTACTATTTAATTCTTTCAAAAATTCATTCCCAGCAATTTTTTTCATGTCTAGTAATTGTTTTGTTTCAATGACTTTAATAGTTTTTATATGTTCTTTCACATCAGTCTTAACATCTTCATTATGTTTGTTTACATCCTTTTTAACCTCCTCTTTATGTAGAATTATATCTGTCTTACCTTCTTCTTGTTCATTTAAATCAGTGTTAACCTTCTCTTTATGTGGAATTATATCTGTTTTATCTTTTTCATGTTCATTTACATCCATTTTAAACTCGTTGTTATGTGTGCTTATATGTGTTTTATCTTCTTCATCTTCATTTATATCCATTTTAACTTCCTCTTTATGTGGAATTATATCTGCTTTATCTTGTTCATGTTCATTTACACCAGTGTTAACCTCCTCTTTATGTGGAATTATATCTGTTTTATCGTTTTCATGTTCATTTACATCCATTTTAACCTCCTCTTTATGTAGAATTATATCTGCTTTATCTTGTTCATGCTTATTTACATATATTTTAACTTCCTTTTCATGTTCATTAGTTTTACATTCTTCATGTTTATTTATATCCATTTTATTTTCCCCTATACATTTGTTTACATTTATTCTCCCTTCTCCACTCTCTTCTAATTCTTTAACATGATTTTGTTCTTTAACTACTGATATACCTTTTTCTTCTATATTTGTTTTAGCTTCTGTGTGTTCAATTTTTAAAATATTGTTTTTACTTTGAGTTATTCCACTATCATCAACAATTTTAATTGAATCTATATCCACATTATTTATTTCCTTATTGGTCTCCTCATTCTCCACTCTATGAGTTAAATTATTTTTCCTTAGTGTTCTCAGCTCTCCTTCTTCTAACTCACTCTCACTTGAATCATCTCGCTTCTTAATTTTCTCCAAGGCTGTTATATTTTTTTGAACTACTTTTTTAATACTTGTACCTGAAAAACAGCATAAACAATTTCTATAAAGTAAGTTGCATAAAGCAACAAAAAAAATATGTAATAAATGAAATAATAATGTTTTTAGAATCTAACAGCATTTACAATTTATACATGATGACAGTTTTTATATTTTTAATACAAAAAGCTAAATAATCATAAATAGGTTTTAATAATTATATGGCCACCTGCTATCATTTTTGAAACAGAAAAAACTCTATATACAACAATAGTTTATGAAAATCAACCATTATTTTATTAAATGATGAAAAACGAAAGTTACATATGAATTAAAAAGATAAACATAAATGTAAAAACATCATAACGCTTTTCAAAAAAAAAAAAAAGGCAAATAACTGTCTCCATAATTTGTCTACATAATTTGATTTTAATGCTTTTATTATTAACTCAAAACATCCATGGTGTTAGGTCTAAGATAGATCTTAATTGTATTATAGGAAATTACACAAGATGAATATATATATATATATATATATATATATATATATATATATATATATATATATTATATATTACTATTGTAAATACTTTTATCCACGACTAAGTGCAATAATTTTACCTTGTTGTGATGAGGCACCTTTCGGTCACTTGACCATTGTCGAATCACTGATACTTTTCTGGTGTGGGTGTTCAGTCCGTGATGTTCGTATTTGTTGACGTTACACGTATTTTCTCTTGATCTGCGTGTATGATGTTTTTATATAGTATGTCTTCTGTATATGTGGTCTGTAAGTTCATTAAATTGTTGTGTGTGTTTTTATAAATGTGGTATTTTTCTAGTGAGTTTAATTCCATTAGGTTATTAATTATTTCAAGTATGGTTAGGTTACTTTCGTAGTTTGTTATTTCATGTTTATGTGATATTAGGTGTGCTGCAACATTTGATACTTTTGTATTTTTATTTTTGAATGCTCTGTAATGTTCTTCAAATCTTATTTTAAATGATCTGGTTGTTTTCTCTATGTAAAATGCAATGCAGTCGTTACATGTAATTTTGTAAACTCCTGATAGGTTATTTTTTTCTGTATTTGTTTTGTGGTTTGTGTTATTAAGATATTTTATTATTTTGTTGTTTGGTTTGTATGTTGGAGTGTAGTATTCTTTGCTGTATATATTTGTTAGTTTTTCTATTTTGTTATTGATGTATTTATATTTTAGGTAGATTTTTTTATTTTTATTATTTTTCTGTTCAGGTGGTAGTGTTGTGTTGAGGTTAGGTTTTTTTGTAAATTTATTGTATATGTTTTATAAGGTGTTTGTTGTATCCATTTTCTATTGCTATTTTTGTAATGTTATCTAATTCTTCATTTAATTTTTGTTTGTTATCTTGTGTGTATTTTATTGCTTTATATATCATGTTATTGTAAGTGTTAATTTTGTGTGTCCAGGGGTGGTTAGATTTGTAGTGTATTGTGGTTTTGTTGGAAGTAGTTTTTCTGTGTACTGCAGTTTCTATTTTATTGTTATTTATATTTAAAGTGATGTCAAGATAGTTAATTCTGTTTGTTTCTGTTTCGGCAGTGAATTGTATGTTTTCGTTGTATATATTTAGTTTGTTTAGTATTATGATGTGTTCGTTATGAATGGTGGGTTGGTATATTACAAGTATATCATCTATGTATCTTGTCCATAGTAAAATATTATGTGTGTTTAGTATAGGTTTAATTATTATTTGTTCAAAGTGTTGTAGATATATTTCTGACATGACTGATGATATGGGTGATCCCATGGGGAGTCCAGTTGTTTGTTGATAGTATTTATTGTTAAATTGGAAGTAATTTTGGTTACATATATGTTTTGTTGGTGTTATGATACTATTTATTGTGTTTTCTTTTTCGTTATTGTGTATTAGTTTGTTTTTCATTATTTCTATGGTTTCTTCTATTGGGATACTAGGGTACATGTTAGTTATGTCATAACTTATTATTTTAGTGTTGTTGTTTGTTTCTATGTTTTTTATTTTATTAATTAATTCACATCCATTTTTTGTATTGTATGTGTTGTTGATTTGTATTTTAGATCTTATTATTTTGTCTAGTATTTTTGTGATTATGTAAGATAATATTAAGTAGTCGTTGTTTTCTAGTTTTTCTCTGAGTTTTATAATTTCTTTTTTATTTATATATTGTTAATATTAAAATCCGATAAAACAAATACACCAGTAATAATAGAAAATACCAAATACCTCGATTCAATGACTAACGATATAAAAGAAAATAAATACAAACAAATCCCAGACCCAACTAGCAAATACCTTATTACAATAAAAAACCTAATAGTCACACACCGAAATACCCTAAACTAAAAACAATAAATTAAAATACCACACAAGAGTATACCCATTCAAACCATGCGCAGCAATATTAACAGGAATACAAAAAATCCACAAAACCGATACACCATTCAGACCACTAATAAATTTCAAAACAGCACCATCCTACATAATCGCAAAAATACTAGACAAAATAATAAGATCTAAAATACAAATCAACAACACATACAATATAAAAAATGGATACGAATTAATTAATAAAATAAAAAACATAGAAACAAACAACAACACTAAAATAATAAATTATGACATAACTAAAATGTACCCTAGTATCCCAATAGAAGAAACCATAGAAATAATGAAAAACAAACTAATACACAATAACGAAAAAGAAAACACAATAAATAGTATCATAACACTAACAAAACGCATAAGTAACCAAAATTACTTCCAATTTAACAATAAATACTATCAACAAACAACTGGACTCCCCATGGGATCACCCATATCATCAGTCATGTCAGAAATATATCTACAACACTTTGAACAAATAATAATTAAACCTATAATAAACACACATAATATTTTACTATGGACACGATACATAGATGATACACTTGTAATATACCAACCCACCATTTACAACGAACACATCATAATACTAAACAAACTAAATATATACAACAAAAACATACAATTCACTGTCGAAACAGAAACAAACAGAACAATTAACTATCTTGACATCACTTTAAATATAAATAACAATAAAATAGAAACTACAGTACACAGAAAACCTACTTCCAACAACACCACAATACACTACAAATCTAACCATCCCTGGACACACAAAATTAACACTTACAGTAACATGATAAATAAAGCAATAAAATACACACAAGATAACAAACAAAAATTAAATAAAGAATTAGATAACATTACAAAAATAGCATAGAAAATGGATACAACAAACACCTTATAAAAAACATATACAATAAATTTACAAAAAAACCTAACCTCAACACAACACTACAACCTGAACAGAAAAATAATAAAAATTAAAAAATCTACCTAAAATATAAATACACCAGTAACAAAATAGAAAAACAAAAAAATATATATAACAAAGAATACTACACTCCAACATACAAACCAAACAACAAAATAATAAAATATCTTAATAACACAAACCACAAAACAAATACAGAAAAAAATAACCTTTCAGGAGTTTACAAAATTACATGTAACGACTGCAATGCAGTTTTACATAGGGAAAACGACCAGATCATTTAAAATAAGATTTGAAGAACATTACAGAGCATTCAAAAATAAAAATACAAAAGTATTAAATGTTGCAGCACACCTAATATCACATAAACATGAAATAACAAATTACGAAAATAACCTAACCATACTTGAACTAAATAATAACCCAATAGAATTAAACTCACTAGAAAAATACCACATTTATAAAAACACACACAACAATTTAATGAACTTACAGACCACATATACAAAAGACATACTATATAAAAACATCATACACGCAGATCAAGAGAAAATGTGTATAACGTCAACAAATACCAACATCACGGACCGAACATCTACACCAGAAAAATATCAGTGATTCGACAATGGTTAAGTGACCGAAAGGTGCCTCATCACACAAGGTTTGCACCTAATGGTGGATAAAATTACTTACAATAGTAATATATTAATTTCATAAAGTCAGTACAACGGAAAAACAATCGATAACATAAAATATCAAGAATATATATACATATATGTTTTACTGAAAAGTCTTAGGATTTAAAATTGAGATGGTAAATGTACAGATTTTATAAACAGGAGATGAATTTTGGGGTTTTCACAATTAGAGTTTGGAAGATGACAGTTGGTAAATGTTATTTTGGGGACTAACAAAGAGTATTTTTTAACCTATTGAACCCCATGAATACCTCGCCCTAAAAAAATGTTGCTAATGGGCACAAAGACAAGTTCATTTTGTCATCAATTTTCATCATTGCTATAGGAAACTACATTGGTTTTGCTGTTGAATATTTAGTATGTTTGACCCCTGGCAATGTGTTATCATCTTATGCATCAAATAAGCTCCTGCTTCTGAAACTATCGCCATAAAGAAAGATATTTATGGCCGATCTAATGTGTTCTTGGAGTAACATGACAAATAAAAGTAAGATTTTTATTGCCTCTCTAATGCTTAAAACTAACCTGTCAACTAGCTACTTACATCAACCTCTCACGGCAAGTTTTATTCCTTAAATGTTCAGATGTGAGTTAGAGACTACTGTGAATAGGTAGGGAAGTAGCACTAGATCTAAGCCCTAGATATGTACCGTTGCCTTTGCATGTTGTTACTTACAAAATGTATTGTTGCTAACAATATTTAAACATTTTTTTAAAATATTAATATGTTCAAATATGTTTTTAATATTATCATAAGGTTTTTTAGAAATATGAAGAGAATAATTAGCTGTATGGATATTACAGTAAACAACCGCTAAGCTTTAAACTGTAAGTCCATGTTATTATTTATTTTACAAATTTTTTTTAAAATTAATGTTCATTTAACCAGCACTGGGTTGATAATTTTTCTTGCTAGCAATGAGCATGTCCATTAAGATGAGGTTAGATAATATTTACCATGTCTCTGACGTAAAACCTAATTATAATCAAGCGTATGATATTAAACGTTTGACATAAATGATGACCACAGAAGAGTTTGAACTTTTACTATTAGGAGTTGGTAAATCTTATGTTTTACTTTAAAATATAAAATTTAACAATACAGCGGCTTTTATAGTAACATAATTAACTAGTAGTACATATGCTACAGAAATCACTATGTCTCAAAGTTTACAACACTCAGAGAACTAAAATTATCTGAAGCCTGATTGAATTAGGCAAATTTTCCTTCCCAGAACACAGCCTGAAATTAATTTGTTATTGTACTAGCTAATACCATATGTGTCAAAATAAACAGTACTGAAACTGAATAAGCTGTAGCTGCCTTCTCTCATATATAGTTTTCCTTGATCGTTTATAGGAGACTTCATGAGATTTTGTTGTGCCTGAAACCTGGCTTTTCGTTAACAATGGTTGCAGTAAGTTAGTGTAACCAGCCACACTGTCTTAGACAACATCGCTTTCTTTCAAGCAACTTTTGCAACCGCCTCATCTCTCTCAGAACCAACGTTTCTTACCCAGCTCACTCCCCAGATCTTACACCACCTGACTCCTATGTCTGGGGAATGATGAAGTAGAAGATTTTCTGTGATGACCCACCAACCACCATTGTCCAACTACAGGAAAAAATAACCATGTGTATAACGAGCATGAAACGACCCCTCTTCACCAGAAGCTAGACTCATTTTCTTTGATACGGTATTGATATAAAAATATCTTGGGAGCCAGACTCAGTTCCTTTGCAAACCATGTGGCTATAAACATTTCTTGGAAGCCCGACTCATTTCCTTTGCATACTGTATGGCTAAAAACATTTCTTAGAAGTCCGACTGATTATTTTCTTCCAAATAGATAGAATATGCTCAAATAGAAATAAACTCGAATTTAATGGAAGCTCGAATTACCGGGACTTGGATTTTCTAGACTCTACTGTACTTGATATGTGGTAATAAGCAAACATCGCATCAAATTATATAACATGTTTCAAATATAGTCTATCCTAGACATATAGGCCATATATTCATGATATATAGGCCTACATCATATAGAAGATATATTTTTGAAATATTTATAACTCAGTTACAAAAAGTTATTTGTAATATGATAGGTATGTGCATGTAGATAAGCACAAAGTGACATCACATTCATGGAGTTTCTTTTCTGGAAGGTTAATTTGTTTCTAAAAATTGACAGTGAATGGCAGGACAGTTCACTAACAAAAATAAGTAGATTCCAACATAAACGTTCACACTGCTTTATGATAAATTATGATAAATATAATAACACAACAGTTACTGCCAGTGGCTTCTAGCATGGTGATGGCTTTACAGTTTAAAGGATTAAGTTAGCCGTCACTGAATGGCTTAAAGAATTGCAAACGATTTATTGCAAACTATACAGAGTGCGGCAGCATAACTTCCTTTTTTTAAATGCTCGCCATTCAGTTAGTTAATGTCATAGCGGAGCGCTAGTGGTCTCGTTCAAGAGGGGGTACAGTAAAGTTTTGTCCCGACACGTTTCACGTTTCATGCGTTGGAATAGTGAGGAGCGTGCCTTTGCCGTTGAGGCCTACTTTTCAAGCGGATGTTCGGTTATTGCAACACAGTGCGCATTTCGGAATCGCTTTAATTTAGCCCCGTTGACTCCCGTCCCAGACTGCAAATCAATTGTTACATGGGTCACTACATTCAGACAAACCGCAAGTGCGACAAAACGAAGAACTAGAGTCCCTCGGCCCGTTAGATCACCTGAGAACAATGAAGCAGTGAGAGCATCAATGTTGCGATCACCACGGCGTTCTGCGCGCAAACACCCATCTGCCCTTGGACTATCCGATCGTTCTGTGAGGAGAATTCTTCGTGATGATCTTCATTTTCATCCCTATAAGATGGCGATAGTGCAGGAACTTTCAGAACGTGACTTCAATTCTCGGATGAACGCGTGTGAGCTTTTTCTTGATGTCGTTCCCGAGCGATGAAGCCCATTTTCATTTGTGTGGGTCGGTTAACAAACAAAACATGCGCTACTGGGCTGACAACAACCCTCGAGAATTGCATCAAAGGCCTTTGCATTCACCCAAAGTCACAGTGTGGTGTGCAATTTCCTTGGCTGGAATTATTGGTGCCTGGTTTTTTGAGGAAAATGAGGTTACAGTGACAGTGAATTCGGACCGGTATGTAAACATGCTACAGAATTTTTTTTTCTCACGGCTAGAAGAGTTGGATTTGGGAGACACTTGGTTCCAACAAGACGGTGCAACAGCACACACTTCAAGAGCATCGATGGCTGTTTTAAGGGAACACTTTCCAGAGCGCCTTTTCTCAATTAGAGGCGATTTGGAATGGCCGGCCGCTCTCCCGATCTGTCCTCTTGTGATTTTTTTCTATGGGGTTTTTTGAAATCCCATGTTTATGTGAACCGTCCAAGAACCCTACAAGATTTGAAGACCAATATCCAAGAAGAAATTGCCAACATAACACCTGCTACGCTAACAAGAGTCATGACAAACGCCAGAAATCGGTTTACGCAATGTATGGAGAATGAGGGACGTCACCTAACAGATTTGATCTTCAAAACAATGTAAATAAAAACTTTAGACATGTACCTACATTATAAAAAATAAATAAATATTTTCAGATGCATACAATAGTTTTTATTGAGTTTTCAAAAAAGGAAGTTATGCTGCCGCACCCTGTATTTGAAGATAAATATAAATTCAAGAAAATAGGTATAGACCAACACAATCCTATGATTTAGGATCATATCCAGAATCTATATTAAAAGTAATTCATAAAAAAAACCTTATTCTAGAAAAAGAACACTTGAATATTGCATTAACCTGCTCAAAATAAAATAAGTAGCATAATTTTAGAATTACAGAACATTTTCTCTAGTTAAGGCACTTTGGAAATAGGCCTTAACTCAGATTAAAGAACAAATTGTTCAATAAATGAAGTACAATACAATACAATCACTATATTGTTACTTTAGTGTTTAAAACAAAGATTGCGAGGTTTGTCAGCAATAAGTTGGCTGATAAATGCAGCTCCTTGTGTTACCAGTATTCAAAACAAAAACTTATATTAAAATTGAGGCCTAAATAAAGTTGTATTCTTTGGTCAAAGTAAAACCAAACTATAAGAAGTGTACTTTGTTTTTTCCTTGGGGTCTTCTTGAAACACAAAGGTGCTATTATTTAATCAAATGTAATCAAAAAGTTTAGATGATTTCCTACAAAGCTAATGAAAAGTAAAACAAGTTAATAATGAGCAAATATTAGAATTATCATTTAGGATTGTCTTTCCAGTAAAAGGAAAAATTTTAAGAATATTTATAATAACGGATAGCAATAAAAATGCAGCTATCCGAAACTTCCTTTAATGCAGTATTTTTACTGTAATGGATCTTCTTCATATTTACACTAATTTATCAACTTCAAAAATTTTCATAAAAACTTTCATAACCTAAAAATTGTATAAAATAATATACCTTGTGTTAATTTATCAAAGTCATATCCTTCTTTTTCATCATTTTCATTTTTTGTAAGACCAGGGGGAGCATGGATGTCTCCAGTATGTTGGAAAAAATGATATGGTTTTACATGTATTAGGTTTGGTGCAAAATTCCATACATCTTCTCGATCATCTATGATGCATACGAGTTCATCTCCACACGGAAACAATGCTCTGAGGTAAAAGTAAACACAGCTTATAATTGATTTACAACATTGAGAGTAACACTTTATAACAGAGTAGAGAACTGGTAATCAGAAATAGTTAGCTATGGTTCTGATTGTCAAATTGTTCCAATAACCAAGCTTTTCGGACTAAAATAAATAGTGGTATTTTTTACTTGAAAATGTCCTTCCATATAAACAAAGTAAAATTTAATGAAATACTGCATAAAAAACATATATTTATAATTTTATATCACACCTAATGAAATGCATATATAAAGTACTATACATTTGATTAAATCACTGCTTTAAACTTTAAATAGCCTGATGCTATTCTAAATGTTTAATTTTAAAAGAGTACAGTATAATCTAAAGTAGTCCATTGAGAAAAATTATTTTTTTTGCAAACAAAACTTCTCTTACCTCTAACTTCTCTCACGCCTCTAAATCACTAATAGACTTCAATAAAAGTACTTCAATTTTACATGATTTGGCTATTTTCATAACAAGTAATAAGACACAATTTTACAATTTCACAGTTTTGTTGGACTACAAAATTCAAGAAGTAATAAGAGTTTTGGCTGCAAAAAATGTGTAGCTATTTGTCAACCCTTTAGAATATAGTTGCTTTTCCAATATTGTAAATGTTTGCTGAAAAAGATCCATTTTCACCTTTAGAAACCCTATTTATGATGTCAATATTTTTCAATAGAAATGGGCGGCACAACAGACTTCAGTCATGAAAAATAATAGAGTTTGTACTACATAGTGTATTTTGTAAAACCAAACAACCAATGTAGACTGAAAGAACATATGTGATAACAATAAATACATATAGTCAAGAAAAAGATACTGAGCTAAGAATGCCATCTAGCCAAATACACCTATTGGTTTCCATGGTAACATAATGACAACTGGCTGCTAGAAAGATAACTATCAACTAAAAGACAGCAAAATAAATTCCTATTATAACGCTCTGCCAAAGCTTCATTGTATACCGAGGTTTTATTTTAAATTCATCATAAAACAATATTGAAGGTACACTTGAATTGATAGTACTACATTAGTACACCTAATGAAAATCTTGATTTGTTTAAAATAATTTTGCTAGTCCTACGTGTTGGATATCCATTATTTTTTGTTAGTAAAAATTAATAAAAAAAAAATTTTACAAAATAATCTTAATGGCTACTTCGATGAATCCTTCTTGATTCTTTTGGTGTCTCCATAAAAGACTTCTATGAGACTATCTCACCAAACAGTAGTTAATTGTTATCTGGACATAAACAGTAGCTACTATCCAGACATAATTTTTCGCTGAACTCTTTAGAATATAAATAATATGAATAATGTTAAGTATAAACAATGACAAGAGTTTTTGTCACAAAACAAATTAACGACATATAAAGTAAACGACAAGTTAATGACAATTGACCATGTAAACAATAGTAGTATACTAATTTTAAAAACACTTAACTAAGTGAATATGTAATTGCTTATTTACTGATGCGTTTCAAAACATTCCTTCCTTTTACGAAGCTAACCCTCTACTGGCGGCATGGGTTAGATGTAAAGGGTGTAACGGGAATGGATTTATGACTGTGGAATGGGGTGCATTGTTTTGGTTGTGTGTCATAATAAAAAAGGCTGTTGGTTTCAAAATGTGTGTGATCATTTAATATGTTTTCTTTATCTGTTGTGTAGTGTTTGTATATTCATATTTTTCTAGGGTTGTTAGTTTTTTACTTTGTTTTAATGTGTGTAGAACATTTAAATTACTGTCTATGTCGGTGTGTATGTGTGTGTGTGTGTGTGTTGGGTGTTTTTCGTAGCTGGATTTAGGGTTTGTTTTTTTTTGGTGATGTGTTTTTCGAAGCGTGTATAGAATGACCTACCGATTTGGCCGATGTAATAGCTGGGACAATCGTTATAATTTAATTTGTAAATACTTGAGAATTTGTATTTGCCAGTTTCCTTTTGAAAAGGTTGTATGTTCCGTCTTTAAGTGTTTGTTGTTTTGTATAATATTTGGTAATGAAGTTTTTTAAATGTGGAGGCTATTTTGTGTGAGTTTTTGTTATGGTAGGTGAGGGATATGTATTTGTTGTTTTTTGTGTGGTTTGTCTGCGTGGCTGTTTGATGGTGTTTATGTTTAATTTTCCTGAGTATGTTGTCTATGAGATTGCCCCAGCTATTACATCGGCCAAATCGGCAGGTCATTCTATACACGCTTCGAAAAACACATCGCCCAAATAAAAAAACAAACCCTAAATCCAGCTACGAAAAACACCTAAAACACCCAACACACACACACACACACACACACATACACTGACATACACAGTAATTTAAATGTTCTACACACATTAAAATAAAGTAAAAAACTAACAACCTTAAAAAATTTGAAATATACAAATACTACACAACAGATAAAGAAAACAAATTAAATGATCACACACATTTTGAAGCCAACAGCCTTTTCTATTATATGACACACAACCAAAGCAACCCACCCCATTCCACAGTCATAAATGCATTCCCGTTAGAGCCTTTACACCTAACCGACCAGTAGAGAGTTAGCTTCATAAAAGGAACGAATGTTTTGAAACGCGTCAACAAGTAAGCAATTACGTATTCAATTAGTTAAGTATTTTTAAAATTAGTTTAGTCAGTGAATTCAAGATGATTACATCAAGCAACTTCAATAGTAGTATGTTGGATCAGAACAATAAAAGCATTTGGCACTGAAATCTACTGTAAAGTGGTGGATTTATGTAAGTAATAACAATGACAAAGAGTTTATTAGTGATTATAATAGTGGAGACCGTTAGAGTAAATATGAAAGCAATAGTGTTGTTAATCAATCTAAAATTGTTATCTAATTCATTAGTTTAGATAGAAGCATTGTTTGCAATGATGTAAGAATCGATGTTTGATCCTCAAAATGAACCATTGAATAATAAACCTGTATTTGAGGAGCTACTCTCTTACAATTAAATATAAAAAACAACCGCAATACCACACAAATAATGAAAAATATCAGATAATACAAGTTACTCAAGATTAAACCCTTATCTAAATTTCATCATCATCAGAGGGTCTTATTACAAAATTACAATCTAGTAAACAAGAAGTTGCAAACTAGAGTCACACCAAACATTTTCTGTTGGCTCTATACATAGGCATAAGATGAGCTCTGCCGCCCTCTCCCCCCTCGACCAACAAACAACAATCGGCCATCTTGAACCATATAGGCTATGTCAGAAAAGATTACACTATAATAAATGTGTAGTATGAACTACAGCTAATAACAATAAATACAATAAAAAACTAATTACAATAATGCATTGTATTTAAAAAATTACTAATAAAGTAAAGAATATAGAGGTGAGTTAGGGATAGGCCCTTTATCTGCATTCATTAATTTATTACTTCATGTGACTATAAAAATACTTTCATAACTATTGAATAATTTCTTGGAGTTGATAATTTTAGCTAAAATAACATTTTGATCTAATACATGCTGATTATTAAGGATATGTTCTGTTACACTTGGTTTTTTAGGTCTATCATATTTAATATAAGCGAGATGTTCTTTATTTCTAGCTATGAATTTCTTTTGGTTTAACCTACATAAATCTCATTAACTGTAGTTTGTAACTTCTTGTTTGCTATATTCTAATTTTGTAATCAGACCCTCTGATGATGATGACATTGTCATTGATATGTACGTAAGGGTTTATTTAATCTTAAATAACTTCTTGTTTGCTAGATTGTAATTTTGTAATAAGACCCTCTGATGATGATGACATTGTCATTGATATGTACGTAAGGGTTTATTTAATCTTAAGTAACTTCTTGTTTGCTAGATTGTAATTTTGTAATAAGACCCTCTGATGATGATGATGACATTGTCATCGATATGTACGTAAGGGTTTATTTAATCTTAAGTGACCTCTTGTTTGCTAGATTGTAATTTTTTAATTAGACCCTCTGATGATGATGACATTGTCATTGATATGTACGTAAGGGTTTATTTAATCTTAAGTAACTTCTTGTTTGCTAGATTGTAATTTTGTAATAAGACCCTCTGATGATGATGACATTGTCATTGATATGTACGTAAGGGTTTATTTAATCTTAAGTAACTTCTTGTTTGCTAGATTGTAATTTTGTAATTAGACCCTATGATGATGATGACATTCTCATTGATATGTACGTAAGGGTTTATTTAATCTTAAGTATCTTCTTGTTTGCTGGATTGTAATTTTGTAATAAGACCCTCTGATGATGATGACATTGTCATTGATATGTACATAAGGGTTTATTTAATCTTAAGTAGCTTGATGTAATCTTAAGTGTGTTGATTTTCATTATTTTTGTGGTATTGGGATTGTTTCCAATATTTTCATTGCAATATATTGTACCACTGTGTTCTTAATATTGTATATCAACTACTCTCTATTCAAAAACAAGTCAAAAGAACAACATAGATTTCCTTTAAGCATTCCTATGATAAAAACTAGGGCAAAATGTATTTTGAAGATTTAAAGAAAAAAGCGAATGCTACTGATCAAATATTTACAGTCACAGGTTGTTTAAGTGTTCTATAAAAAAAGAGCTGCTTTAATAATGTGAAACTATGGGATGAGTTAGTAAATGCTAATAATGAAGCTGCTTTCAAATCTATAAATGCTTTATAAAATTCAATACAAGCAAATGTTTACTTACTACTAAAATATATTTTCAATGTTGATGTAACTAGGCTGTTTTGGAAAAAAAAATGCCACCAATAAGTTACATTTATAAGAATGAAAAATCAATGCCAGGGTTTAAATCACTGAAGAATACACTTCTTGGAAATAATTTTTAAGGATATAAGATGAGATCTCTAATGGTATATCAAAGCAAAAACCTGTCAGCCTTTTAGGGAATTAAATAAGAGTCATTGTCCTGTTATCTTTATATGATATTTACAAAAGCTATTCCCAGAATTTACGATGGTAAGGAGAGTTTACAAAAATTCTAGAAATCGTACGATATTCTGAAGGCCATTCATATAATTTCTACAGCTGGGGAAGAAGTCGAAGAAATCTTTATAACTGACGTCCAGAAGATTTTGCAGAAATATATTTTATCTTTTAGATTTAACAAGGACAAAGTAATAACAGAAGTAACAATAATCAGCATAGACACTAGAAATGCAAGCGCATAAAAGAGCTGATGAATGAAGCAGGGTCAACAGTCAACTTCCTGGAGTTACAAGTCTAGACGATTACTGATCAGTTGAAGAATTTTGAAGACGGGATCAATATTGTTTCCCAAAATGAATTTAAAACAAAAAAGATAACGAAGTAATTTCTAAAACAGCAACAAGCCATGATCAATATTGTTTCCCAAAATGAATTTAAAACAAAAAAGATAACAAAGCAATTTCTAAAACAGCAACAAGCCATGTCATTGATTCAGGAAATGGATTCTGATGTAATGTTTTTATTTTTTATTAGAACAGGCAGTAGAAGATGCTGTATCTTAATATAAAGAAGACAAAAACTTATAATCAAAGATGAATATATATCTAATAAAAACCACCCCCAATGTAAGGACTTTCCAAAGTAGGTATACCAGAAGAGCAACCACCTTCTACAAGTTCTTGATGATTTACATTTTTATTTCCCTGTTATTCTTTTTTTTCAATTTAATTTTTCTAAGTTATAATTTAATCTTTAAATGTGTCAACTTCAATTAAAGTCTTCAATTAAAAAAAAAAGATATCATAGACGTTCATTGCACTTCATAGACCTGAAATAGGACAACTTCATTGTACTCTATAAATTCCATAAACCAGTGACTATAAATTCCATAAACCAGTGACTCTATAAATGCCATAAACCAGTAGTATGTTTTATGTAGTTTATGTTGCAAAATTATGAAATTTTAATGATTTTACATATTTTTCAGTTTTTTATTTGTATAATACATCAGAAAACAGTAATGTAAGTAGTACATATATTTTGTTCATTTCATAATACAGTTTAGCATTTTAGAACTTTTTTGCTGCTTTTTAATTTAGGCCGGATAAATTAAATGAAGGTATTGTACAATAATTTTACTACATTTAGTTCTGAAATTAGTGCATAATTAAAAGTCATCACATTCAAACGAGAGTCAAGCAAAATTTCTAAAACATAATCCTTATGTGCCTCAGAGGCTGACTGTATTGCAAACAGATACAAACAAGAAATAAAATCACACAGCTTAGGAAAAAGGGTGTGGTTAGCACAGTGCAGTATGCATAAAAACAAACAAAAATACCTGTGTTTGGTTTAATTTGCACCCTTACTGTATATCTAGGTAAATGTATTTCAGCCACAAAAAAAAACACTTTTCAAATTCCTTATTACATCTTATAAAAACTAAAAACTTTAAAGTGACTCCCTTAATATTTGTACAGACCAGGTTCATATAGAATTAAAATAGCATCTGGTTTTAATTTAAAAAAAGATAATTTGTTTCATAACTTATAAAAAAATTAAAAAACTCAATATTATACTTATTTTTAAACACATTGTTTTTTTGTCAAGTTTGCTTCATTAATTTAGTGTTTACTCTTATAATGTAAAGATCCTATTTAAAATGTTAAATAAAATACAAAAATTAAAAACAAAAGTAAAAAGTTAATTAAAAATATTTTAAAATAATACTCACTTCAGATTAGCCATTTTTGACGTGGGATTAAAACATTCATCTCTAGACAGAATTCGATGAGAAAAATATTTTCCATCTGGATCTAGAAAGTGTGCAATCATATGAGCATAATTTCGAGCACCAAAAGTGCATATGTGCAATTCGTAATACTGACTTATCTCAGAAAGGAACTGATGTGTTCCAGGTCGCAACCGTGTATGATACCAAGGCGACCGTGGACCATACAACTGGAAGTGATAGATGTCCTAAGCAACAAGAAAAATATATCCATTTTATAAACTATAACAAAATTGCAATATTTTATTATAAAATTATTGCTCCAGATATGCAATTAATGGCGATTATTCAAATCAAGTAGTGTAATTTAGTTTCCCAAAATTAAAAGATAAATGGTGGAGAAGAAATCAAAATAAGCGATAAAAGCCTAAAAAAACTTTTAGGAGGCTAATTGGTTTTTGTTACAAATTCAGATGTTGGTTCTCCTGAGATGTTTATTCCTTGAGCTATAGGTACTGGACCAGAGTTTAAATTCTAGGGATAAACCATTGCTTTCCTGCGGACAAGGAGGAGTTTAACATAATAAGGTAAGAGAAGAATGAAGATGAGCTATCCGGAGGTATGATAACAGAGAAAAAGGTAAAGGTCTGTAGGAAGTTGAACCTCTGTATAATGAAGTCGATAATCCAAAGAAAAATTTCGTTGTAGAGAGGTATTCGTAATTGAGAGGTTGCTTTGTGAAAAATACTCCCACCCCATCTTACTGATCTTTTAAAATTGTGAGTGTAAATAAAAGGGATACAGTATAATATTGCTAGCATAAGTAGGGTAATAGGCCAACGTTTAATATTGGATAATGTTTTATAATGTCTCAATTCATTTAAAATTTTAACTTGTTGAAAGTCAAAACATGTTTTATAAATGTATTTAGGATGTTTCTTTATTGTGCCGAAATTAGATATCCACACTGAATATTTTTCATAGGGTCTAGCCTGTATATGATTATGATAAGATATCTAATTCTTATGAAAATTTACTGTAAAAATATTGTAATAAATAAGTGCATTTAACAATTCATTTTCAGGAAACATGATTTGAATGTAGTGAAATTTAATCAAAGTACACTCAGTACCATAATTTATTAACTGCCTTTACTAATTTTATTTGAATACTTTATACACACAATTCAATTTCAAATAACGTAAACTGTTTTATACACTACACAGACCATATCCAGAGAAAAAACTATTAAATTAAACATAAAATAATACTCCAAATAGCTTAGTATAGGTACTTTTTTAATTGTTTATAGTTTTGAAAGTATTACTTGAAAAAGTTAGTAATTTTTTGTTACACTTTGCATTTAAATAAAACATCACGATCAATAAGCGTTTCACATTTATTCAGACAGTCAAAAATGTTGTCGGGTACATCATCTTTCAGTTCAAATCCTCACCTGATGATTTTGAAAGCTTATAAAACTTCATGATCTGTAGGGTTCTTTTCTTCAAGTTCATCACAGTTGTCGTCATCATCATCCAAAAGTTCATTTGAGTTTGTCATCTGGACGGTTGAAGTATGTATGTCTTCGTCATCTAGAAAATTGGAAACAGCCATATCTTCATCCCCGCAAATAAATTCTTCAAGTAGAATGTCATCAGCTACATTTCCTGAACTTTTCAGAAATCACAGTGCTTTTTTATTTCACCAAGTCCTGTTGTATTCACTGTCCTCTTCATGTGTGACCGAATTAAATCCAGCTTTTGAGAAACAATTAAAAACTGTTGTTTTCTTCACATCTTTTGTCCAGACTTTTGCCAATACAGAGATGTAATCTTTTACATTAAAAATATTTATGGGTACAATTTGATTGTTCTCTACCATAGTCACAATCTTTTTAAAAATTTTTTTCTGAAGTGTAGCTTAAATTTTTTATGATCAAGTGGAAGTGTCGTAACATTTGATAGGAAAAAACACATCAACACTCTTCAGGTTCGAATTGATGTCACGCGGATGTGCAAGGGGATTGTCGATGTAAAGTGCAATTTTCCTTTTCTCTTTGGAGACCTGCTTGTTCATCTTCAACATCAATTCAATGAAAATTTTCCTCGTTATCCCTGTCTCTTTATTAAACACTTCATCAACTTCTAAGGACTTGATGGATTGGAAACATATCGGAGATTTGCTTTTGCTAATCACAAGCAATTTCAGTTTTTCTGTCCCTAATATATTAGCTGCCACTAATACAGTGATTCTTTCTTAGTTTCCTTTTCCTCCAAAACAAGGATCGGTTTTAAAAGTTAGTGTCTTTGTGGGTAACATTAGCACTTACTCCCGAAATGACTTTTTGAACGATGTTTTGCCAGTTTTTTTTTCAATTTTTCTATCCAACCATTACTTGCATTAAAGCCACTGTGTCCTAATCATACTGTATATTCCAAAGCCTTTTCTTTAATAAGATTTCCTGACAATGAACGATTTTTCTCGTGTATTATCATAACCCATTTAATCATCACGTTACCTATATCGTCATATGTACAAAATTTCATTTTTTTTCTTTGCAAATCATAATCAACATATTGTTTTACAAACTGATCCTGTTTTTTTAGAATAGTTGACAGCAACTATATATATATATATATATATATATATATATGAAGTTAATAAATTACCAATTTTGAGTAATTATCAGGAATATATATATATATATATATATATATATATATATATATATATATATAAAGTTAATATATTACTATTGTAAGTAATTTTATCCACCATTAAGTGCAATGATTTTACCTTGAGTGATGAGGCACCTTTCGGTCACTTGACCATTGTCGAATGGATTCGACACTTAATGTCGAATGGTCAACAATGCCGAATGGGCACGACAATGGTCAAGTGACCGAAAGGTGCCTCATCACTCAAGGTAAAATCATTGCACTTAATGGTGGATAAAATTACTTACAATAGTAATATATTAACTTCATAAAGTCAGTGCAACGGAAAAACAATGGATAACGTAAAATATCAAGAATATATATATATATATATATATATATATATATATATATATATATATATATATATAGGAATTTTTTGGACTTGATAGGAGACTGACAGACTTACCTAAAGGCAATAGTCCAAAACTGCAATCTCTTGGAAATAAGCACATATAAAAAACACATATAAAACACTTAATACACTTTTATTTGAAATATTTCGATCAACATGATCTTCTTCAGTCAAGAAAGAGAAAACAAAACAAAAGAGAAGGTTTTTCTCTTTCTCTTTCTTGACTGAAGAAGATCATGTTGATCGAAATATTTCAAATAAAAGTGTATTAAGTGTTTTATATGTGTTTTTTATATGTGCTTATTTCCAAGAGATTGCAGTTTTGGACTATTGCCTTTAGGTAAGTCTGTCAGTCTCCTATCAAGTCCAAAAAATTCCTAAATAAGCTTTAAGCTCTACTAGAACTAACCTAAATATATATATATATATATACATATATATATATATATATATATATATATATATATATATATATATATATATATATTACCATATATTTCAAGTATGATTAGGTTATTTTCGTAATTTCTTATTTCATGTTTATGTCATATTAGGTGTGCTGCAACATTTGATACTTTTGTATTTTTATTTTTGAATGCTCTGTAATGAAATAAATAATAATACAATAGAATTAAACTCACTAGAAAAATACCACATTTATAAAAACATACACAACAATTTAATGAACCTACAGACAACATATACAGAAGACATACTATTCAAAAACATTAAAAATGCACCTCGCGAGAAAATGTGTGTAACGTCAACAAATACCAACATCACAGACCGAACATCCACACCAGAAAAAGAGAGAAAAATTAATCAGTGATTCGACAATGGTCAAGTGACCGAAAGGGACCTCATCACATAAGGTAAAACTATTGCACTTAGTGGTGGATGAAAGTATTTACAATAGTAATATATTAACTTCATAAAGTCAGAGCAACAGAAAAATAATAGACAACGTAAAATATCAATATATATATATATATATATATATATATATATATATATATATATATATATATATATATATGAAGTTAATATATTACTATTGTAAGTAATTTTATCCACCATTAAGTGCAATGATTTTACCTTGAGTGATGAGGCACCTTTCGGTCATTTGACCATTGTCGAATCACATTGGTTGTGATTCGACAATGGTCAAGTGACCGAAAGGTGCCTTATCACTCAAGGTAAAACCATTGCACTTAATGGTAGATAAAATTACTTACAATAGTAATATATTAACTTCATAAAGTCAGTGCAACGGAAAAACAATGGATAACGTACAATATCAAGAATATGAATATATATATTGTAAACATTTTATAAAACGCAATACAACTATGTTTATTATTTTTTTTTTCTATTAAATAATTTATTTTATTGATGATATCAATTTCTATTTTTAAAACCAAAAAAAACTACTCAGAAACAATTCATTAACATTTATTATAACATTTCTTTTTAACATTTAAACAATACACACAAAACAAAAATGTATGACTTAACAAGTTTTAACAAACTCGGTTTAACTCTTATTTCTTTTGATTTTATAGTTACACAATTTTAATACCCTAGGCTATTTTTGAGAGCTCTTAGTATCTCGGGGTTTATACGCATGGGCTATATTTTTTTAATTCTTAGGTTAATTAAATAAATTTTGAAAAACAATACTAAATTTTGAAATTAATTTTAATAAATATTTTCCTGATGGAAAAACTTTAATTTGGAATAAGCAAAAAGGCGAAACTATTTGAACTGGATTAAGTTTTTATTACTATTAATCACAAGATATTCTAATGTACAAAATTAAACTTCCCTATTATCCTAAGAGTCCACTAAAGTTTATTTTTTTATATCGCTATGTACTTAACTTATCAAATAACGGCGAATGGCTGCTTGCTCACACGTAGAATTCCGTTCTCTTTAAATTTCACTTTTTTACACACTTAAATTCGTTTTAGTTCTTTCAAATTATATTTTCACTGTACTATATCTTTTAATTTTCTTATTCCTGTTTAATCTGGCCAAGTTTCCTCACAAAACTGTATAGTTTTGACGAAGTTTCTAATCAATAGAATTTTGACTGGTCCTGGCAGATTCGCTACCTTACTCGGCGTCCCACGCCAGACCGACTCTAACTACGCGTCCTTAGATTTTCTTTTAAAATGTTACAAATATGGCGGCCTCCTTCTTCTTAAAAAAAAACATATGGACTATAATTTAGTTCAATTTCTTCTCACTATAGTCGACTGCACACTTGACCTATTTCTTTACTTTCACATCTGTTAATGTCAACGAACTATTTTCACCAGTTTTAATTTTGTTAACATACTGTTTCAATTTTCCGATCCTTAACCAACCTTCCAGTGTTTATTTAATTACTATTATTAGTGTGTGAAGTGTCTTTGTGTTTTACTTTTGTAATATTTCGAAATGTGTGTGTTTTGACTGGACTTTTCCAAACATAACCTTACATTGTTTACAATCGTTTTTCACTTTTTCCTTCAAGTAATTACTTATGCCCTATTTTACTAATATTTACAATTTTGTTTAACATATAACTATTATTAGATTATCTTGTTTTAAATTTTATTTGATACAACAAATTTCTTTATGTATTTACAGTTCAAATATCTTATTTACTAATCTAGGCTTTTACCTAAATTTAGTTTCAATTTTAACCTAACCAATCTTTTAATGAATTTCTTTTTAAATTTTGTGTGAGTTATTTCTAATATATTCTTCCAATTCTTAAATAATATTATATAGCCCATTCTATAAATGTTACAATGTCCCCTAATTTAATTTAAATTTAAAAAAATATTACTAATATCTACATTACACATTCTTTACATTCTACAAGCTTATTTAAATATACATACTTTTTTTTTTAAATTAAATTTAAATTAACATTTATTTCCTAATTGTACATTTTATTTAATAACTAATTGAACACATTTTTTATTGAGTAAGTACCTCAACACTTTGGCTAACTTACCGTCCATTGTCTTTACTACTTTTAGAATTGTCCATTTATACTTAATTCCTACGACACAATTTTATCTTAATTCTTTAACAATCAAATACTGAGCTGACACTTCAAGCTACATATTACTTAACATATCTTCTAACAATACAATATACTTATAACTAACATTCAATCAACAATTCTTTAACAATTCTAACATATAGTAACAATAAATCATGTTCTGGTATTTACAATTCCTTCCATAACTATATATATATATATTTTTTTTTTTTTTTTTTTTTTACATTTATTACAATTGGAAACCTTCCAATCATAAGTCTGATTCAATATTTATTTAACATATATTCTCTGATACCGTGTCTTTAAATCCCAGCCTATCCGAGTCATAGTATGTCTAGATTTGGTCAAATTGGTTATAACATTTCTCTTTCCCTTATTTCTGTTTATTCCTTGTTTATTATTTATCTCATATTTATTTTGCTTTTAGCTTCATCTAACTCTCAGTTCTAAGTTAGTATTTTATCTCCCCTTCCAATCTCACATCCAGTTCAATTATTTTCTTATATCATTTCAGTTTATTTTGTATGAAGTTTAACATCTAATATTTTTAAAGGTTGCAATTTCATATCCTCTATTTGATCATATCTATAGTTCCTTTGATTACACTGTCCCTATATCCACGAATATAAATTTTGTTTTAATACTTATATATATCAACGCAGATTCTCCCTTACAGTACGACGAAGTTTAAATACACAATTACCATATTTTATTTATTACAACGATGCTTCAATATTCATTAACATAGATTCATATTTATCTTTATTCATTATTCGACGAAGTTTCTAATAAATTATCGTAGATATAGTTACCATCCCTTAAACTTATCTCCTGCTAACGTTTTCTTATACACATAGTCACCTAGAGTTTATTCATATTGCTTCCTTTACCTATATTTAATATCTCCCTTCCTATTTTATTTATATTTTCCTTTTCCAGTTCTCCTGGATACATGTCATATTACTGCCTGTGTCTATTAATGCCTGTAAACTTGTTTCCTCTATTTAATTTCTATTCCTGGGTTTCCTATTTTCTTAGTTTTCCGACTGACTGTGGGCACCATGCTCTTTTCTTGTCCCCATGCCTGTCCTTGCCTTAACACCGTTTACATCTCCATTGTATCTCTCATCTGCTTCATAAGTTCTATTTTCTCTGTTATTCTCATATTTAAATTCCATCTCCCATTTTCCAAACTCGAGTTGTGCCTCCACATTCATTAACATATCCGTACCTCTGATAAATTTTCTCAATAAACCTTGTACCACTAAGCATTGAAATGGATATTTAACTCCTCCTATTTCTCCTATCACCTTTAATTTCAACTCTCCTAACTCTTCTGTGTTTTTCTTTGTTATATTTTCTACTTTCTCTACCTCTTTTTTATTAATTTCTGTCACATCAGCTATTATTTCTTTTGTTTCCTCTAAATTCTCCTTAATCTTCTCCTCTAATTCTCTATCTTTCTCTTCTAAGTCTCTTCTCATAACTCCTATTACAGCATTATTCTCTGTTATTCTCAACTGTTCCCTCATATCCTCTATCATTCTCCTATTTTCTTCCTTTATTTCCTGTGTTATGAATTTGAAATCTTCCTTCATCTCTCTCATTTCGTCTCTATTTTCCTCTAATTTTTTGTTTATTTCCCTCATATCCTCACTGATATCTTTCATTGCCCCTTTTATTTCATCTATCTTATCTAATTGTCTATTTATTTTTTCATTATTTATATTTAATTGTCTATTTAGATCCTCTCTCCCTTTTTTACTCATTTCCATGAGAGTTCTCATCATCTCCCTTAAATCTTCATTCTCATTATTTCCCCGTTTTTTTTGTTGGGTTTGCATAGATGGTAGTCCCCTAGCTTCTTCTACCTCTATGTCTCCTATTGGCATATCTGTGCCTTCCAATTCTATTTCTTTCATTTCCAAAATTGTCCCTTTTTCCCGTTTTTTAAGCTCTATCTCCCCGCAAATTGTATGATTCCCTCTCATCAGACATATTTTTTCTTTTTTTAACTGTAAGTAACTTATTTTACAAAATTAAACAATTTATATATATACTATAAACTATTAAACCTAGCCTTGACTCTATTCAACTCAGTGTTTAATTTTACAAAATTTTTTCTAAATCTATTTCCAGTTCAAATGTTTTTCATATAAAAAGTTCTAAATTAATTTTATTTCAAAATCTCTCTAACTAAATTTTATCTCTTATTATATCGAGCCTCACGTTGTTGCGCCAATTATAACATAATTTCCTAAAGACGCTATACAACGGGGTTTTACTATTAAATATTTAAATGAATAATTAATTCTTTATTATTATTTTTCTAATAATCGTACCCCACGTTGGTGTGCCAAATGTAAAGTATTTATAAAACGCATTACAACGATGTTTTATACTATTAAATGAAGATATATTATTTCTATTTAATAACCTATAAAAAAAGACGCAACGGTGTTTATTATTATTATTTTCTTGAATGATATTTAATTTCTATTTAAACAAAAAAAACTACTCACCAAATATAAAGTTTTAAAAAAAACGCAACGATGTTTTACTATTAAATATTTCTTTTATAATATATATCATATTTCTTTTTAAAACAAAACAAAAAAAAACTACTCAGGAATAATTCATTAACATTTATTATCACAATTTTTATTTCAACATTTAAAACAATACACAAAACAAAAATTTATGACTTAACAAGTTTTAACAAACTCGGTTTAACTCTTATTTCTTTTGATTTTATAGTTACACAATTTTAATACCCTAGGCTATTTTTGAGAGCTCTTAGTATCTCGGGGTTTATACGCATGGGCTATATCTTTTTAATTCTTAGGTTAATTAAATAAATTTTGAAAAACAATACTAAATTTTGAAATTAATTTTAATAAATATTTTCCTGATGGAAAAACTTTAATTTGGAATAAGCAAAAAGGCGAAACTATTTGAACTGGATTAAGTTTTTATTACTATTAATCACAAGATATTCTAATGTACAAAATTAAACTTCCCTATTATCCTAAGAGTCCACTAAAGTTTATTTTTTTATATCGCTATGTACTTAACTTATCAAATAACGGCGAATGGCTGCTTGCTCACACGTAGAATTCCGTTCTCTTTAAATTTCACTTTTTTACACACTTAAATTCGTTTTAGTTCTTTCAAATTATATTTTCACTGTACTATATCTTTTAATTTTCTTATTCCTGTTTAATCTGGCCAAGTTTCCTCACAAAACTGTATAGTTTTGACGAAGTTTCTAATCAATAGAATTTTGACTGGTCCTGGCAGATTCGCTACCTTACTCGGCGTCCCACGCCAGACCGACTCTAACTACGCGTCCTTAGATTTTCTTTTAAAATGTTACAAATATGGCGGCCTCCTTCTTCTTAAAAAAAAACATATGGACTATAATTTAGTTCAATTTCTTCTCACTATAGTCGACTGCACACTTGACCTATTTCTTTACTTTCACATCTGTTAATGTCAACGAACTATTTTCACCAGTTTTAATTTTGTTAACATACTGTTTCAATTTTCCGATCCTTAACCAACCTTCCAGTGTTTATTTAATTACTATTATTAGTGTGTGAAGTGTCTTTGTG
Organism: Prosapia bicincta; assembly: GCA_036971475.1. Taxonomy (NCBI): domain Eukaryota; kingdom Metazoa; phylum Arthropoda; class Insecta; order Hemiptera; family Cercopidae; genus Prosapia; species Prosapia bicincta. The sequence goes on from JBAIZL010000002.1 coordinate 262,369,809, forward strand.
TTTTACTTTTGTAATATTTCGAAATGTGTGTGTTTTGACTGGACTTTTCCAAACATAACCTTACATTGTTTACAATCGTTTTTCACTTTTTCCTTCAAGTAATTACTTATGCCCTATTTTACTAATATTTACAATTTTGTTTAACATATAACTATTATTAGATTATCTTGTTTTAAATTTTATTTGATACAACAAATTTCTTTATGTATTTACAGTTCAAATATCTTATTTACTAATCTAGGCTTTTACCTAAATTTAGTTTCAATTTTAACCTAACCAATCTTTTAATGAATTTCTTTTTAAATTTTGTGTGAGTTATTTCTAATATATTCTTCCAATTCTTAAATAATATTATATAGCCCATTCTATAAATGTTACAATATATATATATATATATATATAGGAATTTTTTGGACTTGATAGGAGACTGACAGACTTACCAAAAGGCAATAGTCCAAAACTGCAATCTCTTGGAAATAAGCACATATAAAACACTTAATACACTTTTATTTGAAATATTTCGATCAACAAGATCTTCTTCAGTCAAGAAAGAGAAAAAACAAAAGAACCAAGAATATATATATATAGATTTTTTGGACTAGGCGACTGACAGACTTAACTTGGTAAGAGTCCACTCTGTAGTCTTGAAATAGAAACACATAATAGCACTTAAACAATGATATATTTCAACCACACAGTGGTCTTTGTCAATCGAAGAGAAAACACAAAAAGAAATATGAGAGAATGAAATAAAATAATTGTAATCACAGATTGTGTAGAGTAGAAATTAGATGTCACAGATGCACAGATTAAAGATATATATATTGTTTCCATGAGCATATGAGTGATTATAGTTTATATAAGTCTGTCAGGGGAAAAGAGATAAGGCTATTTGAAAAAAAAAAATAAATAAATAAATGGATTTATCTGATGTTAAGGTTAGGGGATTCTCTGGACTTGGTATACCACTGGTATGATAGTTCCCACCTTCTCAGTTCTGAGGGATTGCAAGCGAGAGAACGCTCTCAGTTTCAGCGAGAAGAACTACATCTTCTCCCACTACACCTTTTCTTGGGAACCTGACCAGGTTCATCCTCGAGAAGAACAACTTTCAGTTTGAGGGAAGGAACTACCTTCAAATAAAGGGAACAGCAATGGGCACCAGAATGGCACCATCGTACGCAAATCTGTACATGGGATTGTTGGAAGAAAGTTTTCTAAAGACACAAACACACCAGCCATTATGTTGGTATAGATATATAGATGACATCTTCCTAATTTGGACACAGGGTGCTTCAACACTTGAGGCATTTTTAGACAGCCTGACACAATTCTCCACACTTCAATTTACCTGGGAGAAATCTACATCAGCCATCACCTTTTTGGATGTAGAGGTAACACTCGAGAATGGAAATATCAACACAGGAATTCACATCAAACCGACAAACCACCTACAATATCTCCATTTCGACAGCAACCACCCAATAAACATAAAACAATCCATTCCATACAGTCAAGCAATCAGGGGTAAGAGAATCTGTTCGAATGATAGGGAATTGGAAGATTTTAATAGAAAGATATCAACAGCCTTCCAGAGAAGAGGATACCCAAAAAAACTCATTGAAAACCAAATTCATTCAGCACAATCCTCGGTTCACCATAAACCACAAACAGAACAAAATAAACTGTCTTTAATAACAGACTACCATCCTGGTCTACATAAACTCAACAAGATATTGAGAGATGGCTTCAAAATTCTTCAAGCTTCCGTCCACACCAAAAATCTTTTCACCGATCCACCGCAAATTTGGTACAAGCAACCTCCCAACTTGAAAAACATCCTAGTACATCCTAAACTACCAGACCCTGATGCAGAGAAACCACACAAACTTCCTCATGGCTCCTTCCCATGCAATAGACCTAGATGCAAGACGTGTCCAATACACCCCTCAGCAAATTGTTTCAACAGAAAACAACAAAAATGGTCTTCAAAATACAGGGTCATCATAATTGTACATCGAAAAATGTCATATACCAGCTACAATGTAAATTTTTGCTCAGTACAGTACATAGGCCTGACCACGGATGGTCTGAATATCAGAATGAATGGCCACAGACATGATGTTAAAATTATGAATATGGATAGACCAACAGCTCAACATGCTGCGAGTCACAACATCACAACTTTTGATGACTGCTATACCACAAAAATAATTAAATCACTCCCCCCTGATTGCAATCCCTCAGAACTGAGAAGGTGGGAACTGTCATACCAGTGGTATACCAAGTCCAGAGAATCCCCTAACCTCAACATCAGATAAATCCATTCATTTTTTTCCCCAAATAGCCTTATCTCTTTTCCCCTGACAGACTTATATAAACTATAATCACTTATAAGCTCATGGAAACAATATATATATATATCTTTAATCTGTGCATCTGTGACATCTGATTTCTACTCTACACAATCTCTGATTACAATTATTTTATTTCATTCTCTCATATTTCTTTTTGTGTTTTCTCTTCGATTGACAAAGACCAATGTGTGGTTGAAATATATCATTGTTTAAGTGCTTTTATGTGTTTCTATTTCAAGACTACAGAGTGGACTCTTACCAAGGTAAGTCTGTCAGTCTCCTAGTACAAATATTAAAAACAATAACATTAAACATGATTCAATCTCAATACAAAAGCCACATAAAAATATTCACAGATGGCTCGACCAGGAGAAGAGCTTATCGGGGGCAGGCTACTATAATGAATCGAACGGAGACTGTTTTTACATCCCAGCCAATTCCAATTGCAGCACAGATACTGAGCTTTTGGCTATAAGTGCAGCCCTGACTAGCTGTGTGCATTTAAAGGGCAATTCAAAAATATGCATCCTATCGGATTCGAAAGTTGCCCTTCAGTCATTGTTAAGTAATTCTACAAGTTCATACTCGTTTCGAATATCAGAAATAAGAAAAACCATCCTAGAACTAGTGGACTGCGGGAAGGAATTAACTCTTCAATGGGTACCTGCCCATTGTGGAGTACCCGGAAACGAAAAGCCTGACAAAATTGCAAAAATAGCCTCAACCATGGGACCTACAGATGAAGGCAAACACTCCCTGCTACATTGCAAAAGTGTAAGCGGGGAAGTTTTTCGAAAACTTTGGTGTGAAGATTGGGAAAAATAGTCTACTGGTCGACACCTTTACCAGCTCCAACCAGAACCACCAGTTGAGGACAAATATAGGGAAGTAGCACGATCAAAAGCATCTTTTGCTGCCAGAGCAAGAACCGGGCGGTCCACGGGTGGCGGATAGTGGAATGGCCTACAGATATATAGGTTACTTGTAAATAAGGATTCCGGAAGGTTTCTGAATAAGCAGGCCCGGACCAAGGCAATGGTTCAAAGGTGAGGAATTATCCCTCCTCGTCAGTCAACCGGTTGGGTGTGGTAGAAATAACTGCTCTGACTGGGGACTGGGGTAGTTGGAAATTAAGTCCTCACAATGCTACTCTCACCTGCCAGGTGAACCAAGGGCAATGCGACTGTGAAGTATGGGCGGGAAACTACCCTAACGACAAAGTTGTAACAGAAGAGAGTAAAGCAGGCTGTTCGCTCCATGAACAACAATTAATAATGTCCTGAACTTGGGGTGTGCTTCAAGGTCAGTGACTGAATACCCAATCCAAGGTGGAAGGCATCATGCTGATGGATGAATGGCTGCAGGGTATAAAATGCACACGATCCCCTTGAGGAACCAGACAAAACCTCATTGTATGTTGTCTTGCCAGGACAGTGGGGGTTCTGCTCTGGTTGACCATTCTTTCCCCCATACTTGGGAAGCTAATGGACCAAGTAAGTACACAAATTGATGTTGAGTCTGGACAGACAGCGGGAGCCAATGAGACAACAAACCGTAAGTCAGTAGCAGATGTGTCAACGGCAACCACCACTAGGGGTGCGGGGGGCGGCTACCAAGCTGCCGACTGCAGAAACCAGTGAAATGGTTGTAGAATTGAGCACGCTTTCTCTACGGAGAAAGCGTATGAGTGGAGCGGCCAGAAGGCGGCTCCGAAGAGATCAGGCGAGAGCAGCGGGAGGGCCAATAATCCTGAGCACACAACACAGGGGAGGCCAAAACCGAGCCGAGCATGTTGGATGTTGTGAGGGGTGAGGTGCAACAGGTGGGAAGCAATCAACCACGAGCACCAAACCCCAGCATGGAAATTGCATGCTCGAACAACTGGGCTAATCTCCCAGATGTTTCGGGACATATGAGTATCGAGTGCATGGTCAAAGAACCTATCTTGGAAATGGGCAGTGACCACCTTACTCGGATGTCTGTACCTGACCAGGCCCACCAAACTATGATGGAATGGTCAGGGTCAGTAACATCGGAAGCTCAGATCTGGTACACAGATGACTCCAAGATGGACTTCGGCACTGGAGCGGGGGTGTATTGTAAAAACCCATCGGTAAAACTAGTTTTTTCCTTGGGGGAGGCATACCTCTGTCTTTCAGGTCGAAATATATGCTATAAATGCCTGTCTGGGAGAGATAATACACAGGACCCGGATTGCTGTTTTCTCTGACAGCCAGGCAGCAATTAAGGCACTAAATGGTCATGTGGTCACCTCGGCCATAGTCAGGGAGTGCCTAAATAATCTAGAAGCCCTGGCAAGGCACAATCAAATCAAGATAGGTTGGGTGCCAGGGCATAGGGGAATATTTGGAAATGAAGCCACAGATGCACTGGCCAGAGAGGGGTCTTCAACTCCCCTAATTGGACCAGAGCCGGCAGTAGGTATTTCCAAATCCATGGTTAAGATTGCAGTGCGAAGGTGGATGGCTGAAAGACACTGTGAGCACTGGGTCAGGGCTGAAGGAATGAGACACAGTAAGCTAACCCTTAGGAAATTTTCTTTGGGGCTGCAGGAGAGTCTCATCTATCTGTCTAGGCAGGAATTGAGGATAGCCACAGGTCTACTCATGGGACACTGTGCACTAAGGAAACATCTGCATAATACGGGTATCTTCAAAGATGAACCAGTGTGCAGATTATGCGGGCAAGAACTGGAGACCGCCACACACATCATTTATAGATGTGATGCACTTGCCGAGAGGCGCTTCAACCTCTTTGGTGATAGCACAGCTCTGGAAGAGGATGCTGAAGGTGAAACACTAGTTAAGAAACTTCTAAACCTGGTAAGAGGGAAGGGGCTCTTTGACTAGATCAGGGAGGTAAGTACAATATACCTAAGGTAGCGGTGCTTCGGGCAGTTTAAACCCGCTCCCAAGTTAATTAAAAAAAAAAAAAGAACCGGCCATCTGGTGACACAGGAGTATTAACTATATCGTTTTAATCTCACAGAGACTCCGTTGTGTGCACTCTGCGGTGTGGAGAGCGAAACAATTGAACACATCCTGCTGAACTGTCCTTATCCATTACCTACAAGAGACATCCTCAGACCAACTGTGACAAAGTGGCAAGATATTCTACTTAAGAAGAACCTATATATATACATCATATATATATCGTGGACATCGAGCCATCGGCTATAGTTAAGCTGGACGCCTGCACAAAGAAGTAAGAAGTAAGTAAGTAACCTGAGATGGGAAGATTCTTGGTTCGCGCTTGGGTAAACCATTTAAATAAAATATTATCAATTTCAATATTTGCGCATGTATTTTGCCTTTTAGAATGAAACGGTCTCTCGCCTTTCAACCAATCTTCTTTTATTTATTCTTTGTTTTTCAAAATGCCATAAATCTGTTTTACCACATTTATATTTATCACACAACTGTTTCACATCAATTTTCTCTTTCAAACTTAATGTATGGAGTCTATCGTTTTTTCTTGACATTTTTACAATAAGCCTACTACAGAAAAGAAAAATTCCACTACACACTACTAACGTATAACTTTAAGTACAATACACCTTAAGGTAGCGGTGCTTCGGCAGTTTAAACCCGCTCCCAAGTTAAAACGTATAACTTCAAACAAAGACACACTTATAAGAGTTGATAAATACTACACAAACAAAAAATAACACGAATAACACAGTCACCAAAAAAATACGTAATAAGGACAATGTACAGTAGGCTGACTACTGACGCTACTGTACGTACGATCTGATTACGCAGAAAATAAGGCGATCTATTGGCTGAACGATGGCCGTGGATGTTTGTAAACCATTCATTCCATTATCTTGAAGGAAACGAGTACTGATACATAGCCCATCGTAAATTATGGATGTTTGTGTACCATTGCGTTATCTTGTGCATATCAGCAATCCTTAACATTGTTACAGAATTCTCAGAAATAAATACGATCGGTTACAATTAAGCAGACCTATCTGTGAATTTTGTTATTGTAAAAAAATATATTATGAACTGTATTTTATCTAAACGGAAGTCATTGTAACTTTATATTTTACAGCATGTATATGATCAGATTTTCCGACTTATGCAGAACTAAGACGTAGTACATACGCATCACTCATCCTTTTGCTTATTCCGCTTCCACGTTAGACAGTTTCCGGCTTATGAAGATTATTAACCAGGTAAGTTAAATAGGCAACAGTCGGGACTTTTAAAGTTTTCCGCGATAGACGGGATTCCGCCTAACACAGGGTCCGTCTAAGACAGGTTCACTGTATGTGTATATATATATATATATATATATATATATATATATATATATATATATATATATATATATATATATATATTAAATATGGTGATATGTTTTCTTGTATATATAGTTAATAAATTTAAAATATTTCAAACACAAGAATACTTTTAATGAATATATTTATTCAAAGCTTTTCGCCGATAATAAAGTATCAGCATCTTCAGGAAAAATAATTATCTAATAAAATACTTTTACAAAATTAGTAAATTTTTGAAAAAGTATTTTATTAGATAATTATTTTTCCTGAAGATGCTGATACTTTTTTATCGGCGAAAAGCTTTGAATAAATATATTCATTAAAAGTATTCTTGTGTTTGAAATATTTTAAATTTATTAAATATATATATATATATATATATATTTATATTCTTGATATTTTACGTTATCCATTGTTTTTCCGTTGCACTGACTTTATGAAGTTAATATATTACTATTGTAAGTAATTTTATCCACCATTAAGTGCAATAATTTTACCTTGAGTGCTGAGGCATCTTTCGGTCACTTGACCATTGTCGAATCACTGATATTTTTCTGGTGTAGATGTTCGGTCCGTGATATTGGTATTTGTTGACGTTACACGCACTTCCTTTTGATCCGTGTGTATGATGTTTGTATATAGTATGTCTTCTGTGTATGTTGTTTGTAGATTCATTAAATTGTTGTGTATGTTTTTATAAATGTGGTATTTTTCTAGTGAGTTTAGTTCTATTGGGTTATTATTTATTTCAAGTATGGTTAGGTTATTTTCGTAATTTGTTATTTCATGTTTATGTGATATTAGGTGTGCTGCAACATTTGATACTTTTGAATTTTTGTTTTTGAATGCTCTATAATGTTCTTCAAATCTTATTTTAAATGTTCTGGTTGTTTTTCCTGTGTAAAAAGCGTTACAGTTGTTGCATGTAATTTTGTAAATTCCTGAAAGAGTTTGTTTTTCTGAATTTGGTTTGTGGTTTGTCCAATATTTCACTATGGACAAGATATGTAGACGATATACTTGTAATATACCAACCTACCATTCACAACGAACACATCATAATATTAAACAAACTAAATACATACAACGAAAACATACAATTCACCGTTGAAACAGAAACAAATAGAACAATCAACTATCTCGACATCACTTTAAATATAAATGATAATAAAATAGAAACTACAGTATACAGGAAACCTACTTCCAACAACACCACAATACACTACAAATCTAACCACCCCTGGACACACAAAATTAACACTTACAGTAACATGATAAATAAAGCAATAAAATACACACAGGATAACAAACAAAAATTAAATGAAGAATTAGATAACATCACAAAAATAGCAATAGAAAATGGATACAACAAACACATTATAAAAAATATATACAATAAATTCACAAAAAAACCTAACCTCAACACAACACTACAACCGGAACACAAAAATAATGAAAACAAAAAAATCTACCTAAAATATAAATACACCAATAACAAAATAGAAAAAATAACAAATATATACAACAAAGAATACTACACTCCAACATACTAACCAAACAACAAAATAATAAAATATCTTAATAACACAAACCACAAAACAAATTCAGAAAAACATAACCTATCAGGAATTACAAAATTACATGCAACAACTGTAACGCTTTTTACATAGGAAAAACAACCAGAACATTTAAAATAAGATATGAAGATTATTATAGAGCATTCAAAAACAAAAATTCAAAAGTATCAAATGTTGCAGCACACCTAATATCACATAAACATGAAATAACAAATTACGAAAATAACCTAACCATACTTGAAATAAATAATAACCCAATAGAACTAAACTCACTAGAAAAATACCACATTTATAAAAACATACACAACAATTTAATGAATCTACAAACAACATACACAGAAGACATACTATATACAAACATCATACACACAGATCAAGAGGAAGTGTGTGTAACGTCAAAAAATACCAATATCACGGACCGAACATCTACACCAGAAAAATATCAGTGATTCGACAATGGTCTAGTGACCGAAAGGTGCCTCATCACTCAAGGTAAAATTATTGCACTTAATGGTGGATAAAATTACTTACAATAGTAATATATTAACTTCATATATTTATATATAGAATTTTTGGACTAGGAGACTGACAGACTTACCTTGGTAAGAGTCCACACTGTAGTCTTGAAATAGAAACACATAAAAGCACTTAAACAATGATATATTTCAACCACACAGTGGTCTTTGTCAATGGAAGAGAAAACACAAAAAGAAATATGAGAGAATGAAATAAAATGATTTTATTTCATTCTCTCATATTTCTGTTTGTGTTTTCTCTTCCATTGACAAAGACCACTGTGTGGTTGAAATATATCATTGTTTAAGTGCTTGTATGTGTTTCTATTTCAAGACTACAGTGTGGACTCTTACCAAGGTAAGTCTGTCAGTCTCCTAGTCCAAAAAATCTAAATAATCTTTACCAACCAAAACTAACCTAAATATATATATATATATATATATTCTTGATATTTAATATTATCCATTGTTTTTCCGTTGCACTGACTTTATGAAGTTGATATATTACTATTTTTGAGTAATTTTATCCACCGTTAAGTGCAATAATTTTACCTTGAGTGATGAGGCACCTTTCGGTCTTTGACCATTGAGTGATTCGACAATGGTCAAAGACCGAAAAGTGCCTCATCACTCAAGGTAAAATTATTGCACTTAACGGTGGATAAAATTACTCAAAAATAGTAATATATCAACTTCATATATATATATATATATATATATATATATATATATATATATATATATACATACATAGAAAACCTACTTCCAACAATACCACAATATCATAATTACCTGTCATTCCCAGCATCGTCACACTTCCCGTTGACACCTTTTGGAGGACCTCCATCTGTCAGAACTTTTTATGAACTTCTGAGTTCCTGATGGAAGTCCTCTGAAACGCATCAACGGGGAGTGTGACGATGCTGGGAATGGCAGGTAATTATGATACTCTAAATAAGAATATATATCCCAGCGGAAAAGTATAAAATTATCAAAAATACCACAATACATAAAAAATCTATCCACCCCTGGACACACAAAATTAAAACTTACAGTAACATGATAAATAAAGTAATAAAATACACACAAGATAACAAACAAAAAATAAAGAAAGAATTAGACAACATTACAACAATAGCAAATGTAAATAGATATAACAAACACCTTATAAAAAACATATACACTAAACTTACAAAAAAACCTAACCTCATCATAGCACTACAACAAGAACACAAAAACAAAAATTAAAAAAACATACCTAATGTATAATTACACCATCAGCAAAATAGAAAAAATAACGAAGGTATATATTAAATAACACTACACACTAACATACAAACCAACCAACAAACTAATAAAATATTTCAAAAACACAAACCACAAATAAATACTAAAAAACATAACCTATCTGGAATTTTCAAAATTACCTGTAACAACTGCAATGCATTTTACAAATGAAAAACAACCAGATACTTTAAAATAAGATTTTCAGAAGATATAAGAGCATTTAAAATAAACACACATCAAATGTACGAGAACACCTAATATCACATAACCATAGAATAACAAATTAAGAAAATAACCTAACCATACTTGAAATAAATAGTAATCCAAAAGAACTAATCTCACTTGAAAAATAAGTTTATAAAAACAAACACAATAGCCTAATTAACCAACAGACAAAATATACAGACAAACACCATTTAAAAACTATCACACATGGGACACAAGACGAAACAAATGTGACGCCAACAATGAAGTACCAACAACATAGACAAGAATGCACCATCAGTAAAATAATTCAGTCATTCGATAATGGTTAAGTGACTGGAAGGTGCCTAATCACAAAAAATAAATTTATTCCACTTAGTGGTTCACAATTAACATAATAACAGATATAATATATACATATATATATATGAAGTTAATATATTACTATTGTAAGTAATTTTATCCACCATTAAGTGCAATGATTTTACCTCGTGTGATGAGGCACCTTTCGGTCACTTGACCATTGTCGAATCACTGATATTTTTCTGGTGTAGATGTTCGGTCTGTAATGTTGGTATTTGTTGACGTTACACGCATTTTCTCTTGATCTGCGTGTATGATGTTTTTATATAGTATGTCTTCTGTATATGTGGTCTGTAGGTTCATTAAATTGTTGTGTATGTTTTTATAAATGTGGTATTTTTCTAGTGAGTTTAATTCTACAGGGTTATTATTTATTTCAAGTATGGTTAGGTTATTTTCGTAGTTTGTTATTTCAATGTTTATGTGATATTATGTGTGCTGCAACATTTGATACTTTTGTATTTTTATTTTTGAATGCTCTGTAATGTTCTTCAAATCTCATTTTAAATGATCTGGTCGTTTTCCCTATGTAAAATGTATTGCAGTCGTTACATGTAACTTTATAAACTCCTGATAGGTTATGTTTTTCTGTATTTGTTTTGTGGTTTGTGTTATTAAGATATTTTATTATTTTGTTGTTTGGTTTGTATGTTGGAGTGTAGTATTCTTTGTTGTATATATTTGTTAGTTTTTCTATTTTGTTATTGATGTGTTTATATTTTAGGTAATTTTTTTATTTTTATTATTTTTGTGTTCAGGTTGTAGTGTTGTGTTGAGGTAAGGTAATTTTGTAATGCTATTTTTGTAATGTTATCTAATTCTTCATTTAATTTATGTTTGTTATCTTGTGTGTATTTTATTGCTTTATTTATCGTGTTACTGTAAGTGTTAATTTTGTGTGTCCAGGGGTGGTTAGATTTGTAGTGTATTGTGGTATTGTTGGAAGTAGGTTTTCTGTGTACTGTAGTTCCTATTTTATTGTTATTTATATTTAATGTGATGTCAAGATAGTTAATTGTTCTGTTTGTTTCTGCTTCGACAGTGAATTGTATGTTTTCGTTGTATATATTTAGTTTGTTTAGTATTATGATGTGTTCGTTGTGAATGGTGGGTTGGTATATTACAAGTATATTGTCTACGTATCTTGTCCATAGTAAAATATTATGTGTGTTTAGTATAGGTTTAATTATTATTTGTTCAAAGTGTTTTAGATATATTTCTGACATGACTGATGATATGGGTGATCCCATGGGGAGTCCAGTTGTTTGTTGATAGTATTTATTGTTAAATTGGAAGTAATTTTGGTTACATATGTGTTTTGTTAGTGTTATGATACTATTTATTGTGTTTTCTTTTTCGTTATTGTGTATTAGTTTGTTTTTTCATTATTTCTATGGTTTCTTCTATTGGGATACTAGGCTACATGTTAGTTATGTCATAACTTATTATTTTAGTGTTGTTGTTTGTTTCTATGTTTTTTATTTTATTAATTAATTCGTATCCATTTTTTATATTGTATGTGTTGTTGATTTGTATTTTAGATCTTATTATTTTGTCTAGTATTTTTGCGATTATGTAGGATGGTGCTGTTTTGAAATTTATTAGTGGTCTGAATGGTGTGTCGGGTTTGTGGATTTTTGGTATTCCTGTTAATATTGGTGCGCATGGTTTGAATGAGTATAGTCTTGTGTGGTATTTTAATTTACTGTTATAGTTTAGGGTATTTCGGTGTGTGACTATTAGGTTTTTTATTTTAATAAGGTTGGCTAGTTGGGTCTGGGATTTGTTTGTATTTATTTTCTATAGTTTCTCTATTTTTCTGGTGAGGATGTTGAGTCTGTGATGTTGGTATTTCTAATGTGGTATTTTTCTAGTGATGTCAACAAATACCAACATCATGGAACCAACCAGAAAAATAGAGAAAATTAATTTAGTGATTCGACAATAGTCAAGTGACCGAAAGGTGTCTCATCACATAAGGTAAAATTATTGCACTTAGTGGTAGAAAAAAAATATTTACAAGTAATAATAATAATAACTTCATAAAGTTAGTGCAACGGAAAAATAATGGACAACGTGAAATATCACGATACACACACACACACAAGACATAAGAGTTTAAACAAACTGATGAAACCTTAGTCAACTTTATGTTTTGGAGAAAGGAAGTGCAAATTTTCAATGACTAGTCCACTCATTAATAACATGAAACAAAAAGGATAAACTTATGCGGATTCCCTGAATTTTGAATTAGATTTACTTTGGTAATTTGATCTAAATTATATAAGTTCTGAATAAGGAAGTGGTACTTTACAACATCAATAGTTTTCATGTATTTCTTACATTTAGTTATATGAGTTAGTTATATCAGTTAATGGTAATGTGGTATATTGATTGTTATACCTGAAATCAAAGACTAATTAATAATACACTTGCGTAGATAAATTTGTCCGGGGTTTTATTTTGTTGCAAAATAATAATAACCATTTTCAAAAAATGAGTAGCACACCATTATTAACATAGAATAGACATTATGATTTTATATATACAATACCTTGAGGTTGTTAGGTATATTATCATTTGTTGTATGAATAATGGTCTGGTCAAGATCAACAAGTAGAACCAGCTTGCGGTCTTTCAGCAGACGGTATTCATCAGCTCTACCCAAAATTTGTGCTTGCTATAAAAATAGTAATAATAAAGGTAATTGTGGTTTTCTAACAACATAGTTAACTTAGTTCTAAATTATGTTAATCCATTTTGAATATGAATACACCAACCTTAAAATAAAACAATAATAAAATTATTTATAAATAAAAAGTAAACTACGTTGTTACAAACTTATACGTCTATCATATGTGCCAGTGCTTTAAGCAGCGATGATAAATATCTGTATTATCCGCCAGCATGTTGAGACTAAGCCATGATATACGACGATACTAAATATCAACTGTCATTGCTAAATAGTAGGACTACAGTCTAGTAGTTTTGGGCTATGTTCAGTGCTAAAAGCTGGGACTAAATGTAAATGTTGGTGCTAAAAGTTGGTACTAACGCTAAATGTATGACAATAAAAAATTATATTAGAATAATTTGTTCTAAAACTAACTAATTTTAACGATTGTGTTAGCCTTAATTAACATAAAGTTTATAAAGTACTATATTAATAATAATACAGTGTATTACAATATGTAGTGAGTTTGATTATCTTAACTATTTGACTACCAGAACTGTTGCGGTCTCAATTAGTTCGGATGACCTATGTAATATATTTTACTGTAATATGTAAATTATACATACTACATTGAAAAAATATAAATATTTAATTTATTAAATCTGGATGCAATTAATAAGATAGAACTTACATACATACCTCTTCACTAACTTTAAGTTCAGGAACACTATGAACCATAGGAACTGAGGCCCGAGCAAAAACAGTATCTTCTTTTCTTAAATCTGCACCGCATTCGGCACATAAATCGTTCATTACAGTCGGGTGGGAACATCCTCGTTCTAGTTCTAATAATGGTCCGCTAGAATTAAGTATTTACTGTTAAAATTTTTGTATTACATAATTAGGTTAAAATTTATCAATGTTATAGATATATTTTATTTTAATTAATAAGTATATTTATTGAATGTTTTATATAACACACAAATACTATTAATAATAAATTATGTAGTCCAGGATCAGTGAATCAAATAATTAAAATCCTACATTTTTTTTTTTTTTTTACTCAGGTTGAAAACCATATTAGACCATTAGAACCCTATAGACTATTAAAACCCTATATAGACTTTTATATTAATTACTATTACATGTTAATTGAAACTGAAATGCCATATTTATGTAAATTTCAATATTCTCACACTTTGGACTCTTATAACTCTGGAAGGGAAAATATATTAAAAAAACTATGCTGTTAGGCAATTGTCATTAGTACCTGTTTAAAAGGAATTGGGAAAGTTTATAAATAGTATATTATGTAGTTAGTAAACAACAACCAGAAAAAAATATTTACAAGAAAACTTTTTCTTTCCAATAACCTACAGTGTCAAATTTTCCTTTCAAACTTTGCAAAACATATGTAAAATCTAAGGACTGACTAACGAGGGATCTGCTAGATGAAACCTGGCTAACACTGTGCATGATATCATTAATGAAGTATCAGCACCTGTGCATTCACACACAGGTATATTCCTAGAATTGATTCAAGAACTTCTTAATAGAAAATTATATAGCATACTAACCAAAACAAGTATTAAATATTAGTTTATTTATAATTAAATTCTGTACAAGAAAGAAGTAATAACAATTGGTTTAACCTCAGCAATGTTTGGTGCTCAAATGATAGAAATTAATTTTTGAAAAAAATTTTTCAACATATAGAAACACCACAGAACAATAAAGTATTATTTTTAAAATTCAAAATATACATAATGACAACCTTTTAGTTCTGAAAAAACTCATTGGTACCATGAAAATCATTAAAATTATTCACATTTGTTGATTCCATCTTCACGTGAGCTACTAGTAATCACTAAAAACTTTTAAATGTTTTAAACTTCCCTATAGTAGCACTTACTTTGCTTGTTGAGGAAGGCCGTTTCGGGAGATGTGTCCCTTTGTCAACTCAGACCGTAACTGATCTCAAGGTTTACATAGGTTAGGGTGGGGGTAGGATATTTTGGCAGTGGGGTGTATTTTGTGTGTATTAGGAGTTATGATGTCAAAAAGTGCGTGTGAGTTGTAATGTAATTGTGTATTGAGTATGTGTGTAGGATGTAGTTTGAAGTGCCTGTATATTCAGTTGTGTAGTGTTGGTTATTTCTGTGTTGTTTATGAAGAATTTGTAGATTAGATTTTATGTCTATGTAGTCATGTTTTGTGGAGTTGAGATGATCGGCGAAGTTTGATTGGTAGTCATTGTTTTTTAGATGTTCTTGGTAACGTGTGTAGAATGGCCTCCCTGTCTGGCCTATGTAAAATTATTCTTTAACTATTTTTGGACACAAAAAGAGCACTGCTAGGTATCTTAAACCCCTCTTTAGAATTTCTCTCTAAATGGGAATAATTGTTATTTTCCCATAGCAGATCACAACATAAGACTATGGATATAAAATATTTGGTTAGAATAGATTTGATTTTTATAAGAAAATAACTACTACTCTACAATGAAAATTCACCCAATGTGTGAAACTTTGCTTTCTTGTTACGTGTGGCAATGAAAAAACAGCCTAAAATAAAAAATTCACTCTTCGCTTGTTACTTTGTGTTACTAAAGTTTACTAGTCTTTTTTTGGAATCTTTAATTTATCTCACAATATGTTCTCATACCAGTAGGGATCATTTTTGTAAGTACAGTATTGATGACGTCTGGTTACCAAAAACCATTGTCTTAACGTTACCTAAATTAATTTCTTACTTTTAAAAACCTCAAATCTATCCTAATCTAATAATTTGTAACTATATATTAATATAACTTTGTAGTAATGTGATATATACTGAAGCAGTAATTTCCAACAATGTATTAATACGGAAGTAGCTCATGTTTATAAAGTGAAGATATATTTTTGTTTAAAATTTAAAGAAACTTTGAAAGACTATTAATGGTGCCTGAGATTTACAAAATTTTATTTTCATTCTTTAGAATGTATTTTCAACTAAATAAATTAACGTTAGTCCAACACCTTCGATTTACTTTGGTATTCTCATATTCTCTTTAAATATGTACATTCTAAACAAGGAAGAATTATTTAAAACTTCAGTAACCATAAATAACCTCAGTTAATCAACATTTTGTTAAATATAGGAACATAAAATATACGAAAACGTTCTGTCTCAGTAAATTTTAACAAATTTACTAAATTTCAAGTTCGGATAGTAATAAACTATTGTTTAAGTGATTAATAACATTCACCGAAAGTAATGGACTACAAAATTCAAGAATAAAATATAGGTTACTTCTGCAAGAATATATTGTTGGAAAATTATTCTACTATATATTACACTTTTTTGTATTAACTAGGCAAAAAAACCACTACTTACTGATTTATTCGGCATATGTGTTTCGCACAGGTCAGCGCATTATTCAATGCTGTGAATTACTGACAAGACTGTTGCTCAAGTGTGTTATATTGGTGTGAGTCTGTGGTGTATTTTTGTTCTGGGGTGTGTTATTGTTCATAGAGTACAGTAGTTCTTAATTATCTGCTCAAATATAGTATTTGATTGTTTTGTTATTTAGAATGTGTTGTGGATAGTATTTATGGTGTTTATATATCTCATAGTTTTCTACTGTGTTTAGTTTATTGCTTTTTTTTATTTTTAGATTGGTCTCTATGTCAGTATGTGAGTGTAGTATGTTTTGTATGTGTATGGCATCATAGACACCAATCTATAAATCCTACACTACATCAAAAAATCCTACACTACTCATTATTTGTTAGGTCTATCATACAAAGAGTTTAATCTTAAGTAACTTGTTTTATTTGTTATTTTTTATTATTTTTGTGGTATTGGGGTTGTTTCCAATATTTTCATTGTAGTGTGTTCTTTAAGTTCAAGTTACTGCTAGAAGTTTATATTAATTCTCGATAGTATCGGTGTTATACTGTATTAAATAATGTTTCATTTTATAGGAGAACATTCTTTCTATACAGTTATAATATTTTGTAAGCAAAATTTCTGAAATCTGATTGACAAAAATTGTTGTTTTTCTAGAGTTAATTTCTTTTTTTTTACCAAATCTATCCTAACTTGATAATTTGTAATTATATTTCAACATTAGTAATAGAGTAATGTGATAAAACACAGTGGATAATTTTTCAACAATTTATTCATACAGAAGTTTCCCATGTCATGGTTTGCAATGGCTAAAATAACTTTTATAACATATTTTAAAATTTGTTAATTCCATCTTCATGTGAGCTACTAGTTTTCACTAAACACTTATAAATATTTACAAACTTACATATAGTAGCACTTACTTTTATTTGTTGAGGACGGCCGTTTCGGGGGATGTGTCCAATTATCAACTCAGACCATAACTGATCTCAAGGTTCACGTAGGTTAGAGCATTAGGATGGGGTGGGATATTAAGGTGATGTGTATGTAATACTCACAAAATACACCCACACCAGCATATTATCCCACCCCCATCCTAAAACCCTAACCTACGTTAACCTTGAGATCAGTTATGGTCTGAGTTGTCAATGGGACACATCTCCCGAAACGGCCGTCCTCAACAAATATAAGTAAGTGCTATTATAGGCAAGTTTGTAAATATTTACATATTTTAAGTTTTCTAATAGATTTAAAAAGGAAAAAATAAATAAGCTAGCAAAGTACTGCAAAAAAATAACTGACAATATCAGCTGAATTTGTCAATAGTGTTAGGTTAATTTATAAGTTATTTTGACCTGAATATTTGTATCTAAATTGTAAAATAGATATTACAACTATTGACTTTTATTAAAAGTCATCAAAAATATTTTTTTATAAAACAGCACTATATTCTTTACATTATTATAAAAACATAATTCTACCAAATTATATGTATAAAATTATTATGTCTAATTTGCCAATAATTAACATGTAATGTAGCATAAAATATTGTTGTTTTATAAAAAATCCCTTAAATTTATATACTTCAATGTATTTGTGCAATAAGGATCTGTATATAAGGGTTAAAACTAATATTTATGATTTGTGACATTTAGAGTCATTTGCATTTTATTTGGAATATATTTTAAAAACATATCATTAAGAATAAAATAAGTTGAAATTAGTTAAATCATTAACTATTTTTTATCCCACTTTTACACAAACATTATATAAATGTGGTAAAAACCCAGATTACCAACCCCCAATACAATGCGATAATATTAATATAAAACATGTCCTAAAGCTCTAAAGATAATTTTGTTATTGCCACGGAACATTAATTTTATATACCTATATTGAAATATATCTATGAAGTATCCAGTTAGGATAGATTTGGTTATAATTTTATATATTTAACCAAACAAATGTACACATGTAAGACAAGAATAGAGATCATGTGTCGTCACCTAGCAAAAGGCGTTACTATGCATAAACAAAAAGAAATTAGCTAATGTTGTATAAAATTACAACCAAATCTATCCTAACTTGAGACTTTATAGGTATATATATACATGCATATATGTAGTACGGCATGCCGTTAATACTGTGCATAAGCAACAAAAACCCAACTTTAATTCAATTACAAAAATTACTTTCCGTTTAATGAAAAAAAATTCGGTAATTGTTTAGTTTGCTAAACCGGGCCTATATTTTCATGAAACATTCAGAAACATGTAAAAAGGCTATTTTCATTGAAATTATTTTTTTCTGTGCCTAGAAACATTATTTTTTCTTAAATTAAAGTTGGGTAAAAGTTTCAGGGCGGATGTAGAAGTTGTGAATGGGCGCGGAGTGATACAAATGTTTTTTTACGTCACAGTGCTGCGCATAAGGTTGTACACATCGGCCCCGGTACGTCACGTAACCTTAGTGTGTAGATATTTGAGAAACAACGTTTTGACTTAATTTTTATACATATATTTAAATATACTTATAAAGTCTCCAGTTAGGACAGATTTGGTTTTAAATTTATACATTACTGTATACCTATATTAAAATATACCTAAAAAGTGTCCAGTCAGGTTAGATTTGGTTTTAATTTTATACATTACCTAAATGGTTACATTTATACAATTAGAACCAAATCTATCCTGACTAGATACTTCATATTTTGTACTTTTATTTTGTTAAATTCATTAAAATTATGCCAAAACGTAATGCTACACATTATCCAAGCGTAATGTGTATTCCTCCGCGAGGCAGACTGCCTATTCACAACTGCTACATCCGCGCTGAAAATTTTACCCAATTTTAATTTAAGAAAAAATAATGTTTCTAGGCACAGAAAAAAATAATTTCAATGAAAATAGCCTTTTTAGATGTTTCTGAATGTTTCATGAAAATATAGGCCCAGTTTAGCAATAAACAATTACCAAAAAATCATATAGATATAGCTCCAGGACATGTTTTTGAACATTTTTAAACGCTTTTCTCAGGTGGTGGGCAATGTGCGTATTAACCAAATGTTACATTTTACTCAAATTCCTACTACAAAATTCAGGTTATTATTATAATTATAGCGTAATTGTTCAATTTAGCCACGTAAGCGATTTCAGCCAAAAGATTTTACTAGGCGATGCAGAAACTCATAACAAATACAAAAAAAATAACTCTTTCACTGACATCCCAAATAATTACAACTTTGGGGAAAAAGCTATTCCAACCCCTCTTCTCCATGGTCACCTAAAACCCTACTTTGAAACTAGCAAAATGGCTTGAAATGTAATAACGTTATTATTTACATTAGGATAGATTTTGTTGTAATTTTATAAAACATTACTACATACCTATTAAATATCTAGTCAGGATAGATTTGGTTGTAATTTTATATCTATATTAATATACCTATGAAGTACCCAGTCCGGATAGATTTGTATGTAATTTTATACATTACTATGTACCTATAGTAAAATATAAGTAATTATTAAGATTAGTGACTACCGCTCTGATTGGCAACATTTTTTCCTGATCAATTTGACCTTTGCTGAACCCGATTCTTGATTCACTGAACACGAATCTGAAGTTATTTTTAAAGGTAAACGCATATTGACCTAAGAAAACCAGGTCAGGTCACTATAGGCTAGGTTATTATTTTTTAAATGTGTTTGCAGTAAAAAAAATTCATATTCGTATTCAGCAAGGTCAAATTGATCAGGAAAAACAAAATTTTGCAAATCATAGCGATAGTCGCTCATCTTAATAATTACCAAAATGTATTTATGAAGTATCCAGTCAGGATGGATTTTGTTTATAATTTTATTCAAAAGTACAATGTACCTATCTTAAAATATCTGTTATGAGTTTCTGCATCAGCCAGTCAAATTTGTTGGCCTACCTTACATGTATAATTTTAATATAGGTATGTAGTAGTGTTGTGTAAAATTACAACCAAATCCATCCTAACTAGGTACTTTATAGGTAAATAGTATTGTATAAAATTACAATCAAATCTATCCCAACTGGATACTTTATAACTATATTTTTGTGACCCAATCAAAAAAAATTGTTTAATGAGTTTCAATTACATTGGCCGGTAAAATTTTTCGGGCGAAATCTCTTACGTGGCTAAATGGATCAATTATCAATTGTAGAGTATAAAAAGCCAGGTAAACGAATGTGAATATGACTGCAATGAGTTTTACACAATTCAACCACTGGAAAAGTTAGGTTATGAATCTACTATCAATGAAAATATTAAAATGTAACGATTTCATAACAAACACAAATTCTAATTACTTACTAGATTTAAATGTTTTAAAAAATAAAATACTATGTTTTTGTTTTTCATAAATAATACTTATACTGATTTTGAAAATCGCGGGTATATTTCTGCTAACTTACCCTGGATCAACTACTTCTCCTTCTTTAACCAACAATTTGCGAACAGTCCCAACTTGGGTAGCTTTCAATTTTTTCTGTTCAGTTGATCCTTCCTTCAGACTAATGTCATATAGCAATATTACCCGACCCTCGTAAACAATTGTACCTTCTTCCACTTTCCACTTAATAATTTTTGCTGAATTTAAGGTAGGAAGGCATATTACCACATCTTTAGCGCCCATGATAACCGGAAACTAACTCACGAACAGATTAAATCACACTAAGTATAAAACACAGAATGAGATCCCTTCTAAATGATGTAGATTTCTTTCATTTACACCATTGGCCAGGGTAGAAAATGGCGCCTGTGGTTTAACCAATGAAAATTCATTACAAACGTAAACTACAACATCGATTTAAAAAACACATATGTAGTCAAGTTGTATGTGTTATTTTATGCTTACGGTTAGTGTTTGAAAACATTTTTAATTTGTTTGTATGTAAGTTGTGGTTATTTGTTTAACTTTTGTAAACTTCCTTCCTATACTTTAAATGAAAATGTTTTGCAGGTTTGCAGCTTAACATTAATAAATCTTAGTGTTGAGTTTTGTGATTGTTTACATATAACCGTCATAACTACAAATAAGTTTTGAAGGCTAGCACATTTAATAATATAAAATGCTTAAATTATTGGTTTAACAGTATGACTGTATATAGATCTCTCCTGTCGCCCTCATACAATTAGCCATTTCGTAACGATAAATGAGGCACAGTATAAAATTAATGTTGAATTTATAGTCAGTATAGGTTAAGTTTGCATTGTGAAGTATTTACCATATTATATAACTAAAAGCTGTTAAACAAATTTGTATCTCTTACATTTTTTGTAAATTGTAAATAATGTTTAGACGTATAATCATAATAATAGAATGCCATGATCCTAAAATACATGTAAATAACCGATCTTTTTTCCTAAAAGACTTTCAGCAAGTGACAATCTTTTTTCTTAACCTTAAAATAGTATCAAGGGAAATTAAGAGATTCGTTAATGAGTGATATATATTATTTTCGAAATGATATCGAAATTTAAGTCTATTCATTTAGAAAGTTATGTAGTTTTAGCTAAAAAAATTTTTTCTTAAAACTAAACGCTAGCCACATAAGAATATTTAAAAAGTACTGATATAGTTTAATCAGTGAATTCAAGATGATTACATCAAGCAACTACATTAGAATAGTTTCTAAGAATTCAGTCAGAATAGTATTTGGTTAAAAAAACTTCATTAACATTGCAGTTGGCAAATAGTTCAATATTCATAACACGATATATAGAACCAATTCTTTACTGATTAGAATTTTCATAACTGGGCACCTCCAGAGCAACAAGAGCAAATTTTAAAAAATTAAATATTATAAAACTACATTTTTCTAATTGGAGAAAATAATGAGATGTATTTACTATATTCTGGGAGTTTCCGAGTGACGTAGATAATTACTCAACAACCCCAAACAGAAATAAATTTTATTAACAATTCTGTCCTGTTTCATCACATTTATTACTTTTAGAAGTTGAATCATGTAATTGAGGCATGTGGAACAATATTTATGTTTTAAATCATCACAAAATCTTTTACAAATTTTGATTATAAAAACCAGTACTTTAATTTTAGGACATAATTATGATTAACAAAACACTTAAATTTCAAAGAGCAGTAAGGTTTTGATATTTCTTGAGGCGATATTTGTCAGATTACCGCAAAAATGCCTAGAAACAAGCAGGAATATTTTTAAACGAATTAAGTTTTTAGTTTCAAGGTAAAGCCATACAACATTAATGAAAATATAGAATGTATATTGTTGATGAGTTGTCACTTTCATATGACGAGGGTGAGCTTTCTCAACAATATGTCAGTTTGTTGTCAATTGATCCTTATGAACATGAAAACTACTCGATTTTTGTTATGCACTGCTAAAACTCCATGTACTAAAAATTGTACACATTAAAATTGAACAAATGGTTGAACCAATTAATAATTGTATTTGAAGTTAGATGTCAGAATGCTTTCTCTTAAGTTAAGCTTAAGGAAGGCTGTAGGTACTAACAATTCCATGTCATTCTTTTCAATATCAAAGTAAAAACAAAACATTTATATTATTGAAATGTTTTACAATTTAAAACAGAATTTATAACTGCTCTATTACTAATATAAAATGGAGACCACTTTATTTATCTTAGAAAACTATTTTTTATAACTAAATCAGTCCTAAACAAATACCTTGTAGTTATATTCTAATGTATTATCATGCAAAGCTTTGTTTTATTAAAATAATGTGAAAGGTCTTATACATTGATATACATAAACAGTTGAAAATATCATGTGAAGTTACTTTTCTCTTCAAAATTATAATTTTTTCAAGTCAACATGAGATTTTATTACTTTTTACATGTACCTCTAGGCTTTCTGCATCAGGAAATATATATATATATATATATATATATATATATACACTTACAACTTTTTTTTAAAAAAATGTTTTAACTTGCCTATAGTAGCACTTACTTTTTTGTGTTGAGGACGGCCGTTTCGGGAGATGTGTCCCTTTGTCAACTCAAACCGTAACTGAGCTCAAGGTTTACGTAGGTTAGGGTGGGGGTGGGATATTTTGGTGGTGTGGGTGTATTTTGTGTGTATTAGGAGTTATGATGTCAAAAAGTGTGTGTGAGTTGTAATGTAATTGTGTATTGAGTATGTGTGTAGGGTGTAGTTTGAAGTGCCTATATATTTCGTATTGTTCGGTTGTGTAGCGTTGGTTATTTCTTTGTTGTTTATGAAGAATTTGTAAGTTAGATGTTATGTCTGTGTAGTCGTGTTTTGTGGAGTTGAGATGATCGGCGAAGTTTGATTGGTAGTTATTGTTTGACAAAGGGACACATCTCCCGAAACGGCCGTCCTCAACACAAAAAAGTAAGTGCTACTATAGGCAAGTTAAAAAATTTTTTTTAAAAAAAGTTGTAAGTGATTACTAGTAGCTCACGCGAAGATGGAATCAACAAATGGGGATATATATATATATATATATACTGTATATATGTATATTTGTCAATATCAGTTATATCTGAGATGTAAATAACTACTAAAATTTGTATTCATGTTATTAATTTTTGAATTAATAATTTTAAAAATCAATAAAATCTATGAGAATTACAGGCGGTTTAAGCTAACTATGATTATCGAAAGATAACTAAAATTGTGGAATAGCCAAGTTCTAAAACAAACAAAAATAATTAGTTTGAAATGCTGTTATATAGTATTATCAGTCAATACATTTAATTCCAATCATGATAGTTTTATAATAATGCCGTCATAAATGTAACTCAAACGCACTTATGGTCTGAAGTGACACTGGGAAACAAATCCCAAAACAGCTAGCTTCAATAATCAAAAAAGTAACTGCTACTATAGGCAGGTGTGACATCAATATGTGTTGAAGTATTTTAGTGTAAGATGGAATCAAATCAAATGAAATTTAAAAGTAAAAACTAAATCAATAGGTAAAAATTTCTCCTTAATTGTTTTATTTTAAAAAGAAGTTTTATATATGTAGGTCCAGTATTGGTATGAGGATTTCAAACCATAACTATCCAAACAATTTTAGGTTAGCCAAAAGTCTTTAGGTAAAAATATTCTCAAAAATTATTTTTACTATCAAACCAAATGAAATATCTTAACCAATTAACAGCAATGATTTTTAAAACAAGCGTTTTTGAAAATTTGTCATTAAATTGTCTGTATATATCTACAGAAGGCATATGTATAATTTTACAAGCCTTGTTTTAATCTATTTAAAGTAAATGATGAGTCAGGCTTCCAAGAAGTGATTATTTCCATACGGTATGCAAAGGAAATGAGCCGGGCTTCAAAGAAATGTTTATATCAATATGGTAACCAGGAGAAATGTTTTTTTATAAATGTACATTTATTTTGTGCATTCTTAATCACAGAACTCCTGTTTTTTTCTAATGTTCAGGAATGTATTTCCATGTAATCAGAATAGGTCTTGGTCCCATCTACCTGGCTCGGATGGGAACATTAGGTTTGTGAATTTTGGGGAGAGCACCAACATACCCGTACCTGAAACGCTCAATATCCTAGAAGCCCAATTAATACAGAACAACATACCTAAAACCCACGTTACCGAAATCATAAACAAACTCAAAACCATCACCAAACAAAACTATTTCACCCACAACTCAAACTTCTATTCACAACCAGATGGCCTATCCATGGGAAGTCCTATGAGTAGTGTCCTAAGCGAAATTTTTCTACAACACATAGAAAACACCAAGATACTCACAAACAATACATCCGCACACAAAATCATTTACTGGCACAGATACGTCGATGTTATCATAACACTATCCACAGGCAACACCAGACAATGCAAAAACCCCTCACCTACACCAATAAAATACTCCCAAAAACTCCACTTCACTTCAGAAATTGAAACCAACTGATTCCTAAACTTCCTCGACCTAACCATAACAAAAAGCCACACAAAAAACACAGCTTCAACATTTACAGGAAACCCATAACGACAGACACACTTAATCCACAACACCTCAAACCACCCTATCCAACACAAACAGGCTGTCTTCAGATCCATGCTCCATAGACTTAAAGAAGTCCCAATGACCACAGAAAACATAAACAAAGAACTAGACACAATTACATATGTAGCATACACAAATAGATACAACACCACAATAATAGACAAACTATGGTACAAAATACAAAAAAACACTAAAATTAACACTACAGACAGGGAAAACAAATACATCACATTACCATACATAAATAAAACAACAAACAAAATAGCCCGAAAATTTCAAAAAATAGGATACAAAATAGCATACAAAACTAATAAGTTACAATACAAAATAAAACATGACACCAACAACAAAAATAAACTACAAACACCAGGCGTATACAAACTAAACTGCGACATATGTAACAAATTCTACATTGGACAGACAGGTCGCAGCTTTAAACAAGGAGTCAAGGAACACAAACAGAACACCAACTCAATATTTTACAATCACATAAAAAAACAGGACATAAATACACAGACATTTACCATAACCTAGAAATCCTACACATCAACAAAAAAGGACCACATCTCAACACACTAGAACAATATGAAATTTACAGACATACAAAAGCACAAAGTACAAACATATTAAACAAACAAACACAATACAAATCACACATACTCTTTGATATTATCGAAAACTTGGCTTTAAAACCGTAACCGCCTGATCCGACATCTCCAAGCAGAAGACACTGATGAAGATCGCCACATAGCGGTCAAAAACGTTCTGTCTCAGTGAATTTTCACAAATTTACAAAATTTAAAGTTCTGTTAGTCATTAACTATAGTTAAAGTGATTAATTAAGATTCACCAAATGTAATGGACTACTAAATTTAAGAATTAATATAAGTATTTTTTTTCAGAGACGTTTATTAAAACGTATGTCAGGAGAATTTATTCTTAAAAATGACTAACACTAATTCGCTTAATGATTCATTAGACGATTATCAGGAATCATATACAGAAGAGCAACAAAAATCATACAAATTATATAAAAATCGGTCTATACGGTTTCATGAATCAATGTCATTTTTTCTTAGACCAGAAAACTTTGACAAATCTATTTGTAATCCATATGCAGCATTTCCAAAAATTAGATGGAGTACTTCTAGATGGGATAATGAGGACATTTCTTCATATGATGCTCTCAAAGGTATAAAGAACAGTTTTAATTATAATTCTATAAAAATTATTCTAAGTACATAATTTTTACCATTAGTTTGGAATATACTGTAGTTAAATAATAAATCATTTGAAAACCTCTAACCACATATATTTCATTTCAACTTAATGTTCATTTCGGTTACCAAGAAATCATCCTCAGAGGCATAGCATCTATAACTGACTCTTTTAGAGGTCCTGAGGATATTTACTTAGTAAACGAAATGTACATTAGGTTAAAATGAAATATTTGAGGTTTGGGGGTTTTTGAGTATTATTTATTAAATAATTTTCACCCCAATGTTGAAATAAATTCCTCTGAAGATGATTACTTTGCTTTTGAAATGTACTAAAAGGATTTAACTGAATAAAAAAGTTCATTTGTGGCTAAGAGGTTTTATTTATTTAATAATTAATATTTTAGTTGAATGGTATTGACTAATCGAATCTCACTTTGTATAGTTTATTGGCAAAATTACTTGGGTAGGTTTTATTTTAGTTAAAATTATCATTTTTGTAGTACTACATCTGTAGTTAAATGTAACAAGATGAATCTCTTTAAATTTCTTCAAAAGATATGAAAATCTGATGCAGTAGATTTGATTATGACAGTATAGCAGAAAATTTATAACATTTTGCAATTTGAAGTGAACTAACATTAATAGTGTTAAATATCAGAACTTTAGATTTCATTTGTAATAAAAATGTTAAATTTAGTATAATCTTTTTAGTTAAAATAATATTAAAAGTTTTCACTAAACACTTGTAAATATTTACAACTTGCCTATATTTGTTGAGGAGATGTGTCCCATTGTCAACTCAGACCGTGACTCACAATGAGACACATCTCCCGAAACGGCCGTCCTCAACAAATATAAGTAAGTGCTGCTATAGGCGAATCGTAAATATTTACAAGTGTTTAGGGAAAACTAGTAGCTCACGTGAAGATGGAATCAACAAATATTAAAAGTTTATGTGGAAATTCAGTAATATAAGTGTATGAACTCATATTAAAAGTAATTTTTTTTAAACCAATTGAAGAAATGCACAACATAAAAGTTCTCATCAACAAAACTTCTCTATATTAATAAGGAATTTACTAAAATATCGAAATGTAAAGTAAAACGATATAGAAGGACCAAACCCAGTACAAATCATAAACGCTCTTGGCCACATTATTGGACAGGTGATAACTACCAAAATTGAAAAAAAAAATGCGTCATGTATACTGAAGGGATTAGTAATTTTCAATTTGTTTATAATCGGTTAGAATATTTACACAAATGAATCTCATTAGGTCTGAGACAGTAGAAACTGAAAAAATTACTAATCAAATTATATATATATTTAACGTTATCCATTATTTTTCTGTTGCACTGACTTTATAAAATTATTATTGTTAATTGTAAACAATTATTCCACCATTAAGTGCAATTAATTTTTACCAATTTTGGAATAGAGTCAATTAGTGAAGTAAGTATTTTTTTTTTAATTTGTAAATCACAATTATTATTGCTAAAATGATATTATGTTTTGTAGTACAATCTATTCTAGAATGTTGGTTTTCTGCTGTTGCCCAGATATTTTCAATTGGGCTTAAATTTCACCATGATAACACTAATGATTTCTTTTTTGACCAATATTTTCTCTTTCCAGTATGGCATGGTGTTAAATCTTGTTAGAACACTATTCACTTATGGGATTTTTTTAAATTCAAGTCACAATCTTTGATTTGAGAATTTTTGTATAACCATTACTTTTTTAACAAACTATTTACTTGAACTAATGGGCCTTCAAATGTGAACATAACTCTAAAACATCATTTTTTGGGATTTTTAAAGGATTGATAAATGTGAAGTGATTTTTTTCACTGCTATATGTCCAATGTATGAAACCCTTTGACCCTTAAAAAAAAGGATCAATAGAACACATAAAATGTTTGTAGTCTTAAACAGTCCAGAAATGTATATTTTGCTCAAAAGGGCCATTATTTGCATATTATTGGCGTCAAAAGTTGTTTTTTATGGTTAAAAAGCGTGTCTAACAGTTGTCTGTTGGAAATTTATTTCTCAGGTTTCTAACTCTTGATTTAAGTCCACAGCGGTTAATTTTGTCATAAGTAATTATTTGATTAATTAAGTGAAAACTATTAATTGACTCATCAATGAAACGACAGATTTGAAACCTGTCAGCAAGTAAATTAATGGTTTTCACTTAGTTATTCAAGTAATTACTTGATTTATTCAGTAAACTAATGGTGATTACAACAAGCAAAGATAACTTTGGATTGACATTAATTTTTCTTCTTAAAAATAATCCGAACTTGTATCGCAGAGGTTTTTATTTTGCTTCCATATATTTTCCTTTCTTTTGAGGTAATAAAGAACCAGTTTTTAAAATTTTTCTAAAAGTAGCATTCATAGACCTTATTATAATGCCTCTCAAAAGCTATTTGTTTTTGTGTCATACAGGAATGCTCAGAAAGAGAAACCTTTTTAAAGTTATTTTTTGAGTTAAATCTATTGATATAATATATTACATAAAAACAAACATGAAAATATAATTTTGTAATACAAATATATTATACAGTTTAATCATTCACTATTTAGTTCACAAAATTTCCAAAAGGCAAACAACTTTAGATCATACACAATACAGATAATTTAAAGAGTGGTTATTGTAAGCAGTGTAGCCCCATTTTAAAAATAAACCTCCTATATTTTGATTAATTTTAACACTACTGTATAGTTATCACAATACTTTAGTAAAGAACAGATATTGTACTCAGTAATTAGAGAAAACACTCTTTCAAGGCTTGCACTTGTGAGTTTGGGCCTTTTACTACTTAAACCTAGGTTATAACTATTCCTTAATGTCTACCCAATGTCTTGGATTTCCTTGACTGACTTATTTTTTTTTATATAATGCTACTGTTGCATAATTTTATTTTGTATTTTTTTTTTTTTTACTTCATTCGTTTTCAAATATTGGTCATTTTAATGCAAGAAAATAACTTATGCTAGCTTTAACAATACCTGTAAAATGCAAGATTTGTAGGTTTTAAGATAATTTAATTTATTTAAATTTAATTTACTTTAGTACTGATATTTTTTAAAATATTAATATTTTTCAGCATTAACTGGTAAAAGATGGAATATATTCAAAGTATCCCCTATGTATACATTCTCATATTCAGACCTCCATTTGAAGAAATATAGCTCATTGATCAAAAGGACATTAGAAAGGAGAAGACTTTTACAGGATAACAAATTTGAGGTTACAATTAATATTTTGGATGCATTTAGTTCAACAGAAAATGATGAACCAGGAGTTCAGGTAAACTACTCAAAGGAGTAACTTTATTACTATTTTATGTAACTAAGCCTAAACCATGCTATTCATTTAAATGTAAAAAATTAAAATGACATTCAAGTAAAATGTCTATGTAAAAAAGTGTACTTTTCAGGAAATGAATAACCTCAACTATAATAAACAATTTTTTAATATTGTTTAAGAAAAATCAATGTTAAATATTATGTTAGTTATTATTGCAAAAATTATTATTTTTGACAAACTAGTTTTCTGTTTTAAATTAATTTAATGAAAGACATATTCCATTTTGATTATTTTCTTCGATTCAAAGACATTTTTTTAATTTTCTTTAAATTATATTAATTAAAAATATAGTTGAGAGCTGAACCTGTAGATTTATGAATTAATAACTTTTTTTATTTAAGTGAATCTATTACACGTACACAAATTTGATTGGATGTTAAATTTTATGTATACTCTGAGTATATAACTCCTTATTTGAAGGTTATTGAGTTACTTTTCATGTATATATATATATGAAGTTAATATATTACTATTGTAAGTAATTTTTAAGTAAAATTACTTACAATAGTAATATATTAACTTCATAAAGTCAGTGCAACGGAAAAACAATGGATAACGTAAAATATCAAGAATATATATATATATATGTGTGTGTGTGTGTGTGTGTATATGTGTATATTTATATATATATATATATATATATATATATATATATATATATATATATATATATATATATATATATATATATATAATCCATTGTTTTTCCGTTGCACTGACTTTATGAAGTTAATATATTACTATTGTAAGTAATTTTATCCACCATTAAGTGCAATGATTTTACCTTGTGTGATGAGGCACCTTTCGGTCACTTGACCATTGTCGAATCACTGATATTTTTCTGGTGTAGATGTTCGGAAAAAATACAAAAACATAAAAATACAAAAGTATCAAATGTTGCAGCACACCTAATATCACATAAACATGAAATAAAAAACTACGAAAATAACCTAACCATACTTGAAATAAATAATAACCCAATAGAATTAAACTCACTAGAAAAATACCACATTTATAACAACACACACAACAAATTAATGAACCTACAGACCACATATACAGAAGATATACTATATAAAAACATCATACACGCAGATCAAGAGAAAATGCGTGTAATGTCAACAAATACCAACATCACGGACCGAACATCTACACCAGAAAAATATCAGTGATTCGACAATGGTCAAGTGACCGAAAGGTGCCTCATCACACAAGGTAAAATCATTGCACTTAATCGTGGATAAAATTACTTAGAATAGTAATATATTAACTTCATAAAGTCAGTGCAACGGAAAAACAATGGATAACGTAAAATATCAAGAATATATTTATATATCTTGATATTTTATGTTGTCCATTATTTTTCCGTTGTACTGACTTTATGAAGTTAATATATTACTATTGTAAATACTTGTATCCACCACTAAGTGCAATAATTTTACCTTGTGATGAGGCACCTTTGGGTCACTTGAACATTGACAAATCACTCAGAGTGATTCGACAATGGTCAAGTGACCCAAAGGTGCCTCATCACAAGGTAAAATTATTGCACTTAGTGGTGGATAAAAGTATTTACAATAGTAATATATCAATTTCATATATATATATATATATATATATATATATATATATATATATATATATATATATATATATATATATATATAGATAGATAGATAGATTTTTTTGACTAGGAGACTGACAGACTTACCTTGGTAAGAGTCCACTCTGTAGTCTTGAAATAGAAACACATAAAAGCACTTAAACAATGATATATTTCAACCACACAGTGGTCTTTGTCAATCGAAGAGAAAACACAAAAAGAAATATGAGAGAATGAAATAAAATAATTATAAAGTGTAATCACAGATTGTGTAGAGTAGAAATGAGATGTCACAGATGCACAGATCCATTGTTATCCATTGTTTTTCCGTTGCACTGACTTTATGAAGTTAATATATTACTATTGTAAGTAATTTTATCCACCATTAAGTGCAATAATTTTACCTTGAGTGGTGAGGCACCTTTTGGTCACTTGACCATTGTCGAATCACTCTTCGAGTGATAGTTCCCATCTTCTCAGTTCTGAGGGATTGCAATCAGGGGGGAGTGATTTAATTATTTTTGTGGTATAGCAGTCATCAAAAGTTGTGATGTTGTGACTCGCAGCATGTTGAGCTGTTGGCCTATCCATATTCATAATTTTAACATCATGTCTGTGGCCATTCATTCTGATATTCAGACCATCCGTGGTCAGGCCTATGTACTGTGCTGAGCAAAGTTTACATTGTAGCTGGTATATGACATTTTTCGAAGTACAATTACGATGACCCTGTATTTTGAAGACCATTTTTGTTGTTTGGCTGTTGAAACTATTTGCTGAGGGGTGTATTGGACACGTCTTGCATCTAGGTCTATTGCATGGGAAGGAGCCATGAGGAAGTTTGTGTGGTTTCTCTGCATCAGGGTCTGGTAGTTTAGGATGTACTAGGATGTTTTTCAAGTTGGGAGGTTGCTTGTACCAAATTTGCGGTGGATCAGTGAAACTATTTTTGGTGTGAACGGAAGCTTGAAGGGGGTGAGCTGGTTGGTCCTCGTCCTGCCCCTGGATAGCTGTGTATTTTGTGCGAAAAGAGCAATTGTCACAGTGAACCAAACGCCAGCATTAGCTTTCCTCGAGAAAGCCCTACTAGGATGCAACATAGCCTCTCTATCTGTCCTTCTCAGGACATCCGACGTGCTTTGCCGGCGGCTAAGCAAGACCATCCAAATAGACTTAAAGTGTTGTTTTGGAAAACGCAACGACAAAGTATTGACTCAATACGTCGATTATACAATATTGACAAAAATCTAATAATGAGACGGAGAGGGAAGGGATCTCAAAAAAGACTAGAACTTTGGTGCCCAACTAGGACCTTCGCATATAGATTACTATGTGAAGCCAAGAGGAAAGCTAGAAGGAAAGATGGGCACATATCAATTGGAACCACCTTTCATGATCGCAGCAAACAAAAGACGGTGAAACAGAGTGGAGCATTGGTGGAGGATAACAACAGTAAGCTCGTAGTCATGCACTGGAATGCCAGAAGTTTAAGGCTGAAGGTCGATGAACTGAAGAAGGCCATGGAAGAAGAAAAAGCTAAAATAGTATGCATCCAGGAAGCATCCCTGCCGGAAGACAGCAAGTACCACCCTCGTTTTAGAGAATACCAATTGTTCAAGCATGGCAGCTGGAACAAAGGTCCTTGTAACAGGAACGGGCCAATGCTTTACAGGTGGTTATTAAATAACAGCCAGATCTTAATCAATAAGCCATATATACCCACATTCCAATCGGCATCTACGAACACATTAAGCACCCTGGACCTGTCTATAGCTTCCCCACTTCTCCGGAAAAATATTTCAAACTGGAGGGTCGGCGATGACCTGGGAAGTGACCACTTTCCTGTGTTTTTCGAGATTGACGTCGGCAGGACCTTGAATCCAAATCGGTCGGCGGTCCATAGCGGGTTTCGGTTATCCAAAGCGAACTGGGATCTCTTTAAAAAGACAACAGAGGAGCTGAGCGAAGTCAACGAGCGAAGCGCATCTTATTTGCAATCTGCTATAATAACAGCAGCAAAACAAGCTATCCCAACCAAATCGGGAAATGACTCCAACAAAAAAATGAATACATGGTGGTGCAAAGAAATTGAAACTCTTCGGAAAGACCGCATCATGGCCAGGAAAAAATGGAAAAAATTAAAATCTTCGGACAGCCGGGTAACATATAATAGATGCAACGCCCTTCTTCGGAAAGCAATCCTTTCAGTAAAAAGAAGATCATGGAGGAGCTTCGTTGGATCCATGAATGTAAATACACCATCCAGTACAGTCTGGAAGCGATTTAGAGCAATAAATGGCGAATCCTTGCGGAAGGTTGCTGCAATCACGAATACGGGCGGCGAGTTGTTGACTGATGATGTCCAGAAGGCTGAGGAGTTCGGGAGATTCTATTCTGCAAGGTCTGGGCGCAAAATCCCTTGGCCGAAGCGCCTCACTCCACACGAGCAAATGTTAACGTGCCGGTCAGACCTTCTATGTTACTGTGATGACCTGGATGACAAGGCCATCCTCATGTCAGAATTGGAGTACTGCTTAGCCGACTTGAAAAGCGCAGCTCCAGGAGATGACAACATCCATAATGAAATGTTAACTCACTGCTCGGGAAGGATGAAAGAGCTAATGTTAAGCACATTCAACTCCATTTGGGATTCGGGCGAGATCCCTCAGAATTGGAGGACTAGCAAAGTCATACCGCTTCCTAAGCCAGGGAAAGATAAATCGAGGATCGCTTCGTATCGTCCAATAGCTCTAACATCGTGCCTAGGCAAACTAATGGAACGCATCGTTTGTAAGAGGTTGTCATGGAGATTGGAATCTGGGAACATGCTGGCTGATACACAATTTGGCTTTCGACGTCACAGGAGCTCCACAGATGCGTTACTATACTTCACGAGTGAAATATACAAAGGTTTCGAACGCAAGCATTGCACTGTAGCGGTGATGGTGGACTTTGAAGCTGCATTTGATAAAATCCCCCACAAATCCATTGTACTTCAATGCATGAAGCTCGGCATAAAGGGTAAAATGCTTAAATTCATAAAAAACTTTTTGTGTGACCGGCTTGTGGTAGTCTCAGTCAACGGGGCAGATTCCTCGTCGTTTCGCATGGAGAACGGAATTCCTCAGGGCGGAATAATTTGCCCGTTACTATTCAATATAGCATTGCATGACATGGCCAAGGATTTCCCCAGGGAGGTTCGCAGCATGACCTTCGCGGACGACGAGACCATTTGGGTGACGTCTTCCGACGGGGTGGAGGCTTCCCTCAGGATGCAAGAGGCTCTAGATGCACTGTCAAATTGGTGCTCCAAATGGTCGCTCTCAATATCAGTGGATAAAACCGAGTGCACGTTATTCACCAGGCGCAACAATCAAGCCACCTTCATCCCCGAGCTAACTATCAACGGAAAGGCACTGAGATTTAACAAAAACCCAAAATTACTGGGAGTTGTTATGGACCCTAAACTTCGCTGGGGTAGTCACGTGAACTATGTCACAGAGAGCTGCTCTTCGAGACTCAATGCTCTAAAAGCGGTTGCAAGTCGTAACTGGGGAGCCGATACGCCAACCTTGAGAATGTTCTACCAAACTTACATAAGATCTAAAACAACGTACGCCTGCGAAGTCTGGGGATCTGCTGCAAAAACGCATCTAAAGAAGATCGAAGCGATCCAAGCGGCCGCCATTCGACTATGTTTGGGATGTACAAGAACGACTTCTGTGGCAGCCATGGAGACGGAGCTGGATATAGAACCCATTCCTGTCTTTATAGACAGTCAAATATGGTCGAAGTTTCTAACTACAGCTGCTAGAGGCTCAAGTTACCCTCTGCGTGTTATACTCAATACAAAGTGCCGTGTAAAACAATCTTTCTGCCACAAAATCAACTCACTGATGGAATTGATGCCGGGATACACCACCCCTGAACAAATCCCCACGTTCTATGAGGAACCTCCAAATGACTGGCCTGAAATGATTATAAATCTGCAACTACCTCACGGCGGAAACAAGGGAGACCACAGAGAAGTGCTGAAAGCGGAGACTCTTGAAATGATTCGAACCCAGTACGACGGATACATAAAAATTTTTACCGACGGATCCCTGGATAAAGAACTAGGCATTTCTGGAGCAGGGTACTACAACGAGTCAAATGGAGATAGATTTTTCATCCCAGCGAACTCCAGCTCAAGTATGGATGCAGAGCTGCTCGGTATTAACGCCGCATTGTCGGGCTGTCTGGGGATGATGGCCAAGTCAAAGATATGCATCCTTTCGGACTCTAAGTCAGCTCTACAGTCGCTGGCTCATCCCCCCACTGGACCATATTCATTCCGTATAGCAGAAATCAGGAGGTTGATAAAAAAGATCAATTGTGACGGAAACGAAGTCTGCCTTCAATGGATCCCTGCCCATGTCGGCATTCCGGGCAACGAGGAAGCGGATGCAATAGCAAAACAAGCTTCTAGAATGAAGCCCACAAATAAGGAGCAGCACTCCCTACTGCACTGTAAAAATGCCGGGAAAAAGTACTTTAGAGACGTCTGGGCTGCCCGGTGGGAAGCTGAAGCGACTGGACGACACCTGTTCCATTTGCAAAACAAACTTGCGTCGGCCGACAATTACAGAGACATCAAACGTCAAGTCGCGACATTTGCGGCAAGAGCCAGGACGGGACACCTGGTCACGGAAGCTTATTTATACCGGTTTAACCTTGCTGAATCACCTTTGTGCGCTCTTTGTGATGAGGAGCAAGACGAAACCATCGAGCACATTCTTCGGGATTGCACTTATCCCATCCCGGCGAGGGACCACATGAGGGTTGAACTGGAGAAGTGGCAGGACTTCCTCCTGAACAGAGGGCTGTGGAGTTTGGCGTTCCGAATATATAGTGGACATCGGGCTATCGGCTACACCTAGAGCTGGACGCCTGGACTAAGAAGTACAAGTACAAGTAGTACGGAAGCTTGAAGAATTTTGAAGCCATCTCTCAATATCTTGTTGAGTTTATGTAGACCAGGATGGTAGTCTGTTATTAAAGACAGTTTATTTTGTTCTGTTTGTGGTTTATGGTGAACCGATGATTGTGCTGAATGAATTTGGTTTTCAATGAGTCTTTTTGGGTATCCTCTTCTCTGGAAGGCTGTTGATATTTTTCTATTAAAATCTTCCAATCCCCTATCATTCGAACAGATTCTCTTACCCCAGATTGCTTGACTGTATGGAATGGATCGTTTTATGTTTATTGGGTGGTTGCTGTCGAAATGGAGATATTGTAGGTAGTTTGTCGGTTTGATGTGAATTCCTGTGTTGATATTTCCATTCTGGAGTGTTATCTCTACATCCAAAAAGGTGATGGCTGATGTAGATTTCTCCCAGGTAAATTGAAGTGTGGAGAATTGTGTCAGGCTGTCTAAAAATGCCTCAAGTGTTGAAGCACCCTGTGTCCAAATTAGGAAGATGTTATCTATATATCTATACCAACATAATGGCTGGTGTGTTTGTGTCTTTAGAAAACTTTCTTCCAACAATCCCATGTACATATTTGCGTACGATAGTGCCATTCTGGTACCCATTGCTGTTCCCTTTATTTGAACCCTTTAAACCCTCGGTTCACCATAAACCACAAACAGAACAAAATAAACTGTCTTTAATAACAGACTACCATCCTGGTCTACATAAACTCAACAAGATATTGAGAGATGGCTTCAAAATTCTTCAAGCTTCCGTCCACACCAAAAATCTTTTCACCGATCCACCGCAAATTTGGTACAAGCAACCTCCCAACTTGAAAAACATCCTAGTACATCCTAAACTACCAGACCCTGATGCAGAGAAACCACACAAACTTCCTCATGGCTCCTTCCCATGTAATAGACCTATATGCAAGACGTGTCCAATACACCCCTCACTCAGCAAATAGTTTCAACAGCCAAACAACAAAAATGGTCTTCAAAATACAGGGTCATCATAATTGTACATCGAAAAATGTCATATACCAGCTACAATGTAAACTTTGCTCAGCACAGTACATAGGCCTGACCACGGATGGTCTGCATATCAGAATGAATGGCCACAGACATGATGTTAAAATTATGAATATGGATAGACCAACAGCTCAACATGCTGCGAGTCACAACATCACAACTTTTGATGACTGCTATACCACAAAAATAATTAAATCACTCCCCCCTGATTGCAATCCCTCAGAACTGAGAAGGTGGGAACTATCATACCAGTGGTATACCAAGTCCAGAGAAACCCCTAACCTCAACATCAGATAAATCTTTTTTTTTCCAAATAGCCTTATCTCTTTTCCCCTGACAGACTTATATAAACTATAATCACTCATATGTTCATGGAAACAATATATATATCTTTAATCTGTGCATCTGTGACATCTGATTTCTACTCTACACAATCTGTGATTACAATTATTTTATTTCATTCTCTCATATTTCTTTTTGTGTTTTCTCTTCGATTGACAAAGACCACTGTGTGGTTGAAATATATCATTGTTTAAGTGCTTTTATGTGTTTCTATTTCAAGACTACAGAGTGGACTCTTACCAAGGTAAGTCTGTCAATCTCCTAGTCCAAAAAATCTAAATAATCTTTACCAACCAAAACTAACCTAAAAAAAAAATATATATATATATATATATATATATATATATATATATATATATATATATATATATATATATATAGAGAGAGAGAGAGAGAGAGAGAGAGAGACAGAGACAGAGAGAGAGGAGGGGAGAGAATTTTTTGAACTAGATAGTAGATTGGTAGACTTATTTAGTGGCAAAAGTCCAAAACTGCAATCTCTTGGAAATAAATAAATAGACACAAATAAAAACATATCACACTATTGAAATATTTCAATCACACATTGATCTTTATCAATCAAAAAAGAGTCTGAAGTGATCCACAGATGTGTACTAATATCCAAATGTCACACATGCACAGATTTATAGTTTATGATATAGTACCATGTGTTATTTGTATAAATATTGATTAATTGAAACTAGATATGAATAGTCTGTCAGACGGAAGGTAAATGGAGTTGTTAAAAATGGTAAAGGTTAGTGAGAAGGTAAAAGGATTTTTATCTGATGTTGAGGTTAGAAGGTTCTCTAGATTTGGTGTACCACTGGTATGACAACTCCCATCTCCTCGGGCCCTTAATTATTTTGGTGGTGTAACAATCATTGAAAGATATGATGTTGTGACTAGCAGCGTGTTGAGCAGTTGGTCTGTCTATGTTCATGGTTCCAACGTCATGTCTGTGGCCATTCATTCTGATGCTTAGACCATCTGTGGTAAGCCCTATTTACTGTGCCGGGCAAAATTCACAATGCAACTGGTATATTACATTTTTGGATGTACAGGTATGATGACTCTAAATCTTGAAGAAAACATTGGTTGCTAGGCTATGGAAACTATTTGTTGGGATGTGTATTGGACATGTCTTACATTTAGGTCTATTGCACGGAAAGGAGTCATGAAGAAGTTTAGGCGGTTTTTCAGTACTTGGATCTGGTAGTTTTGTATGTACTTTACAATTAAGTTTTGTGCACTTTAGTTGTAAGCTTAAAATGGTCCAAGGCAGTATGGAATACTCTACGCAATGATAAGGTTTTTTCATCTCTTATATCAAACAACATTTACAATAATCACAACTAATCATAGTAAAAATACATAAATAACATACAAGCCACCCAATGTATCACATTTTCAAATGTATATATATCTGTGAGATATTTACATTATATGAAGTTTTTACATATTTTGTAAGAGATCTCTCTATTTGTAAAAGGTATGTACATAGTAAGTAACCTTGCATTGTAAGCTACCATTTATTTTAACTTACCAAGGGGCCATTAAGTTTTACCATTGTTCCATTTATTTTCCCTTTTTCAACCCACTTTATACATAGTCAGTCACTCAAGGGGGTTTGGTGGCCTCCGAGATTATACAGTATTTGTCTGCTGCAACACTGGTTATGAATAGGACTATCAGAACCGGTCATTTTGGTTTGGAGCAGGGTCTGAGAATAGGTTCATGTTAATGCCAGGGCATTTATTTGGTCAGATGATAAAACATGGAGTTGTTATATTTGGGGGATTATGATTATAATCATGTCAAGGACTGACTTGACATCTCTTTTTTTCTTGAAATTGTGAACATGAATTTTTTCATAATTAACTAAAAGCTATTTATAAAGAATTTTGTTAATCACACTTTTACTGTGATAGTTGAGTTATATATAATGATTGACTAATCTTCATTCACAGATGTGAAGTATAGATACTTCTGGCTCCCAATACCAACCTCGTATTTCAGATAACAAACCTGCAAATGCAAACCTTGATCCTTTTCTGTGTTTTATACTAAATGATCTTTGTTTCTTTATCTTAAACCTTTCTGATTTAGAGTTGAGAAATGCTGCTTGACTCTTCCTCAAATGGCAACCATGGTTTCTTCAATCATGGACTCTGTTAGTTACATGCAGACTCAATGAGTTTACATGAAAATGTTTTTTGTGTGTTAATTAATTGTATTAATTTGTTTAATTCATAATTGTTATTTTTGTTTGTTTTCAATTGTGAAATTGTACACAGAGTTGTGTTTTTATATGTTCAGAAAGAATGTTACAATAATTATTAAATCACTTTTACATTAGTTTATGATTATCTGAACTTTAAATTTTGTAAATTTATAAAAACTTACTGAAACAGAACATTTTCAATTGCTCCATGGCGATCTACATCAGTGTCTTCTCCTCAGGGCGGGAAGACACTGGTGAAGATCACCATAGAGCGATCGAAAACGTTCTGTCATAGTAAGTTTTTACAAAATTTAAAGTTTGGATAGGCATAAGCTAATGTAAAAATCTTCTTCTTCCACCGGCTTTCACTTGGCTTATGCCATTTGAGATCTTGCCTCTCAGTACAATCCAGGTAAATCTCTTCATTGTTGTCTTTCCTTATCTAGTCCACTGCAGACCACGAGGTGGTTCTTGTCCATAATAGATGTTTGGCATGCATGTATTGTGCACATGTTAAATTCTAATATTTTAATTATACTGAGATATCTGGCGAGACCACCATCCCTTGTGGCCTGTCTGAAGTTAGCAACAGAGGTTTTTTTCGGGAGTGTTCCTTTTGCCTCAAACAGCTCAAACGCATTATATGACTTATCCTTCAATCTTTCCTCCATCATATTCTAAAACATTGTTGGTAGGATGTTTTAATACTTTTTATTCTTGTTTGCAGTGATAACACTTTTGATGGTTTTTGAACAATTTTAGTCCCTCTCTTTGCAAGTTCATCTGCGGC
The DNA here is from genome assembly GCA_036971475.1 of Prosapia bicincta. Taxonomy (NCBI): domain Eukaryota; kingdom Metazoa; phylum Arthropoda; class Insecta; order Hemiptera; family Cercopidae; genus Prosapia; species Prosapia bicincta. The sequence goes on from JBAIZL010000002.1 coordinate 262,411,060, forward strand.
TTCATTTACCTGTATTCTCATATGAGACGGGATCCACTGCATTACAATATTGATTACATTGTTTTAGGGTAACTGAACGTGTCCACACCATACCTTAAGCTATACGTGTCATCTGGGTAGTGCTGAATGATCAACAATGCAGGCAAAAGCCTCCCCAAGTCAGAATAATCAAACTAATGTAAAAGTGATTAATTAAGTTTTACCGAATGTAATGGACTACACAATTCAAGACATTAATTATGCCTATTTAAATTTTCTTCACTTTAAAACTTGTTTAATTATGCAGTTTTGTTTTCTAAACTCTACTTTTCCAAATTTAATAAATGTGAGTTCAGTAATCATATCTAAAAAATTTTACTGCCATTCACTGCTGAAAATGTTAAGGTATGATAATCTTGCTTTTAAGCCTATGATGCCATAACTCATGGAGCACAGCCCTCTATTAAGGTTATGTAAAAATGATTGGCCTTTTAATCAAAGAACCAGTTGATCGGAGCCAGATTAAGATGGGTTCTACTGTATATAAATTTATTATTTCTTCAATAACAGGTATCAAAATTTTCCTAATAATGAGAAAAATGTCTAATAAGCAACCTTAGTAAAAATTAAGTAGAAAAGAGAAAACGGATGCAGTTAGTAAGCTTAGTGAACATATTGATGTATTATGTCAGAATCTACTTACTGTTAGAACAGTAAAATGATAATTCACACATTACATTTTTGGAAGGTCTCTGGCCTGTGTAGTTACTTTTTGATATATTTGGAAGTAATAATGTAAAAATTAATGTTTAAATATGTTACAGTTCAATGCTATTAAACATTATCCTTATTTTTTGAAAAAAAGTTTAAGAGTTTAAATTTGAACAATTTTTTTTAAATAAATGAATTAATTTAAATTTGTATTCCTGTAGGAAGGGCCTAAAAAAAAAGGTTAGAGTGGCATGGTACCCATAGGCACTGCATTGACCTGGGCTGTATGAGCCACTGGATTGAACATGCAGCAAATTTCAATAGTTTTTCATCTTGCAGTTGGAATTAAAGAATATCTGGTTTAAACCCCTCCCCTCCCCCTGTAATTAGCACGTATTCAAGCAGATCTAGCATGACAAAAGTGCTTCTATTAGCAAATACTAGCAGGGTACCTGTCCTTCGTACAGGGTTGACGTATATTTGTATTTAGGGTAAATTTAATTTACTGAAATTAAATCCCAATAAATATATCAAACTATAGTTTATAAACTTACCGATTATTGTCTTGAAAAACCAAGAGAAGGAATAGTTTCTGCTTGCAACATGACATTTGTAAAGTATAAGTAACCTCATAAGATGAATAACAACAAACATTTACTATCACCTGTTTAGTTGTGTTTAAAAGTGACTTTTATAGGTGATTACAAACACATTTCGTATCAGCTGATTAAGCCAGGTTTATAATGGAGTATAGATAATTGTTTATTAAGGGAGTTTTCAAGGCTAGTGGGGCTGTGCCCTGATGGAATTTCTTAATAAGAATTGCCCTGTGTGTTAAGCAGGGATCCTAAGAATGTCGATGTAAAATTTCAGCTCAATGGATTCAGTAGTTTTTACGTGATTGAGTAACACACACACATACATACATAGACAGACACCATTAGATTGTTTTATAATACAGTCGGCGCCGCTTATTGTGATCACGGTTATTGTTATCGTTTCATTGAAAAACAAACACGGGCGTATATTAATACATTGTAATTAGGTCGTTATTGTAATCATCTGTTTGCTTATTATTATCATTTAATTTGCCATGCAAAATCATATGCGTCAACGTATACTAGCATAGACCAAGTAAAAATGTCTACAAAGTAGTGTAAACAGCACGTGCAACACACAATGACGCCCAATTCATAGAATGTTTATTTTTAGAATGACAGAAATACTTTATAACGGTTTCAGTACTTAGCACAGTTCTCAGAGTGTGTCCCTTACTCTTTGTTTACGCAAACACACTAGCCTCGCTGAGTCGACCTTAGTTCTTTGTTAACATTAGTTGATGTTACTACTGAACCATTTACAGTACAGTCCTACTGTATTTTTTAACAGTGAATTTTTATGAACGTTTATTACAGTATTTCAGTGTGGTTTTACATAATTTAATTTTTAAAGATCTTTTTCGTTTGTTCTGTAGAGTTTAGTGTCACTTGAAGTTTCAAAGGACAGTATAGCAAGATGTCCGAATCTCAAAAGAAACGACGTGGTTTAAGTCTTAAACAAAAACTTTATATTCTAGATAGGTACAGTAAATTACCAAAAATGAGTCAAAGAAACGCTGCTTCTCAACTTGGCGTTTCTCAACCTCTCTTATGTAAAATATTGAACAACAAAGAAAAAATCTTGTCATTATCAAAGTGTAATGCAAGTGTTGACAACAAAAGACATCGTTCTGGGAAGGATCCTCAAGTGGAATCAGCTTTGAAATTGTGGTTTAAAAATGTTCGCGAAAAAGATGCTCACTAATGCGTCTAAAAGCTGAGGATCTTGCCAAAAAAATAGGAAAACAGGATTTTAAAGCCACAGATGGATGATTCAATCGATGGAAGAAAAGGGAAAACATTGTTTACAAGAAAACGTGTGGGGAAAAAAGAAATGCTGATTTTGTTGGAGCTGAGGACTGGTTACAATACGAATGGCCAAAGATTTTGACCGAGTATTCTCCTAGCTGCATATACAATGCAGATGAAACAGGACTTTATTATCATGCTTTACCCGAACATACTTCCTTTTTAAAAATGAAAGTGCTAACGGCTGTAAAATATGTAAACAAAGAATAACTGTTTTGTGTTGTGTTAACATCGTTGGTCATAAAGAAAAACTCTTAAATATCGGTAAATCTAAAAATCCAAGAATTATAGAAAATATGGATGAATTTCAAATCCTTACCTCAAATGAATTGGCTAAAAAAACTTCTTTACTCGATGCTATTCATCTGATAGTAAAATCTTGGAATGAAGTTTCTGAAAAAACTGTGAAAAATTGCTTTAGAAAAGGTGGGTTTTTTGTTGAAGAAAATCAAGAGCAAGCTACATCTGAGGAAGGCTCTGAAGAGAACTTGAAGCCTTTCGATTTGTCCTTAAAAGAATATACTGAGTGGATGGAAGTTGACGATAGTGTTGAAACAGCAGCGGAAATGACTGAAGACTATATTTGTGAGGTAGTTGCTTCAACATCAAAAGTTACTGAAGAAGAAGAAGGCACCAATGATGACGAAAATGATAAATGTGTACCGCAAAGATCTAAGCAGGAAGTTCACCAAGCTCTTGAGATTCTAAGGCAGTTTGTTTAACAAAAATCAGAAAATTTCAACAAACATTTTGAATATGAACAATTTATAAACAATATTTTACGAGAAGACTACAGACAGTCACATATAGAAGAATTTTTCGAGAAAAAGTAAATGTAAATTTGAAGTGTAAATAAGATTGAAGTGTTTTATAATGAAGTTTTATGTGTTAAAATGTTTTGATCAAGTGTTTTACGTAGTTCTATATATTTTTTTTCAATTATGCTAGATTCAGTGTTTTAAAAAACTCTAGTGGAATAAAATAAACTGACATGAAATATGCCCACTAATTTTAACAAGTAGAAAACTAAGTTACAGAAATTCTACTACTGTACTTAAAACTGTCCGGAATAGCATCGAAATTTGGTAAGTACAGTTTAATTATATTGTTACACAATTAAAATTACTTAATGTAATGATAGGCTTATATATCGTTCAGAACAAACAGTTGTGGCCATAATACAGTGAGTTCAATGCAGTACGGCTGTAGACTACATCGTGATTAAGCGTTCGGTTATTGTTATCGTTCGATTATTGTTATCAAATATCCTTCTGACAAATATGATCACAATAAGCGCCGCCGACTGTAGTATAGATGAAATTTAAGTAATGACTCTGTGGATAAAATATAAACAGAACGGCAGGAAATCTGTAAAATAATATCAAATATGTAAATCTGAAATTTGTTTTCAGTCTTGCAGAGTAACTATTACAATAGTAATGATAAGCAAGTAAAGTAAAATGAAACATTTGTTCACTTGAGATTTTCATCTCTTGAGGAATTGCTTTATTTGTGAATTACAGTTGTTTGCACCTTTTCAGGTTTTATAAATATGTTTTTTGTTTACAGATACTTGTAAAGGCATTATTAAAAGGTGGTTGTCAAGTATTATACACAGGATATTTAATATCATGGAAAAGTAAAAGCGTAATCAACAGTTCTGAAGTGAAATTGCCAATCTTACTTTGTTATTTTAAAAATAGAACTGTAGCTACAGCATTGCATTCCATCATCAAACGTCTTTTTGACATGTCTATTGAGCCTTTCACATTTCCACAAGATGATTTCATGTGTTTTTCTGTTTTAATTATTGGCTATCTCGAAGAAGATAGCAGCAGTGTGATCACATTTGAATATCACTCACCAGACAGACCAAAAAATGAAGTTTTAAGGTTTACGATTGCACTGGCAAAACTTATTGATCTCTGGAAAAGGTAACCAATTTTAAAACTACATAAAATGTAATTAATTTCTTGAATGTGTGATTATCTTTGCTAACCTTTGGCTTATATTTTACTTGTAAACATTTGTTTATGCATTTGAAATGGACAGGAAATTTGTAAGTAGAAAGTTGTTTTGTTTTCAGTTCATATAATTATATTTCTCGAGTATATATTATATTATTTTATGCATCCTATTTCGAGCTTTAATAGCACTTTGAAACAGCTAAATGGATAAGTATAGCAGAAGTTCAGTCTATCATTTGTTAATAATGTAGAAACTTATTATAACTTAGACTGAGGGTTATCTGTTTTAATGGAGGTCAGTTATAATGCAAAATGTACTGGTAAATTGGTTGAAATGCAAATAAAATAGTGAAAAAATGTGATAGAATAATTTTAAAAATTTAACTGATTTGAAATGTATAAATTTTATTTACAGAGGTCAAAATATTAGTAAACATATTTGGTGTGGCTAGTAAAAGGTAAAATTGAACTAGTGAAACAAAAAAAAAAATTTTACCAAGTTAAACCTTTAAGAGGGCGCATGCGGAGTTTTTCTCCGCACATATCATTATTTGTTTAGGAAACGTCTTTCCAATTGTCAGATGTTTATTTCAGCTCGTTACTTCACAACCTCCATTCTAGGAAACGGTCCAACCTATTTTTCTTAATTTTGTCCAATTAGTGTTAGTGTGGATTTAATCTTTGTCAGTCCCAGTCAGATTGCGGAGGTTTTGTTCGCAAGCGCCCTTTGTGCACGGCTATTTACATTAAAAAAGACTTCTTGAAGTTAAAACATTACTGTTTTTGTTGCTATTATTATTTTAGTGTTGTATGTCTTTTTAGTATCCGAGTTTCACATTTTACCGTTGTTCCAAATGAAGAGGAGAGAATTCGTAAAATCCTGGGTAGTGCCGAAAAAGAGGAAATTCAAGAAATATGGCCTACCGGAAATTTTGTTAGACAGTTTTTAGATTAATCACTTAAACAATAGTTTATGACTATCCGAACTTTGATCAACATTTTACAACCACATAAAAGATACAGGACACAAATACACAGATATTTACCAAAACTAGAAATCCTACACATCAACAAAAAAGGACTACATCTCAACACACTAGAACAATATGGAATTTAAAGACACACAAAGTACAAACATATTAAACGAAAAACACAATACAAATTACACATACTCTTTGATACTATCGAAAACCTACCTTTAAAACCGTCACCGCTTGACCCAACATCTCCAAGCAGAAGACACTGATGAAGATTGGCACATAGCGATCGAATCAAAGTTTGGATAGTCATAAACTATTGTTTAAGTGATTAATAAGATTCAACCGAACATAATGGACTATAAAATTCAAGAGTTTTTAGATAATTCTGATGAAAACGAGTCTCTGCCAGATAATGAACCTGATAAAGAAGCAAATGAAATTGAATATGAAACTAATGAAGACATAATAATGGTGAATCTGAAAATAATGAAAGTGGCTAATTGGTTGGAAATCTGTCAATTTTAACGTTGTAGTGAAAATTTTGACAGGAAGCGATTACAGGGCAGTTTGACTATGGGAAAAACCATTGTTTAATAAAAACCAGAAAACGCTGTGGTATACTAAACCAGTAAGGCAATGAAGACCAGCCATAAGAAACATAATTCTCATGAGAGTGGGTCATGTTCACGCTACACTAATGGTGACTCGTGAGCTTGAAATTGAACAATTATGAGTTGTTTATTTAACAAAGATTAAGTTTCTGCTAGTTTTGTTTAACTGTAGAACCTATTGTTTTATAAAGAAATATTTTTTTATCCACTAATTTTTAGAGTTATATATTTGAAATAAAACAGTCCTTATTGTCACTAAATGTTATAATAAATTTCAAATTTATATATGTACTATCACGATTAGATAATTTTATGTTTAGACGTTTAATTACTTTATTACACAAAAATAACCCGCAACACATCTCTCCCGTAATGAAAACAATGATCTAGTATACATTGCTTACAGGTTTTAACAATTTAAGATATCTTTAGAAATATGACATTTAAAAATTCTAAATTGTGCAATAATGATTTATGAAATTGTTTACAATGTATTTATATAGTATTTACTTATAAAGAGACCCAAATATATAAATGAAACCCGTTCAAATTTAAACGGTTTTTTGTGTAGAATAAACCTTTGCAAGCAGCCTCTCTTGTTTGAAAATTTATGCACCCCCTCAAAGGTTAAGGCAGTATTCAGATTGAGAGGTTTTGAGGTTGTATTAGTAATCAAGTCATATTTAAACCCAGTGAAACTTGGTTAGGGCAGGTATATGTTGCAACACTTGATAAGTTAGTATTATTAATGTTATTGATAAACAAAAGATGTTTAAAGAGTAGATAAATTAGGTTTATTAGAGCTTAGCTAGTGAGAGCTATTCTCAAGGATAAAAATTAAAACCGTCAACTATAAATCTCACTACACATTAGTTTATTCAAACAAACACACTTCATACAACAATCAGACTACTTTCGGCAACCATGTCACCTTCCTGAGTGCTTGGCTACTACTAACATATTTCATCAAGCTATCGTAAAACAATAAAAATAACAGGATAAAACGTAAAAGTCAAGCAATAAAAATAACCTAACCACGGATCACAAAACTCTTTACTCAGGAGAGTTATCTATTTTACATTTTTTTCTCACATCATCAATATACAAACTTTAAACAAAGCTAAAAATATATTTTTTTAAACATTTTATATAAATACATGCTATGAATAATTCACTTAAAAAATAGGTTTATACAAAATTATAACTAAAAAACAGACTGTGAAGTCAAAGATAATAAAGAATTATCAAAATTTACTCATCACTTAAAACATTTTAAGTAATTGTAGGGGCATCTAATTTAACACTTATTACATCTGAAACAGAAAAGAGTAATAAATCAAATTCTTAGGGGAACAACACAGAATTTGGAAACAGAAGAGAGGAGCTCTGGACCAGGCTCTACTCATTGTCCACTGAGACATCTTGAAATTTGTTAATAAAACTGGTCTCCCAAGCATCCAGATTGTTGTACCTCGTAACTTATTTCAACAACCTAGGATGATTAGACCTAAAGTAATGCTGGTTATCTAGGCAATGCTTGGTCATCGCTGAGTATTCAGGATTGTTATTTTTAAAATGAGCAAAGTGCACTCTACTTCTTGTCTCAATACTCCAATATCTAATCCATGGCATATCTCACATTTTAAACTGTAAATCCTCGATTTCTCAGAGTTATCTGTGAAATCATTAGGAGATCCAAACTCTACTCAAATTCCATCCTGAAACCACCGATACTCAAAGTCTTCCATACTTTATACTCTCGACTTGATAGTCTGGGTCTATGTCAACGACTACTTTATTTTATTTTAAAACTATACCGGAATTATCAAACTTTCCCCGCACAGCTGTGTTACTATTGGTCAGCTCTCGCTATCTAGTGGCAACAATTAGAATTATCATATCGAATTAGACTATTTAGGCAGTAATACAAAATAACGCTACAAAGTTTATGTAGGATAGCCGAAGAGAAAAAAATTGGCATATTTTATATGTCACATATAAAAATATTTTGTGCCAAAAAAAATGAAATGTAGCAGAATATATAATTTATGTGACCATAATTTAAGTTGGAACAATGTTAAATTAGTTTTAAATATAAATAACAGGAGAATGTCTAAGGTTTATGAAAGTACAGTATTTACATTCATAAATATAAGAATCATAATATAATGAATAATGGTGATGCCCTACTAATTCATATTTATACATTTTAATTATCAAACAAGGTGTAAATTTTTAATATATTCCTCTTCACTTCTGTTTATATTTGTATATATTCAATTACATTTTTTTGCCTTTCCTAACATTACAATATTTTCCTTTGTTGACGCGTTTCGGAATGACTCCATTTTCAAAACTAATTTAAATAGACGTACTAATTAGTTTATTTAAGGTATACAAGTTGTAGATATAAAATATTATATTTTAAATTTGAGAAAATTGTTTAAATTTTATAATATCAAGTTTGTACTTGTTAAGGGTGTTCTAGCCCCACTCTTTTAGAGTTTGTGTTGATATGTCAAAAATCTAATCAGTAAGTACAGGATGTCAGTTGGAGAGTTTTGTTATTTAAGAGTATTTGTAAAAGGTTTTAGTTAGTACTACTGAAGATAGTTACCTGGTTATTGAAATGTTGTATAGTGTAAGATTATAGTTACTGAATTTTTTTTACTCTTTGATTAGCAACATGTGCCTGCACTAATATGCCCCCTGAAAGCAACATATTTTTGAAAGATAATTTCTTTCTTAATTTTTCTCTAATTTTTTAAATTATAGTAATATTTGTTCAAATTTTTTTTATTTACTTATTTTTTTATAAGTTTAACCAAACTTATTCTGTCATAAGTTTAACCAAACTTTACCTTACGTTTACTCACGATTTCCTTGCTAAAAATTAATTGTTAATCTTTTTTTGTAAAATATTTATTTATTGTAAAATAAACCACAAACTTCGAAAATGATCTGTAAGTACGTGGTAAACCCCATAGACTTTGGACACAAAAGAATGGTGTCTATGTACTCTGCGTGGTATTTATTGTCTAGATAGTTACAAATATTTAACCTACAATTCAGCATAGTACATATAAAAAAAATCGTAAACATATGATGCTAATCTGAGAGCAATGGTAGAATGTACATACACAGGAATACTACCTCATGGTACATGAATGCTAATCAAAGGATTAATGTGCTAATATAGTTTTTAATTGTTTAGTTTTTCAAAAAATATCTTGAAAAGTTTATTTCATATTCTAAGTTTTGACATGGATTAAAATATATTTGATTTTCAGAATTTTTGTTTCAGAATTCACAACACTGAATCAAATGTTATATCAGTTCAGAAGTTATTTGACTATCAACTGAGCATAGAATGTCATATTGAGAATACTTATAGAGTGTATTTAGAAAATGTCCACTTTACCTCACTCTTGGTTCCAAAGCAAGTCTCACTCAATGCAAATGGATCAGTAAGTAACTAGAAGGTTATAATTTATACTTGTAAAGTGATAAATTAATTATCTGTCATGCTGGGAAATTCCGTTTTGGAAGGGGAAAAGTTAAATTATTTATGCCTGATGAGAATTTGTCCTTCCTAGAAACATTTAATATATTACTATTCTAAGTAATTTTATCCACCATTAAGTGCAATGATTTTACCTTGTGTGATGAGGCACCTTTCGATCACTTGACCATTGTCGAAAAACTGATATTTTTCTGGTGTAGATGTTCGATCCGTGATGTTGGTATTTGTTGACGTTACACGCATTTTCTCTTGATCTCCGTGTATGATGTTTTTATATAGTATGTCTTCTGTATATCTGGTCTGTAGGTTCATTAATTTGTTGTGTGTGTTTTTATAAATGTGGTATTTTTCTAGTGAGTTTAAATCTATTGGGTTATTTATTTCAAGTATGGTTAGGTTATTTTCTTAGTTTGTTATTTCATGTTTATGTGATATTAGGTGTGCTGCAACATTTGATACTTTTGTATTTTTATTTTTGAATGCTCTGTAATGTTCTTCAAATCTTATTTTAAATAATCTGGTCGTTTTCCCTATGTAAAATGCATTGCGGTCGTTACATGTAATTTTGTAAACTCCTGATAGGTTATGTTTTTCTGTATTTGTTTTGTGGTTTGTGTTATTAAGATATTTTGTTATTTGGTTTGTATGTTGGAGTGTAGTATTCTTTGTTGTATATATTTGTTAGTTTTTCTATTTTGTGATTGGTCTATTTATTTGAATAAGTGTAGTTAAATTTTAGTCAGAGGTAAGTGATTATATTTCAGTAGGCATTGTACATATATTTTAAACTAATATAGAGACTATTTCTTTTTTATCTTCCTTAGAAATTCATTTCACAACTAAAGAACCTCTAATTTCTTCATGATTCAAAATTACTATTAATGTTTACTACCATTTTGAATCCATCTTCATTTGAACTACTAGTATTTCACTAAAAACACTTGAACATGTGTTAGTATGTTACTTGCCTATAGTAGCTATCTTTTTTTTCATTATTGGGGGCAGTCATTTCAGGAAATGTGTCGTTACGGTCTGAGTTGAAAAAGGGAGACATTTCCTGAAACGACTGTCCTCAATAATAAAAAAAACGTAGTAACTATGACGGTGAGGTAGCTGCCATATATGCTGCAGCAATAAAACTTGAGAACCTGACTGCGCCGGATAAGGCCGTTTTCCTTGTTGACTCTAAGACCGCCATCATAAATCTCTCTGGGAACTCACAGACCGACTGTAGTAGAACCATAGTATGTAGAAGAAAACTAAATGCCGGGTGGGTACTTAATTTCCAGTGGATCCTAAGCCATTTAAACATCACTGGCAATGAAAAGGCTGATCAACTATCAAAGCAGGGAACAAGCCTCCCCCAGCCCAAGCATCTGAGTTCACTACATTACTCCAGATCCCTAAGAAAGACGTCCACCAAAAAATGGAATCACGGTCGATTGAGGGAGCTCTCAGCAGGAAAACGGTGGGAAAGTCTTGTGACAGGTAGACCAATTGACCAAAACTTGCCCCGATCTGTTAGCGTTGCAGCTTTCAAATTGAAGAAACTTATGAATGCCGAACACCTTAATGATTGCACAGCCCTGGACCGGGCCTAGGATTATTGCAGTCCGATCTTCAGGGATGCCCATCTCTACTGGTCAGCGTGTCGTCAAATGGCTCAACTGCCAAGGGTGGGCGTTGGCTAGTAAGTAAGTAATAACCAAAAAAAGTAAGTGATACTATAGGCAAGTGTACATACTAATATATGTTTATTGGTTTATAATGACTAATGTTTAGATGTTTTGTATAAACATTACACAATTTTGTATCAATGTAGTTATTTTATCCATTGTCTTATAAGTTAATTGTTGAGCAGCACATAGCTTGAGGAATTATTGTAGACTCCACAATTCACAGACTTCATTAAAACATAAAAAAGTGTGTTTTCTTAACAGTTTCAAGCAAAGACCCGATTATAGATCGGGCCATTTAGTTAATGCTAGTTGCCTACGCCCATGTTTAGCTTGGGATCCCATATTTATTTCCACAGCAACGTAATTTTCTTGCTTATTCTCAATTTTGTCGATATCGTTCTTTATATTGGTTATTCTACTTTACATGTCTTTACCTTTAGGCAATCAAAGTGGCTTTCATAAACAGAAACTTATTTGGTTAAGTGTGCAAAGCGAGAGCTATCAGACATTTGTTTGACAGATGTAGTTTATGTTTCGTGTTTGTTTTTGTTTGCTATAAATTTTGTCTAAAAGTTATTTTGTTTATTTAATTTGTATTTTGTGTAATTTTTGTTTGGGTTTCGATTTGTTGTTTTTTGCTTTAAATTTATCTTTCAGTTATTTAGTTTATTAAATTTTTATTGTTAGAGATATTATGCTATGGATATGATGGCTAAAGACACTTTAGGAAGCGATTCAATACGAGATATGTTGCTATTAGTGACAATGAAACTGTATATGACCCGATTTTAGAGAGTTTTCTAAATTATAAAGGAAATATTTTTAAATTGCATTTTCTTTTAGCTTTGAAACGTTATATATAAGATATAATTTTTTTATTTTCATTCTAATGTAAAATATGTGTAGTGAAGTGCAGTGATGTACGGTATTGCTATTTTATTTTTTTTCCTTTTTATACATTTTTCAAAGCAGTATAACACCATCTATGTGTAAATAATCAATTCATATGTATATATTTCCTGAAAGCTTGTTTCATTCCCTTTACAAAAATTTATAATTTGTTGAATAAACATTGTATCTATTATAAGTCAGGAAATTCTAATATTTTACCTAAAATCCTCCAGCCAGATAGAGATGGGCGCCTATTTAGGGGCTAGGCTTCAAAGTCTTAAAAAAAGGCTTTAGCCAAATTTTTTTCCTCATTTTTAAGCAATTCTTCGTTACTTTTTATGATTCTGTGATTATACGTACAGAATTTTTTAATATGTATTTTTTCTAACAATTTTTAACACTTTTGAATCAAATTGTATAAACAGATTTTCAAATATTGATCTTAAAAAATAAAATACTTACTAGTAACAAGCCTGGTTTCACTTTATAATTTGGCATTAGACAGAATATGATGGCATCACTTACATTTATGTCAAATATTGTTGACTGTTAACCTGGTGATTTCTGTAACAATAAAATGTTAAATAAAATATTTTCTTCAATTTACTTTACTAGGCTCATGAATTAGTAAATTTGTAAAATATCCTTTTTAGTGTAAAGTTTTCTTGACCAAACATTTCTGTTTTACAATTCAAGCTCTTACACATTCTGAATGCTAAATTAATCTACCCGTTTCAATCTTGAGTTGCCAACTTACTTAGTCCTTGATACTTTTTTATCTTGTAATAGATTTTTTTTCCGTGGATACAGAAATTTGATGAAGAGTTCTGTGTTATGAGATTAAGAGTTAAAAGTTCATATCAAATTACTATCTTGCAAGATAAAATTTTTAATTATGGTAAATTTAGAGATGAGAACATGTTTATGAATTGAATGTTTTTATCAGAATATATTAACAAATGCTTTTTAACTAATAATAATTCCACCCAGCTGTCATTGAACTTTAAAATTAAATGGTTTTTTGTTTTCTTTGTTTCAGATCAAGTTTAAATCATTGCAAGTTTTTAATATCCTGCTGAAATATTTGACAAATAAAACATAAATTTTCATCACAAACAGATGGTATAGTGAAAAATATTTTTTCATTGAATACATTTTTCTACAAAAGGAAGGTCCAGTGAGGACAGAGTTACACAATTTGTAAAAAGCCATTTATTGAACTGTAATTTATTTTTAGTCTCCTCTTATTTTGTTGATGTTTGAATATTGAAACAGTTCTTCAATTAAATATACTGTATATACTTTGTTACTTCTGTAAATCATATATCATTTTCAATTATACTCATTAAATTAATTGGTTAAAAAAATTAGTGTTTATGTAGCATTCTGGCAAATACGGTGATTAGTTGTTTTAATAGGACAAAATTATTTTGTTTTTTTTAATAAACTCATTTTGTAATTTTTTTAAATATTAGTTCTGTTTTGTAGTCTTATTTGTAAAATGGTGCCATGATCACAGAACTATGAGTATGTGTAAACCATTTGCATTTAGTAAGCTACCTTGCCATAGACATTTGAAGATATCTTTTTTTTGCCACTATCCAAAATTGATATCAGCTAACTGACATCTTTTGCTTGTTTAATCTACCAAGCACATGAATTTATACTTAAATAATTAGAAATGCCATTTATTAATTTGAGTATTCTACTCAAACATTATTGCCCAACTGTTTCCCAAACGTCAGGAACAGCCAACAGTTGGGAAATAATGTTGAAACAGTTGAAATAGATTCATATAAATACAGGTGTTTCGTATTAACCTTTCCAATTTCATGATACCTGAACATGAGAGGGGGTAGAAGAGTGGGGTGTATAATGAGATGCAATTTTCAATCTGAACAATGGCTTGGTCGGGATAACATTGTGCATTTTTAGTGAAGAGTTTAATCAAAATGGCGGATTTGTGATCACGACACAGTGTACTTTTCGTATTCATTTTTCTATTGGTCGTCATGATTCCATGGACCAACAATTAGAAAATCTGTATCAAATTTCATATTGATATCATCGCCTTTAAAAAATAAAACAGCAGGCTGAATTAGGACGTCAACATCTCTAGGAAACGTGGATAGAGTGCGAACTTCAGTTCAACAATCTCCTCAGCATTCTGTTTGCAAATACGGCATTTCACTTGGATTTTCTGCCAGTAGCGTCTGTAGAATACTCCATAGAGGCCCTAAAATGCACCCAAACAAGATACAGATAGTGCAAGATTTAACTGAAAACTACTTTTTTATGGGGTTACCTGAAAGAGGTGTACATCCATTGTCCCTGAAATATTGATGAACTGAAGGCTACTATCACTAAAGAAATCAACTCTGCTCCGCCGAATGAGTCACAGAGTAATGGATAACTTCTGGGATAGGCTTTGTCAGTGTGTGGGCATTGGAGGTTGACATTTACAAGATATCATTGTCAAAACCAAGTAAATTAAAATTGCATTATATGTACTTTCAAATAATAAATTAATTTTCATTCCATGTCACGTTTTTTTAACATACCTTATTCTAACCAGAAAGGTTAATATGAAACACACTGTTACTACCTGTATTAAATATTAAGTTGAAGTTTTACAGTAATACCCTGTACTTACGTGATAGCAGTGTAAGTCGGGTTCAACTGACCGATATCCTTGTAAGTCGAACTTGCGTAAGTCGGGGTATAATTTTACAAACAATCAGATAGGAATCATGTTTAATTGGGACCAAAGACTAAATAAATTAATAATTTAGAAGGAAAATGTGTATGTATTAAAATCTTAAATACATAATGCAACAAAAATTATACTATATACATACATATTGCAAAGAAGTAAGTAAAATTAAGTTATTTTGACGTAGAAGGCTTCATAAAATCTAATAAATTCGTTTCTCAAATTGAAGATTTTTTTTCTTCTCATGCAAAATTACTTCGTAACTCGCTAATTTATTTTTTTTTGTTTTATGGCAGAAATACGCTTATTGTTGGAGTCTATGTTTTCCAAAATTTGTATAACTAACTAAATTAAACTAAGGCATTTGGTCAAGTTTCTAACCATCATTTCATGTTCTACGTCAACTGGGTCTACAACTGGTGAATCCAGCAGCTCTTGAACGTCATCATTATCCACTTCTAAATTTAGTTGTCTGGCAAAACCGACATCTTCCTTAATCACATCAGCAATTTCATCTGACTCTAGCACATATTCCACTTGAGTTTCAGTGGCAAAAAAAATAGACACACTTTTTTTCCAAACGGCATTCAAAGTTTTTTGTGAAATTTCATTCCAAGATCATCCAATGATTCTCAAAGCATCTAAAACATTGAATTGTTTCCAAAAATCTTTAACAGATAGTTCGTTGTTCTGTCTCATAGCTTCATACAGATGTGCAAATGATCTTCTTGTGCAATAAGCTTTAAATATTTTGATGACTCTCTGATCCCTCGGTTGAAGTTAACTAGTTGTGTTTAGTGGTAAAAATAACACTTTCACGTGTGTGTCGAAATTATGTAGGAAGATGACCAGGTGCATTGACAATTAATAGAAATTACTTTAAATGGAATTTACTTTTTTAGGGCAACAACGTTCGACCTGAGGTATGAAATGATGACCAAACCGGTCCTCAAAAACAGAAATTGTCACCCAAGCCTTCCGATTCGACTTCCAAATCACGGGCAAGCTAGCTTTAAAAATATTTTTTAATGCCCTTGGATTTTCTGACCGATAAACTAAGAGAGGTTGCAACTTACAGTCACCAGCTGTATTTGTGCCAACCATCACTGTCAATCGGTCTTTGGCGGCCTTAAAACCTGGAAATATTTTCACCTCTTGCGCTATAAAAGATATTTTAAGCATTTTCTTCTAATATATGAGGCCAGTTTCTGCAGAGCTTGGACAGCATGATTTAAAACCGCGTAACTTGGGGTTCGCGTAAGTCGAGGTATAGTGTATAGTGAAATTTTTAATTGTTAATTTACTAAAAATAAATCTCTTTTGGGGCTATAATAAAAGTCCAGCTGTTAAAAGGGTGAATAAAATAAGTAACCTAGGATCACAAAATTTCTACTGTTGTTCGAAAAGTCTATGTTTAATAAACCCTTATTCGATTCTGATAAATTGTTTTCTTTCTTTCATATTTTGACCATATCTATTCTTGGAAGTTCTGGCTTTTTTTATGTTTCTTTCAAAAGATCATGCTAGTTTGTTATTTTGAAAATAATTATTTTATGAAGGATGAAAACAATCTTTGTCTTCCTACCAGATTCATAATTTTAGATGATACTTAAATTGAAATATATTATAATTACTTGTATAAACTAATAATAAATCAGATATTTAAAAACTTACTGAGATAAAATGTTTTCAACTGCGTTAGCCAATCATCATCAGGTTTTTGTCTAATACAATCTAAAACATATTGTCTGCATTTAAAAAGATATATATCTTATTATAAGCTCATGCAAGTCATCACTACATTACACAGTTTCAATTAAAAAGATTCAAACAAATATGGTGGACAGCAAAAAAACGTATCCAATTCAAATTACCTCTAAATCAGAGAGGTGTTTTTATAGTTACTTTATTTGATGATTAATAATTAAAAATTGTTTGAATATTTTAAAAACATTATATATGTTGTTGTAACACAGTAGAAGTTATTTTAGTTTCACTAAATATTCACATAGTTGAGTATGGCAGTTTCAGGAAATGTTTCATTATCATGTCGAATTGTAACTGAGCTAATATTCTTTATTCATTATTTTTGAAAATCTTGTTTAGGTCGTCATATAATTTCCCACACCCCATATTAATTCATTTTAAACCAACATTAGTTTATTTTGTAGCAGTAAAATATCCAAGATCAGGACAACCCTTGATATCAACAAATAATGAAAACATTGATCAAATTTGAGGAATTTTCATTCAATTGTGAGGGAGGTTCCAGAAGAAAACAGGATCAGTATTGGGTTGTGTCATAAAATTTTGACAATAAAAAGCATATAATTCTTACAAGGAACATCTCTCGACATCTTAAGGACCCAACGAGCGCTTATTTTCTTGTATCTAAGGTGGTCTACCACAACTTCATGCAGTAGAGACCTTTGGGCGAAAGATAGGTTCATCTTTTTATATACATCTCTTTTCAAAAGGTCTGTAATGAGAGATGATCTTCCACTCTCATCTTCGTCTATGTTGATTTTTTTCTTGCCTTACACATTCAGCACGGCAGCGATATTGGAGATCTCATCAAACTACTGTCTTGATTTTTCTTTAATTTCTACATTTGACAACATTGTTTTATCTCAAAATCTATACTTAAATCCTTAGCTATAAATGGGAAAATAGTAAAAAATATTTAAACACTATTTAATTTTAAAAATCGGCAGCATCCCATTGCACTTACGACCCTGGCAGTGGAATCATTGAAATGCTATATGGGTTGCATACCTTGTTGTTGCATCTATCGTCCCGCTTGTTTTCATCTCAATAGTTTTATTTCTACCATATACAGGTTTATTGGGGACATCAAAACGGTGTATTGGACATTAAAATATTATTTTATTTATCAGGTCACAATAAAACAAAAGAAATTTACATAAAATATCAACTAATACAAATGATAAAGTACTGTATGACAAATAATAAAACTCAATACAAAAGACAGAGAAAAAAGATAATCTACATAAAAATCTAAAGTACCTACTACTAAAATAAACTAAATACTAAAATAACCACTCAACTTTAACCTCGTAATGTTTGTTTCTGCTTGTGCCATGTGTTTCACAAGGCTATAGAGATCGATAATGTAAACGCAGACATAGATAATGCATATGTAACGTCCTAGACTATTTATAGCTGAGATTAGCTGACATTTGTTCAGTACCATCATATGATGACACATTAGGTTTTCGGGTGTCCAAGCATTTTGTCAATCACTCTTATTTACAGCAGTCTGTTTCCACCTCGAGTAGGTTCATTCACTCTAATAGGACAGTTATCATTTATTCTTGCGTTAGTTTATTTTTATGATCTTTTTTTTACCGGATATTTTGCCGTGTTTGTGGTTAAAACTAATAAAACATTAAAATATAAAAGTTAAACCGAATTAAATCTGAACTTCCTGAAGCATTGTTTCAGTTGAAACATCAAACATTTAACTTGGGGTGGTCGGATTTAAAAACAACTCGGGCACAATGTTCTCCAAACTCTTCTGAAGCACTGACGTAAAAATCAAACCCTTATACAAACACATATCGACACTAGAGAAGTTTTAATTAGACTGGGAGTGAGCGTGCTGCTGTGCTCGCTGTCTCTCAGAAAGGAAGCGGGGAGCGCACTGGCACGCTCTCAGTGCCTCACAAAGGAACCAAGAGCGTGCCAGTATGCTAGCCATGCTGAATATGTTAAACATGATGCACCATTTCCTCGCAAAGGACTATATATATATATATATAATGTGACATATATAATGACAGTGTGTAATATCATGATATATATATATATATATTCTCAAGGTCTCTCAATCACTCAAGGTAAAATTATTGCACTTAATGGTGGATAAAATTACTCAATAATAGTAATATATTAACTTCATATATATATATATATATATATATATATATATATATATATAGATTTTTTGGACTAGGGGACTGACAGACTTGCCTTGGTAAGAGTTCACTCTGTAGTCTTGAAATAGAAACACATAAAAGCACTTAAACAATGATATATTTCAACCACACAGTGGTCTTTGTCAATCGAAGAGAAAACACAAAAAGAAATATGAGAGAATGAAATAAAATAATTGCAATCACAGATTGTGTAGAGTAGAAATCAGATGTCCCAGATTAAAGATATATATATTGTTTCCATGAACATATGAGTGATTATAGTTTATATAAGTCTGTCAGGGAAAAAGGGATAAGGCTATTTAGAAAAAAAAAATAAGTGGATTTATCTGATGTTGAGGTTAGGGTATTCTCTGGACTTGGTATACCACTGGTATGATAGTTCCCACCTTCTCAGTTCTGAGGGATTGCAATCAGGGGGGAGTGATTTAATTATTTTTGTGGTATAGCAGTCATCAAAAGTTATGATGTTGTGACTCGCAGCATGTTGAGCTGTTGGTCTATCCATATTCATAATTTTAACATCATGTCTGTGGCCATTCATTCTGATATTCAGACCATCCGTGGTCAGGCCTATGTACTGTGCTGAGCAAAGTTTACATTGTAGCTGGTATATGACATTTTTCGATGTACAATTATGATGACCCTGTATTTTGAAGACCATATTTGTAGTTTGGCTGTTGAAACTATTTGCTGAGGGGTGTATTGCACACGTCTTGCATCTAGGTCTATTACATGGGAAGGAGCCATGAGGAAGTTTGTGTGGTTTCTCTTCAGGGTCTGGTAGTTTAGGATGTTTTTCAAGTTGGGAGGTTGCTTGTACCAAATTTGCGGTGGATCGGTGAAAAGATTTTTGGTGTGTGAAATCTTTTCACCGATCCACCGCAAATTTGGTACAAGCAACCTCCCAACTTGAAAAACATCCTAAACTACCAGACCCTGATGCAGAGAAACCACACAAACTTCCTCATGGCTCCTTCCCATGTAATAGACCTACATACAAGACGTGTCCAATACACCCCTCAGCAAATAGTTTCAACAGCCAAACAACAAAAATGGTCTTCAAAATACAGGGTCATCATAATTGTACATCGAAAAATGTCATATACCAGCTACAATGTAAACTTTGCTCAGCACAGTACATAGGCCTGACCACGGATGGTCTGAATATCAGAATGAATGGCCACAGACATGATGTTAAAATTATGAATATGGATAGACCAACAGCTCAACATGCTGCGAGTCACAACATCACAACTTTTGATGACTGCTATACCACAAAAATAATTAAATCACTCCCTCCTGATTGCAATCCCTCAGAACTGAGAAGGTGGGAACTATCATACCAGTGGTATACCAAGTCCAGAGAATCCCCTAACCTCAACATCAGATAAATCCACTTATTTTTTTTTTTCTAAATAGCCTTATCTCTTTTCCCCTGACAGACTTATATAAACTATAATCACACATATGTTCATGGAAACAATATATATATCTTTAATCTGGGACATCTGATTTCTACTCTACACAATCTGTGATTGCAATTATTTTATTTCATTCTCTCATATTTCTTTTTGTGCGTTTCTCTTCGATTGACAAAGACCACTGTGTGGTTGAAATATGTCATTGTTTAAGTGCTTTCATGTGTTTCTATTTCAAGACTACAGAGTGGACTCTTACCAAGGTAAGTCTGTCAGTCTCCTAGTCCAAAAAATCTAAATAATCTTTACCAACCAAAACTAACCTAAAAATATATAAACATATATTTAATCTTTCCATTTTCATATTCCTTCCCTATCTTTGTATGTGTTCTTTCCTCCTTTCCTATCTTATATATAATGAATCTTCCTAAGCTGTATTTGAAACAGCTTAAAAACCTGGCTTTTAAAATCTCAAAAATAAACATGCATATACTGTTTTTAGAAGCATGCCTAAATCTAGGCATTACACCAAAGGGTTTAAATATGAAATCACCACTGTCAGGTATGCCCCAGTATATCAAAACTGTTATTTCTCCAATTTACAAAAACAAATCTTTCCAAATTACATGTTTGGTCTTACAGTGTCACAAACAAGAACAAGTCAAATTATCTGAATTACTAACCTCAACTGCCAAATTTTTGATTACCTCCAATTTTCCATATCTAATACAACAAATGGTAGATACTCTCAATAAAGCATACATACTGCAAGACAATCTTGCAAAGAATAAAATACATAAACTTTCAAAACTCTGCATTCAAGAAATAAATCTTTTTGGCCAAATCAAAAAATATGATAATCCAGTTTTACCTGCCGACAAACCACCTCTTGTTTGTGACAAACCTAGCCTAAGTTCTCTCTTCAAGATACCAGTACCCTGTGGACAACTCCCTAAACTGCCAACCCAATCATTATTGCTAAATAACAAAAATAATAATAATAACAGTCCCGATATAAGAAATAACCCTTCACCAAAAATAGTTGCCGTGCACAATATTTCCAACCACACACTCTCGGAACATGAACTACAAGTAATTTCTAAGGGCCTGTCATTCACACCAACTAAGGAAATAGACCAATTCAAGTTAGGAAAAGATGTTTTCAGCTTTGCCAGAAAACTTAGGATAAAAAATTATATAGCTCGGACACCAACTTTCAAAACGGATACAAACATAGACGTATGTCTTGCAAAATTCAAACCACCCTCCAACTGGGATCCACCACCACTACCACCTGATCACCCCATTGAACTTTACATCAACTTTATCATGCAAAGCATCACCGATACAAATTTCACTAAAAATCTGAAGACTAAACCTAACCTTACCAAATTAGAAAAAGCGGCAATATTTTCGTTGTAAAACAATAAAGATATTATGATTCTTCCAGCAGATAAAGGTTCAACCACTGTCATCATGAACAAAGAAGACTACATCAAAGAAGCAAATAAGCAACTGTCAGACATCACAACATACAAAATACTTACAGATAACCCTACTATAGAATTCAACAATTTACTCTCGGACCTACTCAAATATACAGCTCCTGAACAAAATATTTCGGAAACATCTTTAAAATTATTATATAATGAAAACCCCTCTACTCCTCAATTCTATATATTACCAAAGATCCACAAAAACATAATCCCTCCACCTGGTAGACCAATAATTGCTGGCTGCAATTCAGTAACGGAAAGAATTTCAGCTTTCCTCGACTCACACCTTCAACCCTTAGTAAAGAACCTTCCATCACATACCCAGGACACCAATCACTTCATAGATCGACTCTCACAAATATCTGTACCTCTACCCCCGGTAACTATTTTGGTCACCATAGATGTCACCTCTCTCTATACCAACATCCCTCATGCACATGGCCTATCTGCAATAGAGAATTTTCTAAACAAACGCCCAGGCAAGCCTTCTCCCACTACACCTTTTCTTGTGAACCTGACCAGAGAAGAACAACTTTCAGTTTGAGGGAAGGAACTACCTTCAAATAAAGGGAACAGCAATGGGTACCAGAATGGCACCATCGTACGCAAATCTGTACATGGGATTGTTGGAAGAAAGTTTTCTAAAGACACAAACACACCAGTCATTATGTTGGTATAGATATATAGATGACATCTTCCTAATTTGGACACAGGGTGCTTCAACACTTGAGACATTTTTAAACAGCCTGACACAATTCTCCACACTTCAATTTTCCTGGGAGAAATCTACATCAGCCATCACCTTTTTGGATGTAGAGGTAACACTCCAGAATGGAAATATCAACACAGGAATTCACATCAAACCTACAAACCACCTACAATATCTCCATTTCGACAGCAACCACCCAATAAACATAAAACGATCCATTCCATACAGTCAAGCAATCAGGGGTAAGAGAATCTGTTCGGATGATAGGGAATTGGAAGTTTTTAATAGAAAGATATCAACAGCCTTCCAGAGAAGAGGATACCCCAAAAAACTCATTGAAAACCAAATTCTTTCAGCACAATCCTCGGTTCACCATAAACCACAAACAGAACAAAATAAATTGTCTTTAATAACAGACTACCATCCTGGTCTACATAAACTCAACAAGATATTGAGAGATGCCTTCAAAATTCTTCAAGCTTCCGTCCACACCAAAAATCTTTTCACCGATCCACCGCAAATTTGGTACAAGCAACCTCCCAACTTGAAAAACATCCTAGTACATCCTAAACTACCAGACCCTGATGCAGAGAAACCACACAAACTTCCTCATGGCTCCTTCCCATGTAATAGACCTACATGCAAGACGTGTCCAATACACCCCTCAGCAAATAGTTTCAACAGCCAAACAACAAAAATGGTCTTCAAAATACAGGGTCATCATAATTGTACATCGAAAAATGTCATATACCAGCTACAATGTAAACTTTGCTCAGCACAGTACATAGGCCTGACCACGGATGGTCTGAATATCAGAATGAATGGCCACAGACATGATGTTAAAATTATGAATATGGATAGACCAACAGCTCAACATGCTGCGAGTCACAACATCACAACTTTTGATGACTGCTATACCACAAAAATAATTAAATCACTCCCCCCTGATTGCAATCCCTCAGAACTGAGAAGGTGGGAACTATCATACCAGTGGTATACCAAGTCCAGAGAATCCCCTAACCTCAACATCAGATAAATCCACTTATTTTTTTTTTATTATTATTTTTTTTTTCTAAATAGCCTTATCTCTTTTCCCCTGACAGACTTATATAAACTATAATCACTCATATGTTCATGGAAACAATATATATATATATATATATATATATATATATATATATATATATATATATATATATATCTTTAATCTGGGACATCTGATTTCTACTCTACACAATCTGTGATTGCAACTATTTTATTTCATTCTCTCATATTTCTTTTTGTGTTTTCTCTTCGATTGACAAAGACCACTGTGTGGTTGAAATTTATCATTGTTTAAGTGCTTTTATGTGTTTCTATTTCAAGACTACAGAGTGGACTCTTACCAAGGTAAGTCTGTCAGTCTCCTAGTCCAAAAAATCTAAATAATCTTTACCAACCAAAACTAACCTATATATATATATATATATATATATATATATATATATATATATATATATATATATATATATATATATATATATATTCTTGATATTTTACGTTATCCATTGTTTTTCCGTTGCACTGACTTTATGAAGTTAATATATTACTATTGTAAGTAATTTTATCCACCATTAAATGTAATAATTTTACTTTGAGTGATGAGGCACCTTTCGGTCACTTGACAATTGTCAAGTCCAAGTAAAATTATTGCACTTAATGGTGGATAAAATTACTTACAATAGTAATATATTAACTTCATATATATATATATATATATATATGAAGGATATAATATTAAAGGATTCAATATTAAAGGATGGCTTCAAGATTCTTCAAGCTTCCGCCCACACCAAAGATCTTTTCTCAAATCCACCACATATTTGGTTCAGACAACCGTTCAATTTAAAAAGTATTTTAGTACATCCAAAATTACCAGATCCAAGTACTAAAAAACCGCCCAAACTTCCTCACGGCTCCTTTCCGTGCAATAGACCAAGATGCAAGACATGTCCAATACACATCCCAACAAATAGTTTCCATAGCCTAGCAACCAATGTGGACTTCAAGATTCAGGGTCATCATACTTGTACATCCAGTAATGTAATATACCAGTTACAATGTAAATTTTGCCCGGCACAGTACATAGGCCTTACCACGGATAGTCTGAGCATCAGAATGAATGGCCACGGACATGACGTTGGAACCATGAACATAGACAGGCCAACCGCTCAACACGCTGCTAGTCACAACATCGTCTCTTTCAATGATTGCTATACCACCAAAATAATTAAAGCCCTCCCCCCGGATTGCAACTCTTCAGAATTAAGAAGATGGGAGTTATCATACCAATGGTATACCAAATCTAGAGAGCCTCCTAACCTCAACATCAGATAAAACTCCTTTTAACTTCCCCCTAACTTCTACCATTTTTAACAGCTCCATTACCTTCCTTCTGACAGACTTTTAATATCTAGTTTCAAGTAACCAATCTTTACACGATTCACATTTAACAATTTCTACACATATCACATATAGCTCTATATCATAAACTATAAATCTGTGACATTTGGATGTTTATACACATCTGTGGTTCACTTCAATCTTTTGTTTTGTTTTCTCTTTCTTGACTGAAGAAGATCATGTTGATCGAAATATTTCAAATAAAAGTGTATTAAGTGTTTTATATGTGCTTATTACCAAGAGATTGCAGTTTTGGACTATTGCCTTTAGGTAAGTCTGTCAGTCTCCTATCAAGTCCAAAAAATTCCTAAATAAGCTTTAAGCTCTACTAGAACTAACCTATATATATATATATATATATATATATATATATATATATATATATATATATATGAAGTTAATATATTACTATTTTTGAGATTTTATCCACCATTAAGTGCAATAATTTTACCTTGAGTGATGAGGCACCTTTCGGTCTTTGACCATTCTCATGGTCCAGGCGCGTATCCAGCGACTTGCTTTGGGGGGGGGGCGATCGATGCATTATATATATATATATATATATATATATATATATATATATATATATATATATATATATATATAATACGTGTGTGTGTGCGCGCGCGCGCGCGCGCGTGCGGGAACGGAAAAACATGTAGCAAAAATGCCTAAAATTTGAAAATATTTAATGATTTATTTTTTATAAGTATTATTTTTTTAACAATAGAATCAAATAAAATATCAAATTAAAATTAAATTCATACTAAAATTAATAGTTCGTAGTTAAATAATAAACTCTAATCGATGTTTGCGTTTTCTTGCGTAAAGATCAATGACAGAATCTATATCAATTTTTTTTTCTCGATTGATATTAAGCAACGCTAATCCTGTCAAGCGGTCTTCTTCCATGGTTGATCTTAGCCATGTTTTCAATCTTCTTAAACTAGAAAAAGTTCTTTCTACGCTTGCGTTAGAAATCGGTAACGTGATTAAGATTCGTAGTAAAAAATGAGTAATAGGATAGACTTCTTGATCACATTTTGTTATTAAATCCAGAGCTGACAAAGCACCAGTTGTTGACGCCCGATCCCATTGGGAATACCAAGATTCCAATTCTGATTCCAGCTTTTTTTTAATTATGTCCTCTGAATCGTTCAAGAAATAAGCATACTTTTTGGAAATGTGACTTAGTGATTGCTCAAAATCATCGTCACTTTTCATCTTTGGAAATAGGATGGATAAATTATATAGGTTTAGCGTTTCCTTCGAATAACGTGATTTCATATCCTGAATGACATTTTCCAGGGCTGGGATATAAATTGACTGTCTAAAGTATTCAACTGGTTCGTTTGCAGGATAATTTTCTCTATTAATTTGTTTCATTGATTTTCTGGGTATTTTAATTTCGACGTCTAATTCCTCTGCGAGTTGACAAACTTCTTCAAAAATGGTATTAAAGACTTTTTCACACTTTTCTCGCCGCCTAGTTAATTTAACCAAAGTGTCTTCAATCATGTCTCTTGCGGATTTTAAGTCTAATTGAATCTTTTGGAAAAATTGACTTGCTTGTTCAGTACAAGTCAGCAGATCCGATAGTGATACAATTGACACTAAAGTGTTACTGTCAAGAAGAGATGATTTTAATCCCATAGCTTTAACTTTAGTTTTTGAATCGTTCCAAGAGGTCATGCAATCTAACGCTTCAATAATTTTGGGAAGCGACGTTCGAAACTGTAAAACACCATCGTGGCGTTCAATCCAGCGGGTTTCACAAAGGCCACTTAGCTTATGTCCAAGAATATCCTTTATGACAACTGATCGTTTTGAAGACGCCCCCAAGAAGAAAATTGTCTCTTGCATAGTGTCTACGGCATTTCTTATTGGTTGAACCTTTGACGTTTGAGATATTGAAAGATTCAATGCATGGTTTGCACATGGTGTATAAACGGCATAAATAGCCTCCTTTATTACAGTACTAACAGCTCCTTTAACTTCAGATATCATAGCTGCACAACCATCAGTTGCTATTCCTATACAGTCTTTGAGATCTAAGTTAAGGTCTTTCAAAGTTTGGATCACAGTTTTTCCAACGTGAATTCCTGAAATTACGTATTCCTTATTTACACCAATATCGTATGTACAAGAAGATCGAAGATCTATAAATTTCAGGAAATTCTCAAAAACATCATTTCCATTAGTATATCTTATAATTAAAGAAAGCTGTGCGACATTGGAAATGTCATTCGTTTCGTCAAAAGAAATACTATATATCTTTGCAGCTTTAATATCGGAAATAATGCTTGACTGGATGTATTCACCACAACATTCAATCAACTCATTTTGTGTAACACTGCTTATATAAGTTGCTCGGGATGATGACTCTTCAAGTTGTTTTTTTAAATTTAGGTCTCCACTATTAATCCGATATCGAAGTAAGGCTCGAAAGTTCCCGTCATTAATTGAACTATCCGTTTTTTCTAATGCCAATTTACCAGAGTCTCTATGCCCTGGAAAGGGTATATTCTGTTGCCCAAGAAAAATGATACTTTCTAATATAGGTTTCAAGCGCATGCGATTTTCAAGGACTTCTTGAAGCCTTTTGTTATTTAATCTATTAATAATGGACGTCTCCGAATCACTCTGGTTTAGAAGAAAATTTTTTCCAGCGGTCATGGCGTTTTTATGATATAAATTGTTGTCATGTGTTTCCAAAACTTCATTGATTTTTGCGAATTCAGTAACAGGTGATTTTACAAGTCGATTCAAAGGTATATTGTTTTTAAAGCCACCAACGCCACCAGTAACGAAAAACGGGCAATATTTGCAAAAAAATCCTTTTTTAGCATCAGAAAAGACTGCCCAGTTATATGATTCCAAATGTTTTCTACTCGCATAACGTTTCTCTTGTTTACCCTTTTTATTATGCACTGAGAAAGGAAAAATATAATTTTTATCAGGTACCCAAGAATTGAGAAGTATACCTCTTTTTATATTATCGTCAATTTTTGAATCAATATAATTCCCAATATCGTAAGTCATTGTTACTGAATCATTTTGAGGCTCGTTTATTAAAGAATGACCTTGCTTATTTTCTTGAGAAATTTCCCCTTCTAATTCCTGAACATTCAATTGCTCGCTTACTTGTGATTTTTCATCAGGGAGGCAAATTATCTTTGTACATTTAATCAGATATTCATCCATTAAGCCTGTTCGTTTTCTATTATTCGACTTTGTACATGACGGAACATCCTAAAATGTAAAAAACAAATGGCATCTAAAATGTTTGTCTAACCACTCAAAAATTATTTATAAAGATTATAAATCTTAATTAATTATTGTAATTTTTAGAATTAAATATTTTTCACTTTACTTATTAACTTACCATTTCTCATGAAATGACTATGCGATGTTTTAGAAACTACGGAGTAAAACAAACAAA
The DNA here is from genome assembly GCA_036971475.1 of Prosapia bicincta. Taxonomy (NCBI): domain Eukaryota; kingdom Metazoa; phylum Arthropoda; class Insecta; order Hemiptera; family Cercopidae; genus Prosapia; species Prosapia bicincta. Next base: position 262,439,487 of record JBAIZL010000002.1, read on the forward strand.
CTCAAAAGATTATTCACAATGTATTTTATTAAAACTACGATAACCTCACTTTTTACTCAGGCAAATTAGACTTTTTAATAAATAATTATTCCACTTTCGATAACACTTATGACTAGAAAATATTATTAATTTTATAATAAGCTATTATTATAAAAATTGTTTATTAATTAATATAAGTAGTTATTCTAACACGAATTCTAAGTAGAATTCTTCCAACACGAACAATTCCGGAGTCAACTGCGAATATTACGTATTGAAAATCATATGTTCGAGACTAAGCTTCACTAGCACTATTTGTTGTTAAAACTTTTAGACGTTTACGAAGGTAGGCCGTGGTAACACATTTTGATCAAATTAAAAATTAAAATTTTATTTCTTATTTACAATAAAAGACGAATTAACTTAGGCAAATTAAGTTAAATTTCGAGCGTATTTATAAACATAGACTAGCATTTAATAAGTGATTCTATTTTTGTAATTATTCAAAGAGCATTACAATGTTACAAAATTATTATTATATTTATTACAGTTAGGATTTTATATTTGAGAATATACAATAACTTAATAATCGAAAAAAGTCCTAATTGTCGATTTTTAACCCAAAGTTCTTGAGGGTTGGGGGGGGGCGATCGCCCCATCGCCCCTGCCCCCTTGGATACGCGCCTGTGGTCAAAGACCGAAAGGTGCCTCATCACTCAAGGTAAAATTATTGCACTTAATGGTGGATAAAATCTCAAAAATAGTAATATATTAACTTCATAAAGTCAGTGCAACGGAAAAACAATGGATAATATTAAATATATATATATATATATATATATATCATAATATTACACATTGTCCATTAAAAAAAATATTAAATCTGCTTACCATAAAAAAAAGCCAAATTAACCTACAACTGTACACAACCAATTTAGAAATTATGAAAACCGTTGATAATCTCACACCTATAATACATGAATGATACAACAAATAATAATAAAACACAAAATAAATACAATAAATAGACATAACAAAAGTCGAAAATCTAAAAAAACAACATAACCTAAAAACTAGCCTAAAAACAAACCAACATCCAAACCACACTTCTAACTACAAAAAATTCATGAACCTTAACTAAAACTGAAAAAGAAAAAATAATAATAACAAATGCTTTCAAATATAAGCTACCCAATTTTAACAAAAACCAAATAATAAAAAACCTGATAGTTGACACAGAATCTAACATCCATAAAATTACTAACCAAAACTCTGAACACATAAAAAAAACATTAATAATAAAATTAACCTAATAAAAACCAAAGAAAAACTAGAAAACAACTACATAATATAAAATCAGATAAAACAAACACACCAGTAATAATTGAAAATACCAAATACATCAATTCAATGACAAACCACATAAAAGAAAATAAATACGAACAAATCCCAGTCCCAACTAACAAATACCTTAATACAATAAAAAACCTAATAGTCACACACAGAAATACCCTAAACTATAATAATAAATTAAAATATCACATAAGACTTTACCCATTCAAACCATGAGCACCAACATTAACAGCCATACCTAAAATCCACAAACCCAACACACCATTTAGACCACTAATAAATTTTAAAACAGCACCATCTTACATAATCGCAAAAATACAAGACAAAATAATAAGATCTAAAATACTTATCAACAACACATACAATATAAAAAGTGAATACGAATTTATCAATAAAATAAAAAAACCTAGAAACAAACATAATTAGTTACGACGTAACCAACATGTACCCTGGTATCCCAATAGAAGACTCCCCATGGGATCACCCATATCATCAGTCATGTCAGAAATATATCTACAACACTTTGAACAAATAATAATTAAACATATGCTAAACACACATATTATTTTGCTATGGACAAGATACGTAAATGATATACTTGTAATATACCAACCTACCATTCACAACGAACACATCATAATACTAAACAAATTAAATACATTCAATTCACCTTCGAAACAGAACAATTAACTATCTTGATATTACATTAAATATAAACAATAATAAAGTAGAAACTACAGTACACAGAAAACCAACTTCCAACAACACCACAATACACTACAAATCTCACCCCTGGACACACAAAAGTAACACGATAAATAAAGCAATAAAATACACACAAGATAAACAAAAATTAAATGAAGAATTAGATAACACTACAAAAATAGCAATAGAAAATGGATACAACACTACAACCTGAACACAAAAATAATAAAAATTTACCTAAAATATGAATACACCAGTAACAAAAAAGCAAAAGTAACAAATATATACAACAAAGAATACTGCACCCCAAGATACAAACCAAATAACAAAATAATAAAATATCTTAATAACACAAAACAAATACAGATAAACATAACCTATCAGGAATTTATAACTTTATGTATATTTTTAGGTTAGTTTTGGTTGGTAAAGATTATTTAGATTTTTTGGACTAGGAGACTGACAGACTTACCTTGGTAAGAGTCCACTCTGTAGTCTTGAAATAGAAACACATAAAGGCACTTAAACAATGATATATTTCAACCACACAGTGGTCTTTATCAATCGAAGAGAAAACACAAAAAGAAATATGAGAGAATGAAATAAAATAAAAACGAAATAAAAAAGATTTTATTTCATTCTCTCATATTTCTTTTTGTGTTTTCTCTTCGATTGATAAAGACCACTGTGTGGTTGAAATATATCATTGTTTAAGTGCCTTTATGTGTTTCTATTTCAAGACTACAGAGTGGACTCTTACCAAGGTAAGTCTGTCAGTCTCCTAGTCCAAAATATAACTTTATATATATAAACAGATGTATGTTTGTATCTTATGGACACGTAAACGGCTAAACAGAAGTTAATGAAATTTGGAGGGATTTTTTGGTGTAGATCCATCACAGGGCTCCGCTCTAGAGACTTAGGCTGGTTCAGAAACTAATGTGTGTATGTATGTGTCTTATGAAACCCTAAACCGCTAAGGATGGAAGGATTGTTTAACATATTCCCAGGATGGTTCGTGTGAAATTGGGTATTATAGATCGATCCACAGGGCTTCACCCCAGAGGTTTAGGATGGTTCAAAAACTTGTGTATGTGTGTATCTTATGGACGCCTAAACTGCTGAACAGAAGTTAATGAAATTTGAAGGGATTGTTTAACATATTCCCAGGATGATTCCTGTGAAGTTTGGTGCAGATCCATCCACAAGGCTCCGCCCCAGAGGCTGGTTTAATGTAAAGCCTTCGATAAATCTAATGTTAAAATGTATATCCATACTAGCATTACTTAATTAATCAAAAAAATTATAAACCTAATGTAAAAATAAAAATACGATATTATTTTAAATAGTTTCAAATTGCTAAATTCTATATACAATTATTGATACCACGCTTAATGACTTTAGAAGTAGGATCGCCGATAATACTCTTGCGAAATTTGAATCCACTAAAGCTGTGCAACGGAACCACACTGATAAAAAAAATTACACCCAACTTGTTTGAGGCAGAAATAATGAGGGGCAAGTCCAAAGAAGAGATGGTCTTAATTCTACAAACACCGATTTTTCATCCGATTTACCCTTCGATTTCAAACAACTACAATTTCCTTTGCATCTTGCATTTGCAATAACCATAAACAAGGCATAAGGACAAACACTAACCATTGCTGGATTAGATATGAGAAATTCGTGGTTTTCTCACGAACAATTATATGTTCCGTGCTCACGTGTTGGTACACCCAAAAATGTGTATGTTTATTCGGCTAATGACGAAAAACATAGTTTATCCTCTAGCATTGCAGTAAATAAAATTTAATTATTTAGATGTTTAATTTGCTTTTCTTATTGGAAAATTAATTAAAAATTTTCTATTTTTCATAGTAAAATTATGATTTTGGACTCAGCAACCCGCACCGGGTACCGCTACTTTGCTTATAAATATCGATATACCAAAAGCAATACTTTCCATTTGGCTGGTTTTTCTATTGTGACGCCATTTTTGAATATTCACAGAACAAAAGCAAGACCTCCACCTAATGAAACGTCCTCACACTGAGGCCAGATATTGAGGTTGGAACTGTGGTAATGGGGGATTGGCACGGCTTGTGATGCACAGGTGTTCTATACTCTCTGGATGGCTTTGTATGTAACTATTACTTGTGAACTTGAATTGGTAAAATGATTATTTTCAAAAACATTTCCTGTAAAGTTTTTTCTTCTGTCGCCAATATTATACATATTTTAACCTCAAACAAAAGTTCAACTGATAAATAGATCCTACTGCAGTGAGATTTGTACAAGGTTGGTCTACAGTATCTTGCCTTGGTGAAGAAAATTAATTGTATAAAATGGCAAGATAATAAAACCATTGTTTGATATTTTAAAAATGTTATAATTAAAAACAAAATGTGGATAGTAATTTGGATGGAAAATGCAAATTGCCTGGTAGAACATTAAAAAAATAACAATTTAAACTGGTTAATTGTGTGTTTATTATAAAAGTAAATTCATGAATAAATTACACAATTGATACAAGCTATTTAATCAATTTCTTCAATATGAATGCAAAACTTCTAGCAAACTAGGGAATAAGTACAACTTGAAGCATACTATACATAATATGTATATATATTAATAATATATCTTTTACTTGTAAACGCATGCTTTTTTTAAATATACATATTTATATTAAACTTAATAGTAAAAATAATAAGTTCCAACACATTGATAATGAATGCAGTTTATGAGCAACATTCTTGTAAATTTAAAAGCAATTCTATAAGTAATAAATAAACTTCTAAAAAGTAATATTGATTTGTCTCAATGTTTTCCTAAAATTAATTAAAATTTATTACACTCAATGATAACTCAAATGATAACATCATTTAACTATGAAGTAACAAACATGATTAGAATTTATCGTCAAACAATTTCATGTGGAAAAAATGTTGAAGTGGAAATATACAAAAAAGAAATTTCAGCAGCTATGTATTTCTAATTATGTAGATTGTTTTTTAAGTCATTACTTGAAAATAAATTGCCTTAATAATGCCCTAGAAAGTAAAGATATAGTGGTGTAATATGACTAATTGACATAAAGAAGAATATTCATCACACAACCACTAACCAAATTTGGAATAGAACATAATAGAGGTTATGATGATCTAGCTTTATATCAGAACATTTTACAATAATAAACATTTTTTATTGCACTAAATAAAACTCAATATAAATTAGCTTGCCAAAATTACATTAGTTTGTAAAAATCCCATTACCACTTACTTTTGTAACAAACATCATTTCTTAGTTAATTTATAATATGTTAATCACAAAAATGTTTGTTTTCATTTAATATAATGAAAACTCATTGTATTATTACATTTTTTTCATATTCTATATCACTCATAGATTTAGGTTAAGGAAACTATAAGGCATCAGGAACCTAATAAGTTACATCTTGTTTCTTGAAAACAAAAATTTAATATATCATTTTATAGTTTAAAAAATTTAACTTATTTTATAATAGTGAAATCAAACAAAATGTCTATTCATTGGAAAAATATCCCTAAAATAAGAAATTGTGTATAAACTAACTGTATGTTTGTTACAATTGTTTTTATATATTTGGTTATCTAAATTAGGTGAAATGTTATAATAGAATTTATTGTTTAGATGTCATTAAACCAGCCACCTCACTATGACTGGAAATAGAGAAAAGCAGTCAATAGCAATAAGTCTAAGACTATCTGCTTCTCCAGAAATTGTTGTCCAACTGAGGCCCTCACACTGGACAACTGGCAAACAATTTGTGAAATATTTTGGCATTGTCTTAGACAAACTATTCTCCTTTTCTTCGTACTCAAAGCTATCGGTATTTGCTTCAAGCTCTCCTCACTTCCCTCAAAATACAGCCACATTCCTTTGAAAATCAAATCTAGTGAATCTGACGCTCCGATGGCCTGTGATATTATTCTGCTCTGTTGATCACTTTAGATCAACACTTTTCATAAATGTCTTGGTATCTTTCTAACAACACAATCCGTCAAACTTTAAATGCAGTTATCCTTGCAGAAATAATTTGCTCTCTGATGAGCTTTTTAGTACTGCTAAAAGCTCAGACTAGTTAAATAACTTAAATCTTAGCAATTTCACTGAACCTCTCGCCAACTCCAAACCTCGCTATAAAATCCTATTACATACCTCACAACATCCCATATCTCACTACACTTCTCTGATCCTTACAATGTAAGCCATTTTGTATACTATCCTAGGATAATTTGTTGTAGTCACAGAAGAATCTTATAATATACGATATTAAACCTGATGGCGCTTATAATAGACTGTATTTTAAAAATAGATAGTCGCAATTGCCAGCCATTTAAACAGACTCCCCACAGCCCTTGCTGGTTACGATGCAATTAAGCTGCAGTCAATCATCTATAACTTCTGTCAAGTAGCATTCTCCCTAAAAAACTATGCAAGAGAACTGTAAACCGTGTGCATATAACATAACAATATTACTTACTGTAATAATTATTATTTATCTAGTCTTTATAAATGTTATGTTGAATAAAAACTTTTCAAAACCCACTCTTTGTGCTATTGTACCCAAAAGGACTGGTCTGAAAGGTCTGTTAAAACTATTTCAAATGATAAAAGGGAACTGTAAATATTCTAAATATATCAGTAATATTTATAATGCCTGGCTACTGCTTTCAATCTGAAGACTTCCTTACTTCGTGGAATTTTATGTTTCAGTAGCTGCAGCAAATGTGTTAATGATATATTTACAAATGTTTTAAACCAGATTATTTCTTTCCATTAACCTTATACATTTTTTTCTCCATTTTATTTGCATTTTAATCACTTTACAAGAACTTTTTGTTTTGTAACAGGCTTTCAATGGACAACTCTTAGCACCAATCAGTCTGATGTAATGAGGTTTTATTTGACATTGTTAGATTTTAAGTAATTTAGCTTTTAAAGGTATTTATTGTACAGAAAAAGAAGGGGAAATGTAAATCAGTCAATCCTCCCAGATTTTAAATAAACAGTCCCCCCTCCAGCTTAACACTACCTTATATCCATCCCAAACAAATCAACCCTTCCACACAGAACCAGCCAAATGGTAAAATTACCAACATTTCTGTTTCTATCTGGAACTAGTGCTAAAGACAGACACTGCAAAAACCATGGGGGTTACCAGAAAACCCTCCCTTCTGCGACTTTAATTTTTTAAAAAAAGCATTCAGTTAGGCATGACGTTTAACCTTAAAGTACACTCAACTTAAACTCTACACTGATTTATCAATTTTGTTTTTTTTTTAAATTACTTTTTATTTAGAAGCTCGTGGTTGTATTAGATTACTTTGAAAGTTCAGAGTTGGTGTTCAACTTTTATCTGCCAGTTGGACAAGTTAAACTATTTTAAATACACAAGTAAGTTAGATACTAAGCTAAAACGTCTAATCAGTAGTAGCCAATTAATCACCATGTGTGTGGTAATCAAACTCCGCCAGCTTTTATAACACTACACATATTCTGGTGTTCTGTTAACTGGCCCAAGTGGAATTATCTAAGATCCATCCCAATGTTGTTCTACCTGCAAGTACATTTCCTAATCAGAGTTCTCCAATAAAAATCTTCCACTCTGAGGACATAACTTGTAGTATTCACTCTTTTATATTAAAAATCCTTGTAATAGGAAAGTAAAATAATTTATATATTTGCCTACAAAATTCCTCCTTTCATAATGCTGGATTTCTTTCATACTAGTTGATTTCATAGCAAAAACAAATTACGATCTTAACATGATCTACAAAAAAAGGATTTACCCTGTTAGTTGACCTTATAAAACTAAATTTAGTTAATTAACAAATCAATAAAAACTCAAACAATAAAAAGGAGTCATTCCAAAATGTGTCAACTAAATAAATATTGTAATGTTAGGAAAGGCAGAAAAATGTACTCTAAAATATATAAAAACTCAAACTGTTAATATTTTGAGAATCAAGCTCAAATTATGTGTTATTTTAAATTATTTTATTACTGTTATTATATTGACATTTTTATCCAATAATTGGAACCAATATTTGTATCTCAAAAAGCTAATAATATTTATATGATTGAAAGCCTATAAAATAGATACATTTTATTCAAAGTTAAAAATATTATGCTCTGAAGGTTTTCTCAAAACGTTTTAAGAAATTGAATGAATCAACTATTACACCTAAAACTGATGTAAACTTAGACTTTGAAGAATTAATAATTAAATTTTATCTTGAAAATATTAGGCTTTAAATTGCAATTTTTTTTAATGGATATAAATGTACTCTACATACAACTATGATTATTTGGACCAGTTTTAACTTATTTTTCTGAAAGTTTTATTACTCAGTAGTCACTCTACACAATAATCAGCTTATTTCAAAATGTGCAATTAAACTCAAAGGATAATAACAAAAAAAAACATTAAAAGATCGTTTATAACATTCTGGTTTATTTGGAAAGAAATAAAACTTATGGGAATTTCAGCTTTATTTATTTCTCAATAAAATATAAGTTCTTACATATAGAATGACTTTTATGTAGCAAAACTACTTTTAAAAAATAATAAGTAAAACCAAAGATGGAAAAAAATGCCTGTCAAAATAAAATTAAGTACGTTTATTATTATTGTTTTGAAAGCTCCAAGTTAATTTACTTGTTTTTTTTCTTTTAATATATTTTCAAAGGTATAAAGAATTTATCCAACATTACAGTTTCTAGTTATCAAAGCCTGTAATGTTCAAAAACCTATGATTCATGCTTGCATGTCATTTAAAATTATAAGTAAACTTCACTGCACTGAAATTACATAAACTATAGTGATAGTAATTGTCATTAATTTTTTTAATACAATTTTAAAAAGCAAGACAAAACATAAATAGCAACTGTGGTGTAATTTTTAATCTAAATAAATAAAAATCTAAAAGTAAATCAATTTTAAAATATTAAATGACTTAATTTCAATGCCTTAAAATTAAAATTTGTATCCTTACCATCATTTGTATATTTGTTGAGATTATATTTTTGTCAAGTATAAATGTAATCATGGTAAACGTTTATAAATCATGGTCTTGATAAAAGCAGGGAAAAGTAACAGATCGAAGAAAGTGGCACTTTTATACATAAGCAAACAGAAAGATTATTAAATTGTTATAAAGTCACTATCTAAAATATATTTGTAAAATATCTATTTTCTAAGTATTACAACCTAAGGAAAACATGAGTTTTATCACTTTTAGGAAAATAAAAGGAATGCTCTCAAGACTCATTTAAAGAAGAACGTAGATAATGACAGTGAAATGACACACTTTATATAAATTAATATTAATATTACAGCACTTAAACAATGAAAGCAAAACATTTTACAACACACTTTGGTATTACATTACTTAAATAAACAACAATAATATTGTTGACAAATCTATAAAATAAGGTTATAAAATGAGGTTTTTCAGTTTCCTCGAATCCATTGTTTTTTTTTTTTTAAAGTAGACTGAAATAAAAATATAACTTAGAAAATTATATATTATATTACAGGTTATCAGATAACCATGTGATAGTATATTGTTATGTCTAGCAGCATCCTCCAGACTGCATGGATCCTTGACTTCCTGAGGATAAGCTGGCACTGCTGGGCGAGTGCTGAGGCCCGATCTTAATCCCATTTGCCTACAAAATTTTCAAGTCATTATCTTCAAGAAAGGACTAATAAATAAATAAATATATAATGTATGTATATATATATATATATATATATATATATATATATATATATATATTATAAAGATATTCTGTTACGCAATACAACTGGGTTTTACTATTTAATGAATGTTTGAATGATGATATCAAATTTCTTTTTAAAACAAAAACACTTACTCATGAACATCTCATTTTTCTTTATTATAACAATTTTATTTTAACATTTAAACATAAAACAGAACAAAAATAAACTTAACAAATTTTAACACAATATACTAAACTCACTTTCTTTGATTTTTAGTTACAAATTTTTATATCCTAGGCTATTTTTAAGATCTCTTAGTATCTCGGGGTTTATACGCATGGGCTATATTTTTAACTCTTTTGTTAATTAAATAAATTTTGAAAAACAATATTAAATTTTGAAATTAGTTTTAATAAATATTTTCCTGATGGAAAAACTTTAATTTGGAATAAGCAAAAAGGCGAAACTATTTGAACTGGATTATGATTCTTCCTACTATCTATCAATTAAATCCAAGATATTCTAATGTACAAATTTAAACTTCCCTATTATCTTAAGAGTCCACTAAAGTTTATTTTTTATAGCGCTATATACTTAACTTATCAAATATCGAAATTCTGCAGGTCGCTTACGTAAGATCCCGTTCTCTTCAAATTTCACTTTTAACACACTTAAATTCGTTTTAGTTCCTTCAAATTATATTACCACTGTACTTTATCTTTAAATTCTCTTATCCTTATTTAAAATTGCCAAGTTTCTTCACAAAACGGTATAATTTTGACGAATTCATTCCAATGTAAAATTTTGACTGGTCATGGCAGGTTCCATCTCGTAGCGTCACCACGCTATAACCAACTAAACTAACGCTTCGTTTTTAATTTTTTTTTTAATATTTTACAAATATGGCGGCCTCCTTCTTCAAAAAGAAATCATATGGTTTAATTTAACGAAGTTCTGTTCCTTCCCACTAGAGTCGACTGTACACTTGACCTATTTCTTTACTTTCACATCTGTTAATGTCAACGAACTATTTTCACCGTTTTAATTTGGTTAACATACTGTTTCAATTTTCCTATCCTTAACAAACCTTCCAGTGTTTATTTAATTATTATTATTTGTGTGTGAAGTGTCTTTGCGTTTTACTTTTGTAATAATTCCGAAATGTGTGTTTTTTGACTGGACTTTTCCAAACATAACCTTTCAATTTTTTTGTTTACAATCGCGTTTTTTTTACCTTACATCTCTCCAGCAATTGTTTATGCCCTATGTTACTACAGTTTACAAATTTGTTTACACATAACTATTATTAGATTATCTTGTTTTAATTCATTTTGATACAACAAATTTCTTTATGCATTTACAGTTCAAATATCTTGTTTATATGTTACAACCGTTTTATAACCTTTCTAGGCTTTTACCTAAAATTAGTTTCTATTTAATCTAATCAATCTTTTAATGAATTTCTTTTTAAATTTTGTGTGAGTTATTTCTAATTTATTTTTCCAATTCTTAAAGAACATTATATAGCCCATTCTATAAATGTTACAATATATATATATATATATATATATATATATATATATATATATATATATATTCTTGATATTTAACGTTATCCATTGTTTTTCCGTTGCACTGACTTTATGAAGTTAATATATTACTATGTAAGTAATTTTATCCACCATTAAGTGCAATAATTTTACCTTGAGTGATGAGGCACCTTTCGGTCAATTGACCATTGTCGAATCACTGATGTTTTTCTGTTGTGGATGTTCGGTCTGTGAAGTTGGTGTTTGTTGACGTTACGCGCACTTTTTCTTGATCTGTGTGTATGATATTTCTATATAGTATGTCTTCTGTATATGTTGTTTGTAGATTCATTAAGTTGTTGTGTAAGTTTTTATAAATGTGGTATTTTTCTAGTGAGTTTAGTTCTATTGGGTTGTTATTTATTTCCAGTATGGTTAGGTTATTTTCGTAATTTGTTATTTCGTGTTCATGGGATATTAGGTGTGCTGCAACATTTGATACTTTAGAATTTTTGTTTTTGAATGCTCTATAATGTTTTTCAAATCTTATTTTAAATGTTCTGGTTGTTTTTCCTATGTAAAGAGCGTTACAGTTGTTGCATGTGATTTTGTAAATTCCTGATAGGTTATGTTTTTCTGAATTTGTTATGTGGTTTGTGTTATTAAGATATTTTATTATTTTGTTGTTTGGTTTGTAATTGGAGTGTAGTATTCTTTGTTGTATATATTTGTTATTTTTTCTATTTTGTTATTGGTGTATTTATATTTTAGGTAGATTTTTTTATTTTCATTATTTTCGTGTTCCGGTTGTAGTGTTGTGTTGAGGTTAGGTTTTTTTGTGAATTTATTGTATATATTTTTTATAATGTGTTTGTTGTATCCATTTTCTATTGCTATTTTTGTAATGTTATCTAATTCTTCATTTAATTTTTGTTTGTTTCCTGTGTGTATTTTATTGCTTTATTTATCATGTTACTGTAAGTGTTAATTTTGTGTGTCCAGGTGTTCACATATATATATATATATATATATATATATATATATATATATATATATATATATATATATATATATATTCTTGATATTTAATATTATCCATTGTTTTTCCGTTGCACTGACTTTATGAAGTTAATATATTACTATTTTTGAGTAATTTTATCCACCATTAAGTGCAATAATTTTACCTTGAGTGATGAGGCACCTTTCGGTCTTTGACCATTGTCGAATCACTCAATTTGAGTGATTCGACAATGGTCAAAGACCGAAAGGTGCCTCATCACTCAAGGTAAAATTATTGCACTTAATGGTGGATAAAATTACTCAAAAATAGTAATATATTAACTTCATATATATATATATATATATATATATATAATATTTTGGCTCCTTTCTATTTAGTAATATAAGTATTGTAATATGCCATAGGTAATTGTTTAGTTGAAATGGAGTTATTGATATCTTGGATTAGTCAAATATGTTTATATCTGTAAGTTAATTTTAAATGATTAAGCTCTAAAAAAATTATAAAAATAACTAGTTTATACTTTTTTTTGTTCAATTAAATCTTTAAGAACTCATAATTAAATAGAACTTTGAATAATTCAAAAACAAGCTTCTTTTACCTAATAGCACGTAATCTGTTAATTGCCCATTATATGTCCAGGGTGCTAAGAGTTAACTTTGTGTAATAGCTTTTCTACACTAACATTTCTCCAGATACTTACATTTTCTTAGAAGCCTCTATCAAAACTAATAAAAAAAGACAAAAATAAAATGTATGAAGAAACTAAACTTATTATACTTAGAAAGTTAAACAGTTTTAAAAATATACTGTTTGAAAAAACCTTCAAAACATGTTAGTGAAACACACTTCGATAATAAAGTAACAAAAGTCACTGCGTTTTTTACAAATAATTATTGACTGATAAATTTCAATCATATGTGTCAGTTTTCTGATCATAATTTTTTTAGTTTAATGTATTTAATTACAAACTGCCAAATCCATGCCAGACAACAAATTTTACCTGATTATACGGATAATACGGTTAACGTATACGGATAATACACATTTTTTTAAATTGTCTACTAAATGTGCTTTTAAAAGTAACCATGGAATACCTTCCTAATTTATATATAAGAATATCTCCCTTCTTAAAAAAACCAATATTATATCTAAATTTGTAATATTTACCTCATTGTTTATATCAAAAACACCTTCTTGTATTTTCTCATAGATTTCTTTGGCTGTATTAATAAATGCTTCTTCAACATTTGCTGCAGTTTTTGCAGATGTTTCCATGAAAATAAGACCATGCTCTCGGGCAAATGCATCTCCTTCTTCTTTTTTCACTTCTCGCCTATTTTCCAAATCACTGCAAATGATATTCATATTTAATATACATAACATCATGTACTGAAATGAAGTAGTGTAACACAACACAAAAACTGCACATGTAATAGATTTTGTAATATTAATCAGTTATGACAATAATATTCCAGTCAAAATTTTAACTAGCAATTTAAAAAGATCTCAGGAACAATGTTTAATAGTAAAACTTAGCAATTACACTACAAATTTTAAAAATATAAGAAATTTAAAAAATCTCAAATTTACAAATATGTATGAAACAATAAACTAAAGGTCTCCTGTTTATTTTTTCTAATGTAGTCACATAATGTCTTCAGGGAGGAATAACAAACACTATAAAGGAGGCCTAAATACTAAAAATTATAATAACAATTATTACTCATAGCGTAAGATGGACTCCAGTCCTAACACAATATCTGAACTGAACAATACACAGACTGTGCCATAAAGAAAATATAGGCCACTTCAGATATCAAGCAGTTACCTTACATTTTCCTAACCTAACCTATTACTTTGATATTTATTGAAAATAGCTGAGATATCTTAAAAATACACAACAAGGTTTAATTTGAAAAATACTTATAATGTTTATGAATAAATAGGTTTTTTCATCATTAATTGTAGGCAAAATTTAACGTGTTTTTAATACAGTACTCAATTTTTCAACTACTGGTATCTCATTCTTCAGTAGTTCTAAACAAACATATAAACAATTTAAACCAAAATTTAAAAAACAAACAATAACAAAAGTTATGAGCAAAATAAATTAATAACTGTGGAACAATTTTTTTTCAAACTAAACCATACAAATAACATTTAAACGCAAAAAGAAACTCCAAGTTACAAATTTAAAAAGTCTGCATGTCAGTTAAATAGATTGTCACATATTCATGTAACACTTAGTTTTATGTATATACATACAAAAATGAAGTTAATATATTACTATGTGAGTAATTTTATCCACCATTAAGTGCAATAGTTTTACCTTGAGTGATGAGGCACCTTTCGGTCGTTGACCATTGTCGAATCACTGATTTTTCTCTGCTGTGGATGCTCGGTTCGTGAAGCCGGTGTTTGTTGACGTTACGCGCACTTTTTCTTGATCTGTGTGTATGATATTTCTATATAGTATGTCTTCTGTATATGTTGTTTGTAGATTCATTAGGTTGTTGTGTATGTTTTTATAAATTTATAAAAACATACACAACAACTTAATGAATCTACAAACAACATATACAGAAGACATACTATATAGAAATATCATACACACAGATCAAGAAAAAGTGCGCGTAACGTCAACAAACACCGGCTTCACGAACCGAGCATCCACAGCAGAGAAAAATCAGTGATTCGACAATGGTCAACGACCGAAAGGTGCCTCATCACTCAAGGTAAAACTATTGCACTTAATGGTGGATAAAATTACTCACATAGTAATATATTAACTTCATAAAGTCAGTGCAACGGAAAAACAATGGATAATGTTAAATATCAAGACATACAAAAATATATAACAATATTTGTAAGTTCCTAATGTATCTTCCTTTGGACATTCAGACAAAATATGTTCATGAATTAGAAAACTTGTCATACACTAAACCAAGTATGTCTGGAGCCACTGCTTCTGCAATTTTATTTTGCAGTTATCCATGGTAGTCAGTAATGGAAGCTCACTAGCAAAAAAACATAATATTAAGTCGAATAACCTGGGGGGGGGGGAGTGATTGATTTAACTATATGCTTAGACTATAATGGCCTATCAATTGTTGTAGTTGTTGAAATCAAGTTATAACTGAGCCATAAGTCAGTTCTAAAGCAATTCCAAATATAAAACTCCTATAACAGTTTAATCAGAAATAAGGACAAACCTTATATTTTGTTTTTTCAGAAACAATGCTAAAATGTTAATTTATAAACCATTGAAGTTTATTTCATGGTAAACAACTGTTTTTCAAAATTAATATAAATAGTACAAATTCAATGAAATAAAAGTAATAATTGTAAAAGTTACATTTTGAAAGAGTAAATATTGGTTTATATTTTTATTTTCATTAAATAAAATCAAGTTAAAACAAAAAATGTTTAAAATGATTATAACTATCCTGAGGTAAAGCAACTAAATAAAATTTTTGAAAATTTTCCAACTAGCAACAAAAGTAAAAGTAAATAATTCAATTAAGCTAGAAAAAAGATTCTTTAAAAAATAATCTTCCAATAGGAAAAAAATATATACATTTTACAGTTGAACAAAAATTTATAATGTAAATATAATCATAAAAATGCATAAGAACATTTTGGTTGGTTTTTAAATAAAGTCCAGGGATTTATCCACTGGCAGATCATGCTCGACACATCACAGGTACCAGGATATGGTAAGTCGGGTAGGATCATATTTTGACCGTGGTTGAACTGGCGTGTTTCAGCCCTACAGTGTCCATTATCACCAGGTACAGCTTACGCGAAAAACTCGTAGATGAGGTCATGTTGTTGGTAGGGTGTGGAATATGTAAATCGGGGACGATCTCCCTGAGGGTGTGCAGGATTAGCCGCGGCAGTACGTCGTATGAGATCCAGGGATGGTTGATATTTTGTCATGGATACTTGTCACTAGTATTCGTTTGTCGCCTTTTCCAGCATGTTGCTCAAGGTATTTCAAAAATGTTTTACTTGGTTTAAATTTTAAATTTGTGTAATTGATTATTTTTTAAAATAAAACCATTAATTTGGTATAGTTATCATTCAGAAATAGAATTCATAAACACTATTAGGTTGATTTAATCCCTAAAGAGAATAAAACTTTTTGTAACTGATGAAAGATACGATTTTTCTTTAGAGTGAATGGAAAATTAGTAGGCATCTCATAAGTGTTAAATACAACTTTATTACTGGATAGAAATAATCATTTTAGTACCAGAATTGTTCTTCAGACGAGCATCAAGCAATATTAATGCAATCCTAAGAAAGGAATACAAAATGTTTTGAAACTCATGACAAATGTGCAAAACGTGTCTCAGATATGCATGATTTAAAGTGATTGAGTTGTGTAGATTTTAACAGCCTTAGATAAGAGTACTTCAGATTTTTAAAATCTATCTAATGCCAGTGGATTAAGAAAACTTTCTTAAAAACATTGTAACAATACAAATAATTAAAAATATCTTGTAATTACTAATACATGATAATCCCATAAAGTACTTAGTAATTAAATAAGATTTACATATTATATTATACTATACACCTTCTTCAGAACACTTGTTTAAGAGCATTCAGGATATATTAAAAAATATAAAATTTGAATTTAACAACTTACTTCAAAATATTTCTTATGAATATTATTATCCATTAGACATAGTAGTTTTTTATGAATTTTCAGTAATAGTTAAAGTTTACTAATTATAAATTTTTTGAGCTTGGTGAAGTACCCATCTCTCTATGGTCATAAAGTAACACTTGTTCAGTTCATGGGTAGAAACATGTATTTGAGTGTACTTCATGCATGCATACACACACACACACACACACACACACCATTTATATGATATATACAGTGTGTGTGTGTGTGTGTGTATGTGTGTGTGTGTTTTCTTGTATGATAATAAAAAAACAACTGAAGTACTCAAATACAATAATTATTTATTATATTTTATTCAAAGCTTTTTGTTGATAAACAGTACCAACATCATCAGGAATAAATAATACAATAATGCAAGATATAAAACATTGTTAAAAATTAGGAATAGTATTGTTGCCAAAATTATACAAATTGCCAAGCTTAACTTGTTGCCTTAATAATATAGACATTGAATATAGTATCAAATTTAGAATATTTTTGTATTTGATCTATTATTAATTTGTTATTACTGCTGTATTTATATATTTCGAATGCTTCATATACGTTCATTTTTAATCCTTTATTGGTGTGGTTGTTCGGTCCATGATATTGGTAATTGTTGACGTCATACATGTTTCTTCATTGAGCCATGTGTATAACATATGCAGACGACGTACTATACAAAAACGTCATACACACAGCTCAATGAAGAATCATGTATGACGTCAACAAATACCAACATCATGGACCGAACAACCACACCAGAAAAATAGAGAATTAATTCAGTGATTCGACAATGGTCAAGTGGCCGAAAGGTGCCTCATCACATAAGGTAAAATTATTGCACTTAGTGGTGGAAAAAATTGTTTACAATTAATAATAATAACTTCATAAAGTCAGCGCAATGGAAAAATAATGGACGACGTGAAATATCATTTTATATATATTGTAACATTTATAGAATGGGCTATATAATGTTGTTTAAGAATTGGAAGAATAGATTAGAAATAACTCACACAAAATGTGAAATCGGAGTAATTCATTAAGAGATTGGTTAGATTAAATTAAAACTAATTTAAGGTGAAAGCCTAAAAAAAAATTTAACATATAAAAAAAATTCTGAACTGGTAAGAATGCATTAGGAAATTTGTTGGATCAAATAACCTAACAAATAAAATTAGAACAAGATAATCTAATAATAATAAAATTTTAAAAAATTGTAAACTTTGTTAACATAGGGCAAAAGTAATTACTTGAAAGAGAAGGTAAAACACAATTATAAACAATGAAGTGAGATAAGGGGTAAGTTTACATTAACCCATGCCAAACACAAACATTTCGGAATTATTACAAAAGTAAAAAGCAGACACTTCACACACAAATAATAGTAATTAAATAAACACTGGAAGGTTTGTTAAGGATGGGATAGGTAAAGCAGTGTGTTAACCAAATTAAAACGGTTGAAAACAATTTCATGAAAGCAGGATCTGGATCAGAAGGAATCCAAAATGGCCGACGTTAGTTGATCAAATTTAATCCAAGGAAGTAGGTCAGTGTTATAGTTGACTCTAGTGGGAGAAAAAGGAACTTTATTACATGAAAGCAAAGGTTTAGGGTAATTAATATGAAATTTGAGGAGTCTGCGCCATGTTTAAAAAAAAAAAAAGGACGCGTTAGTCTGGCTTAGGCAGCCGAAGGAAGCAAAGCCATTTTTAGAAGCCAAAATCCCGTTTGGAGCATATCATCAAAATGATACGAATTTGTGAAGAAACGTAGCCAAAATAAAACGAAAATAAGTGAATTTAAAACTTATAATACAGTTTATTATAATTAAAGTAACCAATAAGAATTTAATTGTGTGTGAAACGTAAATCTTAAAGAGAACTGAATCCTATATGAACAACCAGCAAAACTCAAAAAATCGATAAGTACATAGCGCTAGAAAAATAAACCTTTAGTGAACTTTTAAAGTTATAAAAAGAAAATTATAAGAAAATCTATAATTGTAAATTATTAGAATATCTTGAAATAATATAATAGTTTAGTAGTAAGAAAGTCTAATCCAGTTCAAACAGGTTAGGGACTTTTTCTTATTCCAAATTTAAGATTTTACATCAGGAAGCTAATTATTAAAACTATTTTTTTAAATTAATTTTATTTATTAAAATTTATTTAATTAACCAAAGAGTTAGAAGATATAGCCCATGCATAAAAACCCGAGATAATAAGAGATCTTAGTAAATAGCCTAGGTTATAAAATCTTGTAACTAACATATTAAGAATTGAGTTTTGTCTATTTTATTAAAACTTGTTAAGTTTTTTTTCTGTTTATTGTATAAATTAAAAAATTGTTAAAATTAAAAGAATTTAAATTATTCCTGAGTTTTTGTTTTAAATTTAATAGAAATTAAACTATTCATTCATTCAATAATAAATAATAATAAAAAAAATATAATAATATATTATAGAATAAATATATTCATTAAAAGTATTCTTGTTTTTGAAATATTTTTAATTTATTAATTATATATTGTAACATTTATAGAATGGGCTATATAATGTTCTTTAAGAATTGGAAAAATAAATTAGAAATAACCCACACAAAATTTAAAAAAAGAAATTCATTAAAAGATTGATTAGATTAAATTGAAACTAAATTTAGGTAAAAGCCTAGAATTGTAAACAAGGTATTTGAACTGTAAAATCGATTAGGAAATGTGTTATATCAAAACCCCTAACACATAAATTAAACAAGATAATCTAATAATAATTATATTCAAACAAAATTGTAAATATTAGTAACATAGGGCATAAGTAATTACTTGAAGGATCGGAAAATTGAAACGGTATGTTAACAAAATTAAAACTGGTGAAAACAATCGCGTTATTGCATCAGCTGTAAAAACAAATGGAAGTAGGTCAGAGACAGTCGACTCTAGTGGGAAGGAATCGAACTAAATTATAGCAACATGTGTTTTAGAAGAAGGAGAAGCCGCCATATTTTAAACATTGGTAGAAAATTAAAAAAACGAAGCGTTAGTTGAGTTGGAGATAGCGTGGGTGACGCTACAAGATCGGACCTGCGATGACCAGTCAAAATTTTACATTGGAAGGAATTCATCAAAATTATACCGTTTTGTGAAGAAACTTGGCAAATTTAAATAAGGATAAGAAAATGTAAAGATAAAGTACAGTGGTAATATAATTTGAAGGAACTAAAACGAATTTAAGTGTGTAAAAAGTGAAATTTGAAGAGAACGGAATCTTACGTAAGCGACCTGCAGAATTTCGGTATTTGATAAGTTAAGTATGTATAGCGCTATAAAAAGTAAACTTTAGTGGACTCTTAGGATAATAGGGAAGTTTAATTTTGTATATTAGAATATCTTGTGATTAATAGTAATAAGATCATAATCCAGTTCAAATAGTTTCGCCTTTTTGCTCATTCCAAATTAAAGTTTTTCCATCAGGAAAATATTTCTTAAAACTAATTTCAAAATTTAATATTGTTTTTCAAAATTTATTTAATTAACCAAAGAATTAAAAAATATAGCCCATGCTATAAACCCCGAAATAGTAAGAGATCGTAAAATTAGCCTAGGGTATATAAAAATTTGTAACTAAAAATCAAAGAAAATGAAATTAGTATATTGTGTTTAAATGTTGAAAGAAAAAATTGTGATAATAAATGTTAATGAATTGTTCCTGAGTAGTTGTTTTTGTTTTAACTAGAAATTTGATATCATCAATAAATAAATATTTAATAAAAAAAAAAAATAATTGTAAAGCGTTTTATAAATACTTTACAATACACACACACACACACACACACACACACACACACACACACACACACACACACACACATATATAAACTTTAATGTTTTGGTAAAACTGCTCCATGTAGGAGTGTAATGACTAAATTAACACCTATAATATAATTTTTCTGGTTTGTATAAATAAATACCTGCTTTATTATGAGTCATTTAAAAATTTACCAACCTATTGTTAAAGAGATATCATTGTTCTACTGTCATTCTATACTATAAATTTCTTACTCTCTCTATATAATATACAAACAATGGAAATGTGACTTTCATTGTTTTTATTGAATATACTTTAAAAAAAAAAAAATTCTACAGCAGTACAACAATGAGGTGTTTTTTACTAAAAAAACAAAATATGGTCTCTATATGTATACTTTTAAGATAATTTTGGTAGCAAATCATATCTGACATTTATTGAGACCAATAGATTTACCTTGACAAAAATATGGCCTCTTGTAAGTTTATAAAAAAAAAACAAACACTAAAAATTCTAAAATATTTAAAATGTTTCAAAGACTTTGCCTCCTTCAATGTTTAGATTTATAATGGATTGCAATTCAATTTTCCAGAAAAAAGTTTGTTCATTACACCATTATGGATGGCATTTAGTGTTTTAGACACACAAAAATAGTTCAAAGTAGAATTATAATTTTTTCTCAAAAAAAAGAACAAAGCCTTGTTTTAATAATATGATGTTTTTGCAACAATATTGCCTATACATATTCCTTACAATAATGTATAACACATTAGCCCATAGATAAAATTTTTTCTGAAATTAGATTGTGGTTGAATATTTTTTTTCTAAAATTGTATGATAGTCAAATGGATTGTTATTTATATTTACTGTTATTAGATTTCAGGTTTCTTTTGTCTGGTATTTGAATTAAATGTAATATCAGACACTGTATTTAGCACTAACACATTGTGCTATATGCTATACTGAAGTTAGTGTATTCTACAGCTTCACTAAACTCTTTATAAACCAAAAAAAGACAAGCTAGTTGTTAAAAAAAATTCCAATGAAGTAAAAAAATTCCAGATAAAGTAAAAAAGACAATGTAATGAAAATATGTTTATTAAAATTAATACATCTCCTATTAGTAATACATGAAAAGTATATTTACCTTTTATTACCGATAAGCATAATCACCATGTTCGAATTAGAATGCTGACGAGCATCCTCAAGCCAAGTTGTAAGGTGATTGAACGTTTCTCGGCGTGTAATATCATATACAAGCAACGCTCCAGCAGCTCCTCTATAATAAGACCTCGTGATTGAGCGGAAAGCTTCTTGCCCTGCAGTATCCCAAATTTGAAGTTTTATCTGTTTTCCATCTATTGTTATCATGCGTGCTCCAAACTCCACTCCTGTACTCACAATTTAAAACTATAATGAACTTATTCATATAAATGAAAAAACAAGATATTACAACACGGATTATATATATGTACATATAAGTTACCAATATCAAGGCCAAAAATTTACTAATAAATTTTTATTGAAACTTTGTGTTAGAACTTTTCAAAAACATTTTATTTCACAATTCACTATATTCTATAGTTTTTCTGGTTCAATAAATAACATTTTTTTTTTTTAATGATAAAAAAAAGAACGATTTGCGTAGTAAATAATTAGCTGACCACTTCCAACCAAACTTATAAATCTTAAAAAAAACACCCAATCCTAGCTGCAGATGACAGAAACTGTTTGGAGGTGTAAAAATATGAAAACAGTGTAAGAAACTGCCCTGGCTTCCTATGAAAATAAAATTGCCTGCAACATTTTTTACAGGCTTGCTTGTTCAAAATAATTAATCTACACTCTCAACATTACATTAACACATAAACACTTGTTTATAGTAGCAGTAACTTTTTGTCTAAATGGAGCTGAGTTTTAGGGAGATCTGGCTCTTTGTCAACTCGGACTACATTTACTTCACAAAATTATTTCACACACACACACAGACTCATTAATTCTAGACACACAAAGATGGCTATAACAGAGTTATGGTGTAAGTTGAAGTGAAACACATTTTTCTGTAACTATTGAAGCATACACACTAGTTGGTGAAAATATTTTTTTTTTAAATTAATAATGGAGTTAAGAAATAAGGAAGAAATAAAACAAAGATTTGAATTAATATAATCTATACATGATCAACACACAAAATACAAAAAAATATGATAAACATTAAAAATAAATACAGTTTTTTCAGGTATAATTCACTGAAAGTTTTTAAGTTGAAAAATAGGAATAACAATTTTTAAATTAGGTAAGTTCTAGTAGAGCTTAAAGCTTATTTAGGAATTTTTTGATTTGGTAAGAGACTGACCGACTTACCTAGTGGCAATAGTCCAAAACTGCAATATCTTGGAAATAAATAGACACACATAAAATCATAAAAACAGTGTGAAATGTTTTATGTGTGTCTATTTATTTATTTCCAAGAGATTGCAGTTTTATAGACTATTGCCACTAGATAAATCTGTCAGTCTCTAATCTAGTCCAAAAATTCCTAATTTTTAAATTAGTCAAATTATAAATAAAGTGGCAAACATATGATTGTTAATTGCTTGTTCATTAAAACAATTAGAAACAATTAGAAAGTTTTAATATTAAAAAAATTAAATTGAAAACGTTACAGGACTTCAAAAAAATGTGGAATATTTGCTGAAGATGATAGAAATGTTCACACGATTGATATATGAAGCGTAAGAACCTCTCATCTTTTAAAGGTATTTATTTAACTGAAATAATAACTTTTCACTATCAGTAATACAAATTTTGTACTCCGTCAGTTTCATGAAATGGTTTTTGTTATGGCATAGCTTGATAAAAAAATATACATGTTCACATAAAATAAATTGTTCACATATGTGATAATGAAATATTTATTTATTTATTATATAATTTATTTGAAAAGATTTGAACTATTGTGAACCTAAATAAAATATATTTAAAATACAGTGTTTTGAATATGATTGATAAATATTGAGCAGTATTATATCTTTTGGTAGATAAAAAACTTTTGGAATTCACTATTCCAAAATTAGTGAATTTTTTACTTATAAAAATTTACATAATTCTATATCTACAACTTTAGAGAAAATGAGATCTACCCAAACGTCTGAGATATAGTTAACAATATAAAATTAAAAATTTATTTTTTGTTACAGTTTTTGTATTAACTTGACAAAAACCCATTAATTACTGATTTATTCAGCAAATGCTTTCGCACCAGATTAGTGCAGTGTAGTTCAAGTTGACAATGAGACACATCTGTCTCCCAAAATGGCTAGCCTCATGCAAAATTCAATGAAATCCAGCTTCAGGCAAGTGTGCATATGAAGCAAATAAATAACTTTTAATACTGATTATCAATATGAATATTACATTTTTAATATTAATCACCTTTACATTTCTTCGCACATATCCATTTTACTATTTAAATTAACATCATATCAACAAGTTAAATTAAATGGGTATATTCCATGTAGCTAACCATAAGATCTTGACGGAAAGTTTTGCTTTTGTTACAAAGATGAAGTTGAAATAAAAGTTTATTTTTAATATTCTACAGAAAAGTGTAACACACATAAAATTCCAAAACATCCCCCAAAGTTTAAACTAACTTTCAAAATCCAACATCAATCAAAGTAGTGTTATGCACTTATAATAAGACAACAAACGATACAAAAATAGAAATCAATAAAGAATGTATTAAAGTCACAGACTACACACTCAACAATAGTTAATTTATTAAAATCCGCTTTTAAAAATTTGGATAAAAATAACGCTTAGGATAGTGCGATGATAACTCTTCAGCTTTAAACTACTGTGTCTAAATTTGGCCACACGATTACTTATGTATTGTTAGTTTGATTATTCCAATTTCTTTTTTTCTATTTGCCAAAATAATGATTTTTATGAATGTGTTAAACATTGAAATATCCCATACTCCTTTAGATATTGTAAAAAATATTATATAAGCTACAAACCCTACTGTTAGAAAGAAAAATAATTATTATGATGGCTACGTTTAATGGAAAGTGAAACACAAATGTTTAAAAAGGTCTTTTAAAATAATGTTAAACACATTTTATTTGCAAGAAACACAGAATGTAACAAACAAATGAGTTATAGAAAAAGTTTTTAAAAAAATTAATGAATTTTTATAAAAATATTTATTGAGAACACAATCATAAAAAAAAGTCACACGATTACTTATGTATCGTCAAAATGACGACGCCAGCTTTGTTTCACTAAGACGCATGCAAACTTTAGTGTCGAAACTGTGTATCTGACATCAACTTTTGAAGGTACGAAGAAACTGGAAAGATGGATGCACGCGAATCGCTCTTTTGTCAGATACAGACATTTTTTAAATGGGGCTTCATCATTTTCACGAGGTATAAGTGATCTAAGGTTAAAGTAACAGAAAATAAGTTTCATTCAAGAATGGAACTTCTTCTGATTTTCCAGAAAGCTGATTCCCCCCCCCCCATTATACATCCAGACAATTATATCTTTATTGTAACCATTGGGGAAAATTATACCCCTACCATAATTTATGTACAGACAGTAGCATTAGTGTGCTATAAATAAATAAAGTATTAAACTTACCTATTGTAAGATCATGTACAGGCTGAAATCTCTTGTCTGTAAACTGTAGTAAGAGGCACGACTTACCCACACCTAAAACATAGAAATAGTTTACCTTCTGCTAGTAAACCCATCTAAATTTAAAAAATAAAATATTCACAACAGATAATTAGTTCCTATTTTAAAATGCGTTCATTTCTTGATAAATATAATATAAACTTAAACAATGAATTATACCTACTTTTATAAAATTAAATTTTTAAAATTTAATTAAAGAACTTTAACGTGTATTTTAATTTTAGTTTAATAGTTACCCTATGGCTATTAATTAACTCTATTACTGTTCATTTTTAACAAGTGAATATTTCTAGAACTCAATGACTGTTTAAGTGTTTGAAATTTATAGACTTTATTCCATGTTATTTACTTTACTAAATGTATGGTTCAGCATGGGCTAGATTAAATTTGTAAGACTTTTTTTTAAAATACACAATTTTTTTTTCAGGCTAATCATAGACAAAATTCAATACATAGACTCTAATAGGCACAAATATTTTTTACTTCTGTTAAATTACAAAGTTTATTTAAACAAAAGTTTTTTAAATTTTAAACACAAATGTTAAATTAATGATCTAGAAAGTAATTCTAAATCTTAAATTTTTTTAGAAAATGAAAGTTTAATTTATGATTTAATTTCTACTTAGCTGATTTTCCTGGTTTTTTCTGAAGGATTCTTTTCAAATTTAGTTTTACTCTTTGAAGGAAACATTTCAAATTCTATATATAACAATAGATTTGTAAAGTTTTGCAATTTTCAAATACTATCTGTTTATTTTTCAAACTAGTTAGTTTTTGTTTCAAAAACTGTAGGTTTCTGTACTTCAATACAACAGGACCTGTTTCTACAATCCAAGTATTCGCATGAAGTTATCTAGTCTTTTAAAATAAATTTTGTAAAAATCTGTTCATTTAAAATCTGTTGTGTCAGGAGTACAAT
Source organism: Prosapia bicincta (assembly GCA_036971475.1). NCBI lineage: Eukaryota > Metazoa > Arthropoda > Insecta > Hemiptera > Cercopidae > Prosapia > Prosapia bicincta. The sequence goes on from JBAIZL010000002.1 coordinate 262,465,947, forward strand.
GTCAAACATATTTACAATCTATGATATATGTTGTTTATTTCAGTTCTTGTGGTAGAGTTATTTTATACTTTTAACGATGTCTGATGATAACATGCCTCCTTAGGCCACTGTATTTTACCCTTTTTCAACTGTATATTTTCCTAAATAATTTTATATCCCTCGCTTTCCATTTAAGATTGTTATTGCTTCTAATTTATTAATAAACTATAATTTTTATTTGTTTTTCTTGTTTATTTATTGATGTTTATCTAGCATCAATGATAACTTTGTGGATTTTGTTGACTATAACATTCGGTGAAACTTAGAATAACTATAATTGGGTAACTCCAGAATGAGACAAGGGAGATTTGAAAAAATTTCCTGTGACAATTTTTAAAAATAAAACACTTAAGAAAACTCATTTAGGAGTTTTAAAGTAGAAACATTTATTTACTAAATTCTGAAAACTACATCGATATTTAGTCAGTGATTATACTTAAAAAAGCATTTCAATTTCCAACAAAGAGTGGTATGGTTTGTGTCTTGCTTAAGACAATACTCCATGGATTTTAGCAACAATTCCTAGAAACGGAATTCACTGCGTAAAAGTTGAGATCAAAATGAGGTTACCGGAAATTTCTACAACAGGAATTTTGTTAAATACTGCTAAAACTTCCTATAGTAAAGATACACATTATAATTCATCATAGAATCAATTGAATTGTGTTGGCCTCAGTTGTTAGATGTAGCAGCATTAGTCCCTATAAGGGTCAGCTTCAGGAAGACTGTAGATTCTAACAATTTCATTTTATTCTTTTTCTTATTTTAGTTTTCACTAATAATGTCAAAACAGGATCTTTATCATATTTATCTAAAATCAACAGAGATCCAATGCTTTATAATAATGGACAGTCCTGTTAATGTATGTATATATTACCACCCTAGTGACACGTGTTGAAGCTTGCAATTTATGTAAATTTTTAAAAAATTACAGAGATCAAAACGTATGTAACCATTTTAGGAAATCATCAACGAGGATTGGCCACGAGGAGTGTTTAGTTTATGCACAGCTCTCAGGTTAACAGCTCATTCTTATAGCAATCCAGCTACACTGATGATGATGGCTACCTAATGTGGTCAAAAGTGTCTTGTCTTGGAAAGTGTCTTTAAAAGTTTATTTTAGTTAAATACCTTGCAAGTTGAGTTTCAGCATAATTCTGACTTTTTAGATACATTAAAATAGAGTTTAGTTATTCTCAATATATAGTTTAGTTGTAAAGAAAGGCGTCATTCTAAACATGCTTAACTCAAAATCACTTTTTCAACCACGATCTTAGATTGTGAATAAACTTTGTTTTCTTTACACAGATAATCAACCATGCCAAATTAACGTCCCTTGTTAAAACCTTAACATTTAATAAAGCATATTAGCAGATAATTCATATTACTTGTATTTATTATTCAATCTAAGCAAAATTTTTCAATTATAAATATTAAAAAAGTCTAACAATTTCAAAAACCAATGCAATACCATTAAGTAAAACTCTGCTACAGTTAGAGTCTCGAAATTCTGAGTCCTGATTTTTCGGCTTCGAGTCGGCTAAGCTCCCAGTGTTTAGAAACATTTCCATGTCAGCTTGCCGGTTTCATATAAAAACTAAAGTGCTGATTGGATGGATAGAGAATTATTCAAAGAGTGTTATTTTAATGAGGTGTACCCGAGACTGAAAAGTTTTTAAAAGCAAAGAATTTGCCTCAGAAGTATATTTTACTGTTAGACAAAGCACCATCGCATCCTGATGAAGATTAACTGTGCTCTGATGATATCCCTGCTTAATACCTTTCCACAAACATATGAGCCTAATCCAGCCAATGGATCTGGCTGTTTAGAATGTATGAAAAAAAATACAAACTTTACTTATTACAATCTCTCTTGGAAGCAACTGAAAGGGAAGAGAGCATTGTAGAGTCTCTAAAAAAAATTACAGCTAAGTGAGTTGGGTACTGGATAGCCAAATCATAGAACAAAATAAAAGAAGAAACATGAAGTAAGTTGTGGAATAAAATCCTGAGTCATGATGAAACTGTTGACTGTTATTGATCCACAAGAAGAAACAGATTTTACATTTGTTATCAAGAAACTTCCAGGTTGTGAAAATTCCGTTAAGAACAATTTCAGATAACAGATGTTACAATTATTGAAATGGTACAAAAAACTACTGAAGGCAGTGATGACGAGAATAAAGATGAAGGTTCAACTGAGACAGTAAAAGACTGAAACGACCGCCTTAAACTGCACTGCATTATATTGAACAACAAACAGACACCACACCAACAGATGTACTCCTACTAAGACGTCTATGTGACACCGCAGCTTGGAAACTATCTGATAAGCAAAGGCAGAAGACACATAATAACTTTTTCCAAAAAATGTAGCAACCCTGATGAACAATGTTTTCTAAAACAATATTAATTTATGTAAGTTCTGTAATCAAAAAAGTTCTATAATCGTATATATATAAAAGTAAATAGCGTACATAAATATTTTTAGAGTGATAATATTTCAATGGAAATTATAATATTGTTAAATAAGTTAAATTATTGATATAATATAAATTAATATTTTAGTTATAAATTTATGTTCATGTTCACAGAATATCAACATTTCTGAACTTAGCATCCACTGTTAAAACAGACCATAGGTCATTTCTGAAGAAGTAAATACTTTTTGTTTACAATTTTATAACTGATTATTGGATATCATACATTTTATATAATCTAGAATAAATAACAAATAGAGATGAAGAACTGCTTTCAGAAATGTGACAAAATCTAACATGAATTTTTGTTGTGTGAAAAACAGATTATTTTTTCACAAGAAATAATTACTATTTTTGTAAGTCACTCTATATAAAAATACAATCATTTCTTTTTTTTATTTATAATGCTTTACATTATTCTTATTTTATTATATACTTCCATATAACAGTCCTTATCTTTCACTATGCATATAATAATGGTTAATGTGTCAGGCTAAAAACTGTCCGTGTTATCTTAAGTAAATATTTACAGAAATATTAATTAATTTTAACTCTTTTCATTCTTTAATATAGCCTACTCTTCAAAAGATCCATTTAGAACTGAAATTTCATGTTACAAGCAGTAGTTAATACACATGAAATAATTCTTGTGTTTATCAGAAATCAATAACAATTAATTTATAAAATTTTTAATTTATAAAATATTAACTCTATTAATTATACACTTATAGTAACAACACTTTGTATAAATATAGAAACTTTCCAAAAAACTTATGATGGGTGAGAGCAGCTATTCCAGATAATTGATTTCATTTTAACTCAAACTATAGCCAACACATTACCCTATGTTTATGTTTCATGAATGGACTTAAAAGGGATAGGTAGGGTGAACCTTGGATATGAAATAAAACCATAAATATGTCAAGAAAATAAATTACAGTAAAAATAATAGAAATTATTCTTAAGAATCAGAATTTTACATCTTCCAGAAAGGCAATTGCCATACAACATATGCAAGACACTTTTAGAAAAGTTTTTATACTTCTGAAAACGTGAAATTCAGAAGGTTAAAAGAGAAACTGTACTACAAACTATCTTATAATGTATGTTTGATTTGTGTATCATAAACAATATAATCTCTTTCATGAAAATGAAATTTACTGTATGATAAATATTGTCAACATATCTTCATTGGACTATATTTGGTAAAATAATTATATATTTTAAAATGTTTCCTCACAACTACAAACCACAATAATTTAGATGATTTTAAAAATACTCAACTAAGTGAATACATAACTGCTTACTTGCTGACGCATTTCAAAACACTCGTTCCTTTTACGAAGCTAACCCTCTACTGGCAGCATCGGTTAGGTGTAAAAGCTCTAACACAAATGGATTTATGACTGTGGAATGGGGTGGGTTGTTTAAGTAGTGTGTCATATAATAGAAAAGGCTGTTGGTTTCAAAGTGTGTGTAATCATTTAATACGTTTTCTTAATGTGTTTTGTAGTGTTTGTAGATTTCATATTTTTCTAAGGTTGTTAGTTTTTTTTTTTATTTCACCTAACCGATACCGCCAGTAGAGGGTTAGCTTCGTAAAAGGAACAAATGTTTTGAAACGCATCAGCAAATAAGCAATTACGTATTCACTTAGTTAAGTATATTTAAAATTAGTTTAATCAGTGAATTCAAGATTACATCAAGCAACTTCATAATAATTTACTGATTTTATATACATTAACTAATTTATCTTTAATTTCGTTTATATCTCTCCTGAGAATTTTTGTTTGTTTTCATTTTATGTATTTATTTCTTCTCTACTGATTACAATTTTATTAAAAAAAAAAATTATAAAAAAATTAAAAACAATGCCACAAATTAAACAGCTTTAAACATATTGTAAAGTTGAGGAATATATCAACTTAATAGCTGATTAAGTGTAACAAAAAAAAATTAATAACTCTAATAAAAAAAAATACTTTCAGTTTTTGTGTTGTGCACCTTGAGGTATTTTAAAAATGTTCTTATATCACTTGGTAAGAAAACCACTACTAACAGATATTTTTTAGCAGTTGCGTATTGCACTAATCAGCACATGTTCAATGGTATGAGTTAAGGAGAAAGCAATTGCTCAGATATTGGTAATATAGTGTCTGTGGTGTTTTGGTGTTGTGCGATGTGTAGTTCATAGAGTAAATCTTAATTACAATTTCGAATATAGTATATGATTGGGAGTTTGTTTTGTCAGTTAGAATGTCTTGTGGTGTTTGTATATTTCGAAGTTTTCTTTATTACTTTTTTGATGAAAAGAAAGATTTAGATTTGAGTCGTTGTTGGTGTATGTGTGTAGCTTGTTCTGTATACAAATAGCAAAATTTGATTTGGGTTGTGCTTTTTATGTCTTTCATATATGATGAAGTTTCTCCCTGTCTGACCTATGTAGAAGCTAGAGTAGTCATTGCATATAATCTTGTATAATCCTTGCCCAGTCGTGTTTGTTCTGGTGTGTTTTTGTTTACATCTAACAAAACCAAAAAACATCTATGCAACAAAAAGGTATAGTGTATGTTTTGCTCCAAAATGAGAGACAGGTCTTGTAACCATCTACGGAATATTACAAAAATAGGCCACCATCCTTAATGTAATCAACTGAACAGTGCCAAAGAGATAAAAACAAAACTGCAAAAAAATTTTAATCCTTCCTGTAGTACAATTCCCAAGCCCTTTCATTGTGATTTGAAAGAAACTGCAGGGATGTAAAATTATGGCACAAAGTGTTAATACAGCAGCACAACAGATATACAGTCAGATTAGACAATGTAAAATTTATGAATAATAATTATAGTATTCAGTTTCACAGTTTCCTTAGTTTAATTTACTATATGGGTACACAAATATACTCATTTATAAATCTTAGCTTTAACTGTAGAGTAAAAAATTGAGGACAATATGTAATAAGTTGTTAAATATTAAAATTTAATATAAATGGGTTGCGTGTGTAATTAATGTATGTTTAGCTAGTTTTGATGACAACTTGCATTAGTTTTCAGCTGACACATATTTGTATTGTATTACACCTGCTGTGTCTTTGTTAAGTTGATGTACAGCCATCTCTATACCAGAACAGTTGTTTCCACTCCTTATATGCTGAGTGAATATCAGATGTATTTGTAAAAGAGTTTTTGTAATAATTTCAATGTATATGTAATTATTCGTAACTAATAAACAGGTTTATTATAAATAAAATTATTTTAAAAAACATATTGTGTTGAACAAAATCATAGCTGACAAAGTCAGTAGAACATCTCATGAAAATTAATAAATATAATTTTTAAATCTCAATTGTTAACTGAGATACTGTGCACAAGATAACATAGTAAAGTGAAATATCTGCAACAATATCGGCAAAATTGTAGAGCAAACATCTGCAACAAAATTGGCAAATTTGTAGAGAATATCTTCAACGACATCGGAAAAACTGTAGAATGGATTTCTGCAAGAAGAAATGAAGAAGACATTTTTCAAAGTGAAAGTGTAGTTTGTTCAGAGAGAAATGTGCATACAAATGAGCAAAGTATTTTGGATTATACTGTAAAGCAATCCTAAAGAATATTGTAAGTAAAAATTGTTAATATTTTTTCATATTTAAAATTTTTGTTTTTGAAAATATATTATAAAATAATGGCTACTCCCACATTACAGACAGAATATCTAAACATGATACCAGAATTTAATGTTAAACCAACTATGTTCCATATATATATATATATATATATATATATATATATATATATATATATATATATATATATATATATATATATATATATATATATATATATATATTTGTAAGAAAGTAGTTAGTAAGTTATATGTAGTTCAAATCCAGAGGATTTTCAAAATGAATATTTGTTCTCATCCATACTTGCTAAATTAAAAGATCAAGCTTTAGAGATTGTTGTTAAACTCAAACACTGATAGTTGGAATAAAGTAAAACAAATCTGATAGTAACTTGTTATTTAGACAAAAGAGATTGTTTCACTTTAAATTTGGAAATGACATTATTAAAACAGGAAACTAATGAATCACTCTTTAAATTTTATGAAAGAATCAAAAAGTATCAAATTTACAAATTTTATTTGTTATTGTTAAAGACTCTAAAAAGCAAATTTCAAAAAACTTTTTTGTGTGAATATTTGCAAAATTAGCTTTCAGAGTTCTTCTTAGAGGTTTGCATGAACCTTTAGAATCAATAATGTGTACGAAAGATCCTCAAACACTTAATGAAGTACTTACTGAAGTATATGCTTACTAACAATTTTTAATTCAAAAATAATAAAATCTTTTAAGCTAGTACACAGGACCTTAGAGCCCAATTATACCTGAAAATCATAAACCTATTATTAGAATCCTTCCGAAACTATAAACCAATCTATCAAAAAACCCTAAGCAATTTAACATATAAAATTATGTAAACTCAAATCAGCAACAAAGAAAATTATACATCTCAGAAAGGTAACAAAAAATTGAACCAAACCTGATGAGAATTTCCAAATGGCAGACAGAAACACTGTTCAGAACTTTATCAGAAGACAAGAAAATCAGTAGATGAAGAAAATTATGATCATTCAATAAATCAATTGATAGATCACATGAACAATACTCATTTGACAGGATAAACCGAAACAGACTACAACCTACAAGAGGACTTTGACTAATATACTGATATCGATAACATGATACAAGAAGAAAATGCATGCGGATTTACATACAAAAATGAACACACCTAAAATATTTTTTACTACTTGGGAACTGAGAAACAAATTTCCATAATGCATATTGAAGAAACCACAAATGAACTACTGTACACACGACACCAAGACTAATCTAAAAATATAATCGATACTGGAAGCACAAGATCATTTATAAAAAAGTTGCTTTTCATCTCTTAAAAAACCCCTAAAACAAATACCATTTGAAGTAAGCACAGCACACAGTGTCAAAAAAAAAATACAGCTATATATTACCACTTTTTGAAAAGAAAACAACAAAATTCTATTTATTTGATTTCCATAAAGATTTCGACTTGCTCCTTTCATTAAATAATATACAAGAATTTAAAATTAATTTCAATTTTGTAAATGAAAAATTATCATTTTGTAACAAAGAATCTGTATAAACTATTAACACTAACTCTTAACGATAAGAGTTCATGTAAAAAATAAAACCCTATGAAAAACATAACATGCTATGTAATCAAAGCTCACACCCAACAAATAATAAAAAAAATACATAACAATAATAAAGGAGAAGGAATATTACCATACTGCCAGTGATACAGATTAGAAACTCCCCAGTGCATTGTAAAAATTGAAAATGGAGAGGTATAACACAATTAAGACAAATGAAGTTTCTTGATGTAATCTTGAATTCACTGATTAAACTTAAAATTAGTAAAGACAAATGTTTAACAGTGGAACCCATCATTCTAGAACCATTAAATAATTTCAAAATCCACCAAATAAATACAGACAATGAAAGGACTCCAAATTTAAACATGCTAAGAAGGAGAAGCAAAAAATTAGATTTGTCTAAAATTAGAACAAACAATGAGAAACAGGACATGTTAAAATTAATTTCAGAATATTATGATATAATTCACAATGAAAATAATGAGAAAATTTACGAATCATGTCAAACATATAATTAGGACCACAGATGAAATACCGGTTTACACAAGAAACTATAGGTAACCGAAAATCTATTGCAAAGAAGTTGACAGAAAAGTCCAGGAAATGTTCCACTAAAAAATAACCTAGCCTTCATGTTTGCAGTGGAGTTCACCAGTTTGGATAAGCCGAAAAAATTATAGATATGAAAAATATTGGACTAGTGATCGACTTCAGAGGCCTCAATGCCAGACAATAGACAATAAGTTCACACTACCGAACAAAGGTCATATAGTGACACGACAAGGAGTTAGCTGAATCCTGACAAAATTCATATCATCAAGAACTACCCTATTTCAAAACTGCCTAGCAGAATAAAAAAATTTAAGGGTTATTTAATTATTAAGATATTAATTAAGTTATTTACTTTAAATTAGATCTGCACAAAATCAAAATAAATTTTATAAGTACACAAAACCCCAAATCAAATGGATTGTGTGAAAGGTTTCATTCCACGGTAATAGTACAAATGAAACTTCAAAAAAAGTTCAAAAGCAACAACTTAATAAAAATAGGAAAACATTCAATACTAGCATATACTCGGTTACTAAATTAACACCATGTGAAGTTCTGTTTTGACACATAAATTAGACAACCTACTGGCTCTTGAATTAGAGAACCAATTTGCAAACTAGGTTTTAAGCCATGGAAAAAAAATGAAGTAATATAATTACAAATACAGTTGTGACATCACAAAACATTTGTATCATTCCGCGCCTATTCACAACTTCTACATCAGCGCTGAATTTTTTACCCTACTTTAAATTGAAAGTAACTTTACGAGGTCAATAAAGAAAAAATTCTTGTGGTTATCGTCCTATTTGGTGGTGTTAAACAATAACTCAAAATATCGTAAGTGGCAGAGCTTCAACATTTTAACCAAGAAATTTTAACACCATCATTAAGACTATATTTTTACCAATTTGTTTAATATATGAACTTGCTAGTATTATTTTGTTATATTTTTCTTGATATATATATATGTATGTATGTGTATATATATATATATATATATATATATATATATATATATATATATATATATATAATTTTTACATATTACTTATGAAGATTTCACTGAAGTATGGACAAAAATATCCTTATATTTTCAGATATTAAAACTGATTATTTTTTTCTAAATTTTACATTAATAATACATATGTTTGTTATAACACAAAATCTGAATATCTCTTATAAAATAGGATTGTATACACTGTAATTATATTACAATTACTTCACAAAGTTTACAAGGTTACTTGTAAGTAAAACAAAAGTAAATAATATCTCAACCTGTCAATCAACTGGACCAATTATGCCAGTTCATCAACTTTTGGACAAAAATAACAAGTAATAATTACATTTAAATATTATAACAGAAGACAAAAGGTATTACGTATCAGAATGGTAGTTTTAAAAATTCCTAAAAAATATTCATTTATAATGAATGATTCATTGTTTTACTAACCTGTATCACCAATTATAATATATTTAAATAAGTAAGCATACGACATTGTACTGACAATTTATTGTAGCAAATATGTCCAAAACTTAACTTTAAAGTAATAAAGATTTATTAACTATAAATTATAAACTGAAACTTAGGTACTGAATCTTTTTGTCCTGAAAATGTATCGTAATTGCCTTTGACACTACCTAGCAGCTGTTTTCGACGTTTTCCATAATATATTATTTTACAATTTCTTCTTCTTTTTTTTAAACAAACATAGATGAGTGAATCTACATTAAACATTGGTATATATATAATATCAAATGTGTTTTCCTGTTAGAATATTTTTAAGATCAAATAATATACACAAATACAGGAATATTTAAATATTCCTGTATTTGTGTATATTATTTGATCTTAAATATATATATATATATATATATATATATATATATATATATATATATATGTATACATACATACTTATGTATATATATATGTTTATTTATAATACTTTAATAACATTTATATATATAACATATAATATATCACTAAACACGTTTAAATGTTTTTAACTTGCTTATGGTAGCACTTACTTTGTTTGTTCAGGACGGCCGTTTCGGGAGATGTGTCCCATTGTCAACTCAGACCGTCACAATGGAGTGATATAATATATGTATAAAACATTTACGCAATTATTCATAATCATTACAAACAAAATTAATGGTTTACGAGTCAAGCATTGTCATTTATTGATTTAGTAACAACGTTTCAAAATTATATCCCTTATTATCTTCAACCTTATAAATATGAATAGTAATTATTGTTGATACAAATTACTAACTACCTATTGATGGTTAGCATAAAAAGAGAAATATTTCAGAAAACTGTATTACTTGAAAAATGTGTTATGATTTTTCAGATTATATTATTTTAAAACCATTAATCCCTTTTACGTTAGTTTATGACTATGAGAGCTTTAAAGTTGGGATAGTAATAAATTAATGTAAAAGTGATTCAGATTCACCGAATGTAATGGACTACATAATTCAAGAGATTAAAACCGTTGTTCATCCTTTTAAATTTTTATAAAGTCATCATTTGAGAAAATTTTTTATTTTCGCAATTAGACAGATTTCTATATTTTTATTAATTTTAATAATAATAAAACGTTATAAAATGTCTGTAATAAGTTTTTTTGTTAAGATATAAAAATATTGAAGTTTTATATGACCATAATTCTATAGCTTTCCGTAATCAGTAAATGTAGACTGACCAGTTTAAATAGGTATTTAAATTAATTAGCAGTTGCATTTAAAAGAAATTAACATACTGAAATTCAGAAGGACATGATAATAGGCCTCTATACTTCTATGTAAAGAAAGGTCTAAATTAAAAAATTTTATTAGAAATCTATTTGTTCTGGTGGTTCATTACGTTCGGTAGCGTGCTTGACGCTAAAGTCTGAAATTTAGGTTTCATTGCAGAAACGAAAGAACAGCTGTATAACTATTAATTACTTCTCACGTAAATGAAGAGTGAATATAGATTTCAACCACTTTTATAATTCTAGTTTTTACTTCATGGTGTATGATACTGCTTTTTAATTTCTTGCAACTTCAATTTTATATCTCTTGACGGTATGTATTTTTGTACAAAAATATACTATTTCTATATTAAAACTTGTAATTGTCAATAACCATAACATTGATTTCTTTCACCATGTGTGTGACTCATTCATAGTCCTAATTTTTCATAGGTCTTTTTTGTATAAAAAGGCATGCTTACTTTAATTGTATTAAATTTGTGCCATATTATTTAACAGACTTTTGGGGATAGGAATAGGTAAACAAATTTTCAAAGCGTTTTTAGAAAGTAACCCAAGTTTTAGAAATTCTGGGCTTCTAAGTTTCTCTTTGGGGGGGGGGGGGTTAATTAGTTTTCAATAGTATTTCTTAGTTTACTTTACTTTTGCTTTAATATACATTATTTAACTGTGTATGTTGATAATGTAAATAAATATATAAGCTATATTTGAATTTAAGCCACTGACATCACTTTAAAATATATTCACATAGAACTTACATTGAATTTTGAACCCAAAGTTCCTAGTTATAGTTTGGGGGTGCAGTAGGACACTGACTGCCCACATTCCAAATCAAAATAATTGGACTTACTTTAAGAAATGTACAAGTAAACATTTTTTTCAATAATTATATCAGTCTCATGCATAAATGTGTATTTATTTCCTGTGCCCACGTGTACGATTTTAGCAAAACAAACTATACTGCAGAAAGCCATCAGGGATACAAAAAAAGCCTTTCAATTCATCAGGATTCAATGAAAATAACCTTTTTACATGTTTCTGAATGTTTCATGAAAATATAGGCCCGGTTTAACAAACTAAACAATTACCTTAATATTAATTATCGAATAGAAGAACACTACTATCTTTAAAAAATGTTTAGAGACTCTAGTTTGACAACTTCTAAAATCTAATGTAGGTAATTGTGAGTTACAGTGGGCACTTATATATAAATTGAAAATTGTTCAAAACCACAAATTAGGACGATATGCACAAAATTGTTTTAAAATTTTACTGGAAAAGTTATTTTTTATCAATTTAAAGTTGGGTAAAAAATTCTAACTTAGTTCGGAGCATTAAGTTGTGCGTCGGCTATGGCGTGAAACAAATGTTTCGTGATGCCACAACTGTAGTGACGTTACGCTAACTCTATATACATACCTTACATGAATCTGGATCTCTGAGAAAAAACATTTTCATTCGTTGTTATGCTTTTGGCATAATTCTTAGACAGCAAGTGTAGTCATTTTGTGAGTTACTAATTATGCTAAAAGCATGAATATGTTGTTTCTCAGAGATCTATACACATGTAAGGTATTAATGAATGTAAAGTTATCATGATGTCATGAAACATTTATATCATTCCGCGGCAGATGCACATCTTAATGTTCTGCACTGAATTTTTTACCCAACTTTAAATTGATAAAAAATAACTTTCTGAGTAAAATGAAAAAAAATGTTTTTGCATATCGTCCTATTTTGTGTTTTTAATCAATTTTTTAATTTATATATAAAAAGAAATGATATTTATACTTAAAGAAATGATAAGTAAAAATTTTGTTTTCAATAATTATATCAATCCCATGCATAAATGCTAGTACAAAAATTATTATAGGTTTGAACGTAACAGATAACAACTTAACAAACTTATAACTAAATATTGCACTACCACTAATTAATCTTAATATTAATTATTGAATAAGTTGAAAGACTAAATAATATTGAAAAGTTTGAAGACTTGAGTTTCACAGCTTCTAAAATCTAAACTATATTACTATTATTATATTATAAGTTACAGTTCAGACTACGAGATTATATATAGAAGAAATACACATTTCTTCTCATTCGCTTAATTATAAAATTGGCATTTATTTCTTGTTCTCACATAATCAATTTTAGAAAAAAAATATGTATCGGGCGATGCAGAAACCCATTATTAATACAAAAAAAATTATGAAGACTTCAAGTTACTCCCCAAAAATAAAACATTTTGGAAAGTAGCAACTACCCTCTTTCTACAGCACACGTAAAATGTTACTAATTCAACATTTTGGCTTTATTTATTTTACATAGTAATTAGTAAACAGCCTCAAAATATAATTAAACTTACGGTTGACTCCTAAGAAATTACAAATTTTGTTAAAATACACATTATCGAAGCATTATTAGCTCCACAATTTCACTTGACACACAAACTTTATAGAATTATAAAACACTCATATGAATCCTTTTTTTGTGATAGTTTTAAAAGGACGAAACAAATACTTACACACACTAATCCATGAACAAAGTAGAAAATGTTGCACTGAACATTTACATATCTTTTATTTCTAACTTCGGCCTAAAATCGATAGAATTTACCACGCAAAGCAGTGTGAAATTGAAGGGTTAAAGTTGATTTTTTATCAAAATTTGTAATTTTTTTAGAATCAACACCAGGTTTAGTTACATTTTTTGGGATTTTGCAAGTTACTGCGTTAACAAAATAAAGTCAAAACATTGAATTTGTAACGTTTCATGTACAAAATAATAATTTTGTTATCTATTAAATTGAGATAAAATGCATATTTTAATGAAAAAAATGCACAATTTCCTATGATTTTTAAGCACAAGAATAGCTTGAAATTTCATTTTCAGGCCTTTATTTTTGAAAGTTTTCTGCCAAAACAACCTCATGTTTTCCTGTCAGTGTTGTTCCACCCCATCCCCCCAAAGTCTATCCTGGAGCCGCCCTTGGTAACTTTTTTCACGTTTTTTTATAGATTTTTTTATAATTGGATTACTTTGGAATTCTAACGTATAATTTTCTAATTTTTTAAAACTGTTGATGACATAGATTATGATGATCCATTTATTTTAACATGAATAAGTTAGAAGATCCATTTTGTAATTTGCAAACCACTTGCACCTTTTCAGAATCTAAAAAATGTTCATGATTTGACATTTTACAAACTTTTATTTCTTATTACACTTTTTCTATTACTTGCGACCAGACTTTTGTTAACTAGAAGATGTTAAATTGTTAACTTACACTTGGAGGAAATGTTTTGTCTTACGACTTCTTCAGCCTCGTATTTTTGCCGCTAGGAATACTGCAGTTGCGCTTCCTCGGTACCATTATTTTGAAAGTTAGAAGTGATGAGATCGAAGAGTATGTGTGATCTGTGCCGCGTTTGTTCATTTAAGATGTCATTTTTATGTGTGTTGCTATGTCTGTTCTAGTGTGTTTAATTTATGGCCTTTGTTGAATGTGTGGAGGATGCTCATGTTATTTTCCATACTTTTGCATGAGTGTTTAGTGTCCATGAGGTGATTTGCGAAGGCGGATTCAATAGTAGTGTGCAGTGCTCTTTCGGCAAAAGATCTGCCTGTTTGTCCAATATAGAACTTATTGCAGTTGTTGTATTTTAGTTTGTATACTCCTGAGTTATTGTATGTGTTGGTATTGTTATTAATGCTGTGTCTGATAGCCGTTTGGCTTTTATTTGTTGTTCTGTAAGCTACATTGTATCCTGCTTTTTTGAATTGGTGTGCTATTTATTTGTGATTTTGTTTATGTATGTGAGGGTGATAAATTTCTTTGTGTTTTTGTTGTTGTTACTGTTCTTATTGAGTATTTTTCTGTGTAGTTTGTCTATTAAATAATTGTCATATCCATTTTTGTGAGCTAAATATTGGATTGTGTTAGTTCCTGTGTGTAGTTAGTTCTGGACATAGGTATTTTATTTAGTCTGTGTGGTAAATGTTTAAATGCTGCGTGTTTATGTTGTATTGGGTGGTTCGATGAATTGTGTATCAGTGTGTCTGTCATGGTTGGCTTGTGTTATATGTTGAATTCATGTTTGGTTTGATTTTTTGTCATGGTGTTGTCTAATAAATTCAATGTTTTGTTGTTTTCAAACTCTGCAGTGAACTGGATATTTTTGTGTATTTTGTTTATATGTATTTGGAGTTGTTGGCATTCGGTATATAATATTATAACGTCATCTACATATCTGTGCCAGTATATTATCTTATCTGCGTGTTTGTTGTTATTTATGATTTTATTCTGTTCTATGTGTTGTATGAATATTTCTGCAAGAATGCTTGAAATCGCTTCCAAGAAATGTTCATATAAAGCTCTATAAATTTATTTAGTGCATTTTCATCACCTATAGTATTGGGGTTCATTAAAACTACTATTTTTTCTAATGGACAGGAACGTATTTCCATGTAATCTGAGTTTTCGGCAATCCGAGGTCTGTCCCATCCTTGAATTATCAAGACTCTACTATATAGTATTATAGGCTACCAATTTCCTATTTTTATTTAACTGTCAGGTTTGCTATATCCATTATAGAAATTCATGTTAAATGTGAAAACCTATCATAAGAATTCATTAAAATCAAATATTGACACAATCTGTTTGTTTTAGTCATGATTTTGTTTTATCTGCAATCACCTTAACCTAGTATGACTATGATTTGATAAATATTCTTACTAAGAAAATGAGAATTTCTGAGCAGATGAGTTTCACACTAGCCCATTGTTCAGTCCTTCCAGTGACAAACCAAAATAGTTTGATTTTTTGCTGAGGCTAATTTTGTCTTATTGCTAATGCATTTGAAAGATACTATATTTTGAAAACACTCACTGTATTCAGAGAATATTTAACCTATCAAAAGAATTGTTATACAATTTTAGCGGAAACAAAAGTTTTAACAATTTTCTCTTCTGTTCTTTTTTTAAATCTTGCTTTTTTAGGTTTTATACCTCTTACTTTACTTTCAAATAGCCTTGCTTGATTTTGTTCAATATGGGAGCCTACTATAAAATTTTATTTCTTTATATCTTTGTGTAAATCTTTGTTCATATGTTTTATATTGATCAGTCAATTATTACTAACAGAGGATAGTAAAAGGATTGTCAATATTTATATAATGAAGATAAGATTATAAAACTCTCTGGTAATATAAGCCAGCTGTTCATGATTAGCCTAAAATCTTTCCTAGATATTCACCCTGACATTGTTTCTGTTCTGCAACCTAATTTTGATCAGCCTGTTAAATATTTCACTTACATTTTTTTTCATTGAATAGCTGTATGCTATTTGCTAATTGTGGACAATTTTACACAGCGTACACTATAAGGAGGCGGATTACTGTACTCTAATTGGAATAACTTTTGCTTTGTTCACAGTAGTTTTTATCAGAGTAATAAATTTCTAATTAAATTACAATAAAAATATTTAAAAGAACCCCAGTACCACAAAAATAACAAATAAAAAAGGGTTTAATCTTAAGTAACTTGTTTTATTTGTTATTTTTGATTATTTTTGTGGTATTGGAGTTCTTTCTAATATTTTAATTGTAATATATTGTACCACTATGCTCTTGATATTGTCTAATTAAATTGTTCATATAATGAAAACATATTATTTAAATCTTCAGGCTGAAACAAGTTATATATTGTTTTACTTGTATCAAAAATTGTATAAATATAACTAGATTCAGTGATAGCTGTTTGTTTAACCATGGTTTACTAATAATCTCTTTACCATGATAATATTTTTCTTGTTAATCTCACTATTTTGAAAATAATTACCACCTTTTATCATTACCACCTTTTATAATTATCACTTCAAATTAATTCTGAAGTAAAAGTTAAGTTCAGGATAGAAAGTGTTTTGGTAGAAATTTATCAGCAGACAATTAATGGTATTATTGGTTTGTAGCATCGTATCTAGAAAGGAGAATGGGATACTTCTTATAATCAAGAATTATAAACTACCCCAGTGTTTTTAAGAAATTTAATATTTTCTATTTAATTTTATAGCCAATTTTGTTAACTGTATAGTTGTATGGAATTGTAAAATAGAACTTTCAAAATATGATAAGAGAGGTTTAGAAAAATACGTAAAAACATTGCTATTTATAGACAGTTTTAATAATAATTTTTTATTGTTGAAATATTAACTAAAATTTTGAAAAAATTAATACTTCAAAGTTTATGCATCAAATAAATGTAATATCTATTTTAAAAATATCTTCTATGTTTAAAAATGTAATTGCTTAACCGTAATGGATTATTCCCTGAATATTGTTATAATGGAATATTGTTTCATTGCATTTGTATAAAATTAAAATGAATTTATTTTTGTTCATATAGGTTGTTATTAAATTTATGTGACTAGTTTCATTACTTAGACGAATTTTAATTTAATTCTTTTATCTGTTTGTATCAGTCTAATTTTTAAATTTTTTAAAAATAACTATATGCACTAGTTTTATCTCTAGTCTATCAAATTAATTTTAAAATAATTTATTAGAGTAATTATTTAGAATTTAAAGTATTTTTAGTCATGCAAGATAAAATTCGTGATAAGAATTTATCACTATAAGGTTACAATTTTTAGTCAAACACAGTAAAGCATTGAATAACTTATTCTGTAATAGATGACAGACTTTTATTTGGCTTGATTTTTAAAGTAACAGGCCTGTATTTGTTGTTAATTTTTTATTAGAAAATAAACTTATTTAATGTATTAATTGTGAAGTTCCCAACATTAATTACTTGCTTTTTTACTACAGTCATGGGAGATAGTGATGATGAATATAATGATAGAAAACGTAGAGATAAATTTCGTGGTGAACGGACTGAGTCATACAGAGGTGGTGAAGGAAGACGTGATGACAGACGGAGAGATGAGTGGATGGAGAGGTGAGTGTCATAAGCCTATCAGCCTTTAGTTATTAGATCATAAGAAATTGTGATAAAGTAGTTGAAGGCTTAGTTTTATAATTAAGGTTTAAAGGTGGAATTGCTTTAAAGAAATTAAAGATAATTAAGTAATAATGAAGGAACATTCTTACAATAAATTGATTAACACATTGAGTGTGGTGGGCGTGCTACTTGTTCTACTGGCGCCCATGGCGATAGGCGTTCATGTACACTCCACGTCTAATCTCAATTTATTGGTTCAGTGTGAGGTTAGCCTTTGCCGGGAAACATTGTATCGATTATCTGTTATTATGCCAGTCTTTGTGAACATTTCGGTGTATTTCGTTTTTTCTTCCACCGTTGCTGTCGGATTGGGGACTGTGTTATCGTATTAGTGTTACTTGAAGTGTGTTATAGTTGTGTTTAATATACTTTGTACAATAAATACTACACAAGATTTCGTAACAGGCAAAAGTTTTGAAACTTTGTAATTTACTTTTTAAGGAATTTATGTTATAATTTATTTTTTAGTAAGGATGATTTTATCTAAGCTGGGTATTAAAATGGCGGGGTGGAGTTCTATGTATTATTTATTTTGGTATTTTTTAGAAATTATTATAAACACTGTGTTAGAACTATTAAGATAAGAATTACTTATTGAAATTGAGTGTAAACTTATTTTTATCATTGAAAAACATTGTAAATAGTAGCAGGAAGGGTTGAAGGTGCTTAAGTTTTTTTTGTGGTACTTTTTCTATGACTATAACTAAGTGTTGTGACTGGAAAAAAGGTTTGTCATTATCCAGCAACAATAGAGAGAGTAACGCAACAGTTAGACAGTCGACAACCATCACCTGAGATACGAAAATCGGCACCACCGGCGAAGTACATACATGCACGTACCGGAAATGATGTCACCAAAACTGAAAATGAATGCCTAGCCAACTTCAGATAACATATTGGGTCCATCAACAATTTTCAATGCAAGTAATCAATAATATTTTTTCAGCAATTTTGTGAAAAACATTGTCGCACTCATCATGTTAATTACTATAAACCACTATAGAAGTTTAATTTGTTTAGTGTGATTTTTTCCAAATATACATACTAAAATAAATCTATGCGCAAACCCTATAAAGAATCTATACATACAAATAAAATTGTATATTGCTATGGATTTGACTTATTTGGTTGGCCTAGTAGTTTTGCAAGAGGATGTAGTTTCAATCATTATGTTCAGCAAAGTAATTTTCAAGTGTTGGTAGGAAATAGTAAAAAGGTACTGTATAATCAGTGACTTGCTACTTTATATTCATAAAAATAAAACACTCATACACATGTAACTGGAGAAAGGAAGAGAAAAAAACAAATCAAGTAAAAAAACAAAAGGCATCAATGATAATTATAATTTTCAAATATTAAAAAAAAATCAATAAAATTACCAGAAAAAACAAATAATATGACAATTGAGAATAATGGCAATTACAAGAAAAGAAAACAAAAATCAATAGCAATAACAACAGAGTATATGTATCACAGTAACATACATACTATATGTGTTTTATAATTGTTACTTTTAAATAATCAGGAATAAAATAATGATAGGAGTGTTTTTAAATATATATTGTGTCAAGTTTATTCTTTGCAGAGATTCTTGGGGAGGTAGGAGTCGTCCTCGTGGTGACTACAGGGGTGCAGTAAGAGAGAGGTACAGCCCTGCTCGTCAACATGATTTCTCTCCTCCTCCTAAGAGGATGCGAACAGAGTGGTAAGTACCAATAATATATTTCTATTGTTTAATTTAATATTTTTTAGTCTATTAATATTGTTTAATTTAATCATTTATTATATATTGCGATGGTACATGAGTTTTACACAAAATGAATACTGAAGAAAAAATCATGATTGTTGCAATTTTAAAATCATTCTATGGAAAGCAAAAAAACTTATTTTTTTGTATCGACTTTTTGCATAAAACGTCAAAGAGCTGGTGGTTCCTGTATTGAGAAAATCAAACCAGCAATTGCATGTAGCTGTATCATAAACAAATAATTTTGTTCTTTAAATTAGAATTCAGTGCAATTTTGGTACATGAAATTCAGATATTATAAAAATACAATCTTTTTGATATGGACAATTAGGACAAGAGGTTATCCATTTAATAAAAAATTCAGACTGAAAGGAAATTAGTAATCAGGAAAAATAGGTTTAATCAGAAGATTTACAATTTTTTATGATAATCTAATTTAGAAAGCACTCATTGGCACCTTTCAAATTAGTGTGAAAGCTACTCTAAACATTTATAATTCATTAGACACAATTTTTAATTTAAAAGTTTCTAGTAACCATTGAAATCACGTAAAGAATAAAAAAATGAGTAGATTTGATAATCAATAATCTGCAACAATAAGGGACTTGTTTGACTACCTCGATTTGAGACTGAAAAATATTGTTAACTTCATAAATATCTGTTCTTGACCTGTTATTCTTATAATTTTAGTACTGGGAAATACATTTTTAACCGATTTTTTTTTCACGTCAATAAATTGCAGATGTTATGACATATAAACATTATACTTGACGTCAGATCAACCAGAACCTACCCATTCCCAAATCCAGCAATTAATGTGAGAATATCACAGCCATTCTATTGTTTTGTAGTTGTATACAGGAATACCTTGACTTACGCTACCCTGTCTTACGCGATTCCCAAGTTACACGATTTTAAATCATGCTGTCCGAGTTACACAGAACCTGTTCTGAAAGAAAATACACAAGATAACTTATAGCTCATGAAGAGAAAATATTTTCAGGTTTTAGGGCCACCAAAGACCAATTGACAGTGATGGTTGGCACAAACACAGCTGGTGACTGTAAGTTGACATCTCTCATATTTTATCATACAGAAAATCCAAGTGCATTAAAAACTATTCCTAGAGCTAGCTTGTCCATGATTTTGAAGTCAAATCGGAAGGCCTTGGGTGACAGCTTCTCGTTTTGAGGACAGATCATCATTTCATACCTCAAGTCGAAAGTTATTGTCGGTTTAAACAAATTTCTTTTAAAGTAATTCCTATTAATTGACATTGCAAAAGTGATATTTTTGCCACCAAATACAACTAGTATGCTCAACTGATAGATCAGGGAATCATCAAAACATTTAAAACTTATTACACTAAAAGATCATTTGCCCCTCTTCATGAAACTATGAGACAGAACGAGCTCTCTGTTGAAGATTTTTGGAAATTATTCAATGTTTTAAATGCTTTGAGAATCATTTCACAATCTTTGAATGAAATTTCACAAAAACTTTGAATGGCGTTTGGAAAAAGGTGTGTATATTTTCTTCACCACTGAAACTCAAGCGGAATCAGTGCAGTGCCAGAGTCTGACAAAATTACTGATGTGATTGGAGAAGTTGTCGGTTTTACCAGACAACTCAATTTAGAAGTGGATAATGATGATATTCAATTACTGCTGGATTTACACAACCAGGAGCTGATAATTAATTGATGAATTCATAGAAATGAGTGAGCAAGACCTTAAAAACGTAGATTCTTTAGACCCAGTTAACGTAGAAAATGAAATGGCGGTTAGAAACTTGACAAAAGGGCTTAGTTTGATTGAGCGAGGCTTAAAACTTTTGGAAAACATAGACTCCAACGATGACGTATTTCTGCCACAAAACAAAAAAAACTACCGAGTTATGAGGAAATTCTGCATAAAAAGAAAAAATCTTCAATACTTCAAACGAATTTACTAAATTGTATGAAGTCATCTATGTCAAAATAACTTTTTTACTTACTTCTTTGCAATATGTATATATTTAATATAATAATTGGTTGTATTATGTATTTAAGATATTTATACATTCACATTTTTCTTCAAAATTATTAGTTTATTTAGTCTTTGGTCCCAATTAAAGATGACTCCTATGGGATTGTATGTAAAATTATACCCTGGCTTACGTGATTTCTACTTTCATGGTTATCGCTTGGTCACTTGGTTATCGCGTAAGTACGGGGTATTACTGTACTCATATTTGTAGATTATTTCAGTGTTTTTATTGTCACCACAAATTAGAATATTTCAGGCAAGCATTCATTTTATCCCTTGTTTTCAGTCGAAGAAAGTGGTTATATTTTCTTAAAATAATTTTCGATCTTATTTTTTGTTTTAATTTTTTTTTCAAAGAAAAGTTTAAAATCAATGTTTTTAATTGATACATCTTTCCGTTACCTTGGTCTAAAATTTCAACCTCGTTGATAAAGTAATGCCTTACATCAGCCTGTGCACTAAACACTACAGCAGAGGTTCTTCCTCTTCTCCATTATCATCATCTTCACTCTCCTCATTTGTAGTAGAAGCTATTGAAGCAATGAAAAATTTATATACAATTTCCTGTACTGTTATATAACTCACAAGTCGTGATATTGTAATTGACAGCTATGTAGTCAGGAAAGATATAAAATATGACTTCCTCAACTTTTTTCTCAGTACATTCCAATGCCAGTTCACACTTGGCCAGAAACCATTTGATGTCCGATTTTATGAAAGTTTTTAATAACCTCAAGAGACTTCATTCCATACCGAAGCAACATAATTAATATCAACCAAAATGTTTATATGATGTTGCTAATTACCTTGTTCCATGGCTCATAACTATCTTTGCACTACAAAATCATGGTAATGCTGCATTACAACTTTTAATTCCCCGGTCAATGGTATGTTCGGGAATAAAAAGCAATTTACATGTTGGTTGGTTCAATATTTTTTGTATGTGCTGGATAGTTATCAATAAGTACAAAAATCTTTCGATTATCTCTTTGAAAAGTCATATGTAGCTGTTTTACCCACAAAACAAATTGTTCTGTTATCCATGCACGCTGTGCAGTATAATCGCATGGAAACAAATGAATGTTTTTGAAACATTGCAGTGACTTTGACTATCCTACGACCAACAGTTTAGGGATTTCTGAGCCGTCTGCGTTTGCAAATACTTGGACTGAAAGTTTCTCTTTAATTACTTTTCCACGGTGACATTTGTCCTTATAAACGAGTGACTTATTTGGCATAAGTTTGAAAAAATCCAAACTTGGTCACCACGAAAAACATCACACAGAGAGAAATCCTTCAGCAACTGTGGTAACACGTTAAGATAGTTATGATTTAGCTACAAATAGACCACATTATGTGCCAACTCTTTCTATAAAAATTTTTTCTTCATTTACTGACTCTACTCTTCCACTGATCTGAAAATATACAGGACCTAATGTTTTGAATCGGTCAATCCATCCACTGGACTGAGTATAATTATTAATTTTAAGCTCTTTCGCTATTTCTGATGCTTTTTCTGTTAGATACATCCCATTCATAATCAGATGTAAGCTAGGGACATGATGAAACCATTGTAACAAAACCTTTTGCCAATTCTTCATAGTTCCCAGTCTTTATTTTTGTTTCACTTTACACTGTCGTGTGTTTTCTTTTAACGGTTTTCTCTTTTTTTAAATTGTTCTTGTGGAACTCAGTATGTTTAGATCAGCCAGAATTTTCTTTAGATTTTTCAGATGGGAATTTTCATTGTAACTCTTCAAAATTTACAATTTAACACTTTCATAAATTGATAGAGGATATCTCTTTTTCTCGCTAATCTTATAAGACTAAGATCACTTCACTGTACTTACTAACAAATAAACACTATAATAATAAACAATCCTTTGGCACATCCAGTTACGTAGTCAAATCATAAATCTCCAATGTGATTGACTAGCGTTTTGTATGATGGCCGTGTTTAGATGATGTAGAGAAAAGTGAGAAGGAGGGAAGAGGAAATGTGCTCATGGTATAATGTATACAGTAATAGTACATGTAATGTAAACAGAACAAGGCATTTTGTTCCAAGCAAACAGAAACGTCCTGATATATGCCAAACTCGGACTCTATATCATTAATGTAAACATCCTGCTGAATCATTTTAGACCGTCCTTATCAACTTTTTTTTTCTGTTTCCTATTGGATTTCGTTCTGTGAAATACATATTTTTCTCATCCATTGATGAGTTATACAATACCAAGTGACTGCTGAACTGTGTAAAACTACTGTAATGTTTTTTTACACTGTAATTTATTGCTACGCGGTAAAATTTCTGATATTAGTTTAGAAAATTGTTATAAAGGAAAGTATATCAAGCAGGATTCAAAGTGTAGGCTATTATGAAAATTGTGGTTTTTTTATGTGAAGTTTCAAGGTCTGAGAAAAAATCCTAACAAGTGAGAAATTGTCTTGAAGAGAGCGTATTTAAAAATCTGTTTTTGAATGAAAAAAATTTCCAAATTTTCATTAGGTTTTAAATCATTGTAAAATTGTTTTATAAATAAATATTGAAATAAAAATCATTGTCATATTAGGGATGATAGACGCATTGGATATTCGGATTCAAGCTACGGGTATTCTTCATGGGCTTCAGAACCTCAGTCATCTTACCAAAGTAGCAGTCAAAGGTAAGCCTAATATAAATTGTTTTTATTGAACTAGCTGACATTGCTTCTATTTTAAACTTGAACTGTTAATATAAATTTTAATTTGTATACAGTACCTTAAAATAGTATTTACTTTGATACAAAATTAGTACAGCTGCTTCAGAGATGCATCTCTATGTCAACTTGGACTAAACAAGTTGATGGTGAGGTAATGATATTTGCTGGTTTTATGAGATTTTAGGGGTAGAGACTTCAAGTCACATAGAACCACCAAATAAAATTTTCCCACCCCCACGTTATTCATAAACCCAGTGTGTTCAAATTGACAAAGGGACACACCTCATTAAACAGCTGTTATTATAATAATTGAAACTAAATCCTAATTTAGAGATGTTTATGTATTTTTAAGAGAAATGACTTAGTTCCTCAGTAGTTTGAAATAACAGATCAAAATATATATTCAAGAAATTATATAAGATTATGAGTGCTGATGTTGAGTTGTGTTGAATTGTTTAATTTATTGCTTAAAGTTATAAAATTTTAACATTTTTATTATCATATTATCTAACAGTGATTCATTCTGTTGGTATTTTTAAATCCATTCCAACTTATATAAATGATAATATATAACCTTTATCTCTTATTTATTACATTGTTTTGTCAGAAAGAAATTTAAATACAACTTAACTGAATAGTTTGTTTGTTGCTCTGTTACTTTAACATCTGAAAAAAATAAAACATTTTGAAAGTTAAAAATCATTTATTTGTCAATAATATTGAAGTATAATTATCGACATTGAGAAGCAGTAACTAATCTAAGATTTATGCAGTATTATTGGCACCCGTGAAAAATAATAAAATGGAATTGAAGAAGGTAATCAGTACCAAATCTATGTCAGATTAAAATTAAGGGAATATCTCAAACTAGGAAAGCGATTTGAAGTAGAAAGACTTAGATTATGTCAACTATACCTGAATACACACACACCTGTATGTAGAGTAAAAGTCCAACTATGCAAATTAATTGGGGTGGACCTCGTTCAGAAGTTTTTTAAAAAAGGGGTCAATTTTAATTAATTACTGTATGTGTGTTGCAAGTGAATAAAAAAAACTATATATTTTCATAGTTTATGAATGGGCAAGATCGGACCAAGAAAAAGCTGACACGTTTGGAGATCATCTGGAAAACATCTTCAAGCCGAATGAAGCCACGAATGAAGAAGAACTTCACCTAAACACTAATAATCAGTCTAAAATTATTAAAAAAGTGACATTAAAAGAGCTTAAACGAGAACTAAAATACAACTTGAACCCGAAGAAAGCACCAGGATACGATTTAATCACAGGACTAGTGCTGAAAAAACTGACAACAAAAGGACTAAAAATGTTTTTATTATTAATTAATGCGTCCCTTAGACTTATGCACGTCCCTGCAACATGGAAAGTGGCGGAGATGATCATGATCCTGAAACCCGGCAAAACAGCAACAGAGGTCAAGTCGTATAGGCCGATATCACTTCTACCTATAATGTCAAAACTCTTTGAAAAGCTGCTTCTCAACAGGCTTAAACCTATCATCGTGGAAAAGAACTTATTGCCCGACCATCAATTTGGATTCAGGCGAGGACACTCTACGGTGGAACAGGTGCATCGACTAATTGACATCATTGAAAAAGCTCTGGAAGGTGAGGAGGTCTGCTCGATTGTCTTCCTGGATGTTTCACAAGCCTTCGATAAAGTTTGGCATGAAGGCTTGATTCACAAACTCAACATGTTTCTGCCAGCCCAGTTTGTGAATCTACTGAAATCGTACATATCGAACAGACTGTTTCGAGTAAACCACGAATCTACGTATTCTGATTTCAAGGAAATACAAGCTGGAGTCCCACAAGGCAGCGTATTGGGACCAATCCTGTACTTGCTGTACACCAGTGATCTTCCGCAAACAGCCAACGTCATCACGGCCACTTTCGCAGACGACACAGCAAACGCAGCGACAGCGAAAACCGTTCAAGAATCGACAACACGCTTACAAAGATCAAACGATTCAGTTGAGGCTTGGACCAAGAAATGGCGCATCAAACTCAACGACCAGAAGGCAGTCCATGTGAACTTTACAAACAAGAGGATCCCAAACCCTCAGAGGCTCGAAATGAATGGAAGTGTTATCCCATATCATGATTCAGCTAAATATCTCGGCATGAATCTTGATGCAAAAGCCAAATGGGTCGAGCATGTCAAAATAAAACTCACAGAACTCCAGACTCGCTACAGGCAAATGTATTGGCTACTCGGTCGAAATTCACGGGTATCAATATACAACAAGCTATTGGTATATAACCAAATCCTCAAACCGGTTTGGACGTATGGTATACAGCTTTGGGGCTGTGCCAGCAAATGTCACATACAAGGGATACAACGCTTCCAGAACAAAGTACTAAGAAACATCGCCAACGCTCCTTGGTATGTGCGTAACAGTGACTTGCATTGCGATCTTGGTGTACCCATGGTCGAGGAAGTCATAAAACAGAACGCCATCAAACACGTAAATCGGCTCACTCAACACGAAAATCCTGAGGCACTGAGACTTCTCGACAACAACCACCTGACAAGACGACTCAAAAGGACAAAACCATTTGAACTCGTTGAACGACAAGAGTGACAACAATACTCTTCCTCACGCCGGTTGGCTTCCAACATCAAACAAGATACAATAGAAATCAATGGATTCTTTGTAATATAAGCTAAAATATAATTATTAAATGTAAATTAATGGTTGGTCAGAAATGACCAGTTTTAATAAAAAAAAAAAAAAAAAAAAAAAAAAAAAAAAAAAAAAAAATTTCATAGTTTATATTTTTTCTAAGCTTCTTGGCTGAAATATTTGTTTTTTCACAAAGAATCTTACCTAGGGAATTAGTTTTCCATAAAACATTGTTGAAAAGGCCATTTGAAAATGGCATTTTATAATTCTTCGTTTTTTCTGGCTTCATGGATTTTTCTTGACGAACTCTTATCTTCATTTTCAAGCACTGACACGAAGTTTAAATGTACTAAATAGGTAGGTTTTTTTCTTTAAATGTCTAAAATCGTTGATTGTCAAACAGCATACATCTCAACCAATTTTTTACTTTTAACTCCTTTGGATCTAATTAATCTATAATTAGTTTATCCGCTAATGATAAGACAATTTGTTTTCTTTTAGAACCCATGATAAATGACTAAACACACTCAAAAACAAAACAAAAAACCAACCAAATCAAAGACATACAACTGACTAATCAAAACGAATGGTAACAGTCAGGCCAAGCCTTTTAGAAATCACAGTACATTTCTGTCAATTTTTTTTCTGAACATCTTAAAGCAATTCAGATTTTTTGAGTTTGTATGGTTGGAGTTCTACTGTATGTGTACAATACTGACTTGGTGTACCACTGGTATGATGATTCGTATCTTTTCGGTATTGAGGGTTTGGAATTGGGGGGGGGGTTACATTTTAACATATAAATATAAATTGGGGGGTTAGGTTAGGTTACACACACACACACACATACACACACACTTCATAAAGAAGAATATTTATAAAATTATTTGCTTGAATATTTTTATCAAACTTAACATATGATAATATCTATATGGAAAATTGATTACAAATAAATTAATAAATATTCTTGTTTAAAATGTGTGTTGATAAATAAATATTTTACAAGAAACACTCTTTATAAAGAAGCGTCAGCTATAAAAAACTAAAGCACACTGATTATAGCCAATTATCTCTACACAATGTTATTGTTATGACTAACAGTTGTTGTTTTTTTGTTTACTATTATTTTTGTGAATAATATTTTTTGTAATTGATCTATTTTGTAACAGTTTAACTTCCAAATGATTACAGGTATAGTTTAAACATTATTTGTAGTTTTTTCTTTGTGTTTGTTTTTTTGAGACAGCAATTGATAAGTAAAATCTGCAGTATGTATCCTAATAATATCTGTGTGGTGGACATTACTGTTATGTTGTGATACAACTATTTGTTTGTCTTTATAGATATGGTATAGTCATCAATAGTTTATAGTAAAAGTCATCACTCTTTCACCAAAATTTTCTGTAACTATTTCAAAGAATAAATATCAAATAAAATACAATTAAAATTAAAAGTAAAATGATGTACCTTTCAACAAAGTTCTCCAAAAGTTATTAATTTTAAACAGAAGTCATTCAAATTATACAAAAGCCCTGAATTTTAAGTGTTACAAAAATAAGACTACTATTTTAGTAATTGCATGAAAACTTTTAAACATTTGTGTGCTGTTTTATTTATTGGCTGGTAAATAAAGATTCAATAACATAATATGGTAATTCTATTAAAAACGCTAATTTATCAAACTATATTAGTTATATTGTTTATGTTTATGGTGTGATGTTTAAAATCCGCTATTAACTTAGACAGTTACAACAGAAAGGTAACAATAAATTTCTATACTATTGTTTAATTAATTTGTTTGCAGGCAAAACGCATTTAAAAATATATTGTAGGCTATTAAAATACATTTGGTTATTACAAACACACCTGGTTATAAAACTGGTGTGTCTTATAAAACATCTTACAACCAAAAACAAAACCATAAACACACATTTAAAATGTATAGAAAGCCCACCACCACAAAACAGAGTTATACACAATACTTCAAACTACTTCATAATCACAAACACACTCCATGATACACAGACTAATTGACATACCCATTAACAACAAAGATAAATTAAACAAATTCAACAGGATGAAATACATAGCCCATGGAAACGTTTACAAAAACTCCTTGATAGGCTACATAATACACAAAAACAAAAGTACATAACAATATATCATAACACATTACAAAAAATATTTTTTTCACTCTGTAAACTCAAAAACAAAGTTAACTTTAAAACTTTTAACACAACCAAAAAACACCTATTAACCACACACTCCAGAACAAAGATGACAGAGCAGGAGTATACATGATCACATGTAACGACTGCCCTAGCTTCTACATAGGTCAAATAGGGAGACATTTCACCACACGATACAAGGAACACATTGTGTTCCATACAAGGAACACATTGTGTTCCATACAAGGAATACACAATACAGAACATGTAATTAACTAAACATGTCAGACATTTTTGAAATATACAAACACTACAAAAATCATCCAAACATTCTAAATGTCAAAACACACTCACATTCAAATACTATATTTGAACAGGTAAGTAACAACTATTCTATAAACAATGATACACTATTGACTCACAATAATACAACAGACCTAAGTAACAGTTTTGTTCATTAGGATTTAAAAACGCTCTGATCTAGACCAAAACGTATCTACTGAAAAATATCAGTAAAGAAAGGTGGTTTTTTGCCAACTGATATCCTAAGAAATTTTTTTTTTCAACTTCAGGAAGTATAACACAAAAACTGCAAATTATAACCATTGCTATTTTTGGTCTTTATGTAATAAAGATTGAAAAAACTTTTATAAATTTTAAAATATAAAAAATTTACTAATAATTATAACTTCTAAAAGTACGATATTGAATGACGTTAAAAAATTAACAATTTTGTATAAGCTAATGAAGTATATAGCAGTGTTAAAAATCCTGCCTAAAATATATCTGTAGTTCAAATTTTTGTTTTATTAAAAATATTTTAGTATTTATACAAATGTATTGGTTAAGGTAGCATAAATAAGTTTTCTTGTGATCCATCGTTGAATTACATTATTTTTTTGAAGGATAATCATTATATGTGTGAGTGTGTGTGTGTTTCTTTGTGTGTGTGTGTGTGTGTTTGTGTGTGTGTATTTATATTCAGATAGAAGTAAGTTAAATATTCTTATAAACATTTTCACTTTGTTCTGGTCTGTGTACTTTCTCCAAATCAATAATTTTGTCTTGACTCGCATGTTAGGCAGTCTGTCATTAGAAGCTGTGCATGGCTTTAAGTGTTTTGTAGTAGTGTGTGAATTCAATACAACTCATTCATATATCATCAGTCCATTTTGTTGTAACTCTGTTTGTCCAGCTTAAACCAATTTGAGTTTTATAATAGAGTGGAACAAGTGGAAACGCAGCCCCCTATGCTGTCGCTCAAAGCCTTTCTACAATCTCAGGACGACAACATATCAGATGAAGATGCTATTCGCAAATATAATGAATATAAATTAGAATTTAGACGTCAACAGCTGAACGAGTTCTTTGTAGCTCATAAAGAAGAGGAATGGTGAGTGATAACTAGTTTTAATGAGAGAGTTAAGATTAATTAGTTTTCAGACCAGTATCTTAGTTAATTACTTAATATTTTTATAATTAAAAGTTAAATATACTTCAGACTTTAATACAAAATTAATTTTGTGTGTAACTTTAAAAAAAGTTACAATATGATTAACAAAGTTTTTAACATAACTTCATATTTTAAAAAAAATGCAAAGTTCTGTTAAAACTTCAAACTTTTAAATGTTCTAACTTTAAAAAATTTGTACAAATTTTGGACAGTATTTAAATTTGTTAAAATTTATTTTAAATAATGCTAAAATTTTGGTTCAAGTTAAAGTACATGAATAAAACTAGTAAAGTATTTAGGTGTTAGAATTTATTATGTAGAACTTTTATTTTTCTTATATTGTTTACCTTGTGTATTATAAAACATTGATGTCATTTAACTTCTATTCGGCTTTTTAATGCGGATGAGTGCTACAAATGTAAGTACAGAGATAGGGAAAATATTGAAAACAAAGGGAAAATTGCATCTTTTCAGATGAAAAAAGTTTGCAAATGTGTACAATTTTTTTAAACTAGTGAGAAGAAGACAGAAGAAGTATTGACAAACATGACAATCAGTTGAAGGTTTTAAACTTAGGGAGTGAATGTTATTATTCAATGAACAGAACTATTTAAAACATCAAGACTGAACTATATTAAAGAATTTTTACCTTTAAATGTGATAAAGAAAGAAGAAACTAATGAAATAAAAAATAACTATTTGAAAGCAAATGCTTATAAATAATGGAAAATTTTTCTGTAGGTTTTCCAAGAAAAGGAAAACATTTAAAATAGCACCGCATCAAAGGCTTGATTATATGATGTTTCTTGGCATTGATGTTTTTATTTAATTCTTAATTGATTCTGTTCAGGCTTACTCACCACTTGCATTTATTCTTGTAGTGTGCGCTTATATTTTAAGTTTTCTTGTTAACAGAATACAGTTTACCTTTAGTGACATTTTCTTAAATAATTACAATGAATTATTATAGCTTAAAATTGACTAAAGGTATACTGTTGAGCTTTGTCTAACGGGATTCTGGACTTTATTATGCTAACCAACTGTTGTTATTACAGCCACACCTGGATTCCAGGCGAAAACAACAAACAAAATGATTTTTATAGTGTGATTTTATGTTTTGTGATTATAAATTGTGCGTGTAAATAAGAAGAGAGATTGAAATAAAGGGGATTTGCGCGCAATGCAAACAACCCTAGTATGAAATTATGAATTATATCTTCGTTTATTTAAATGTTCGGTTAATATTTTAACCATGAATTGTTTAAATCACTTCTTCGTATTATGAAGAATTGCTGCTCTGAAGAAGTATCAGGTGAGGTACTCTACTACTACAAATTGGTTCTTTCTTAATGAGATGTTCACAACCAAATCAATCATTCTAATTTAGGTAATTATTTTACCATTGATAATTTAGATAAAAGCAATATTTTAAAATAATTTTTTCTGTGAAAAACATATTTTTCCCTCTAGTTAAATATTTGTTGTTAGGTTTATATGATATGTTTTATTTATAAGTGTTGGTTTAATCTAAGTAACATTTTTTTTTCAAAGCAATCCAGAGCTATATTTTTTTAAATTTTAATTATATAACAACTGCTGTAACTTAACCTACTGGCCAGTTATATTTTTTACATTTTTACTACTTATTTTGATGGATTTCTCTTCATGTTGATGAAAATAGATCAAATTTATTAATTTAACCTTTTGTATATTCTATGTGTATACAAATTCAGATTGTTAGCTTCCATTAGTCTATATAGGGAGTGTGGCACACATAAATTTTACTTGTTTATTTCATCAACAACAATTGGTTCCATTGTTTGTTTTGAAGGAATCATCAAATGAAATAAATGTGAATGTCTGTTTATGTATAGCTTTTGCAAAAACGGGCAGCCCTCAAATTAATATAGGCCATACTCAGACAAATCCAATCAAGTCTGAGCATGTAAATGCTATACAAATCATATTACAGACAAAATTTTCAGTTTTCTAAGATTATGTGGCTCACCGATGAAGATTTCAGATTACCATAGGTTTACCCAGTTGCCAAGTATCTTAATGTTGCTATAAATATTTCATAAGAACCCAATTTTTTCATTACTGTGTCTTCTTGTATATTCTGTAACAAAATTCAACAACATAAATAATGTCTCTTACTTCATTCTTTGTTAATGTAATCTTCCATTTCAATCTTCCATTTTTAGCACCTTCAAGAGATTAAAATCTGAAAGTGTTATTAATTTTGGAAGTCACTCATTTGTTCATTTACATACTGACCCGCTCATATTTTATTTTATTCTGCCGAAATAATTTACTTAGTTTTCAACATTCTCATATTACATATCGAGGACTGCAAAATTTCATTGCGTTTAGAAGGTGTAAATGCAAACTGAATACTAATGACCATGTGTTTGGCAGTTGTTGCAAACATGATCCAAGGTAAATCTGAATATGTAGAGGGACCTTAAATCTTGGTTTCGACTGATAGGGAATTGTATTATTTTTGCAAAAATATAGGCTGCCATTTTCTTAGAAACCATTCGAAGTTTAGTTATGTATTCTTTACTTTTTAAATTGTATACAGTTGTATTACTATTCCAATTTAATTAACAGTTGTATGAATTTTTTATAAATTAATACAACTGAGCATTTCTTTTGTAACGCATTAAGAGCTGATCTTACCAGATTACAAAAATGGATTACAGATTTGATGTATTAATGGCTCTTCAATAAACATTAAATTGATAATAAAATTGTATTCAATGAAATATGTTCGGTTTATTGGTGAAACTATTTGTGAAAGTATGTAATTCAGTAATACGATTTTGCAGAATGCAGTTATAACACTTTAAATTAGTGAAATTCACAGGAAATAAAGTGCACTTCAGACTATTTATAAAGATTAATCTCCATCATTTTATCAAAGATTTTATCTTCAATAGCATATTTTCAAAGTTCATTTTTGAAAAGTATTTCATCAAAATTATCTTGTAGTGATTTTAGAATGAACATAATTGGTATGCTGTTATCAATTTCTATAACACAAACCGTAATTTAGGGAACAATGACAAAATTAACAAAGCTTTGTAAACAATACCAGTTATTGCATAATTGTTTTACTAAGCTGTACCTTCCAAGAAAGAAATTGTTTTCTGTTGCTTTAACATTGGCTATCTACCATGTTAGATTTTTCATCCTTTTATTGGAACAGCCATTTCTCCAAATTTGCAGCTTGTTTTAGGCAATTTTCGTAATCCTTTTTTTTTCATTGTTGACAACAAACTACAAATAAAATTATAACAATAAAAGCTTCCTACATGAAAAGCATACAGTAAATAAATACTTAATTTCAAAAACAAAAAAATTACCGATGCTTTAGTTTGAATTATGCAGTATTGGACCTATATTATGCAGTATTTTTTACACTATTGAATATTTTCATATTTACAGAATATTTTAATTTACTATATTGAAAAGATTATGAAAATCTAAACAATTCATATAAAATAAATACAAAAAAATAAAATTGAATCATTTAATAAAAACAAAACACTCAAGAATTAACATAAATTGCAAACATAGAAATAATTTTCTAATTGTGGATCTTGAGCAGTAGAGATAACTCAACAAAGCAGTTTGGAAAATTTCTGTTAGAAACCTTTCAAGCAATTGCACAATCAAATAAGACGAAGGGAGTGGAAAAAAAAGAAACAAAACCAGTATTTATCAGTAATTTGAAACATGGAGAATGCAGTCAAATAGAGAATTAGTGAAAAAGTAACTACATTAAGTAATAATCAATTAGGATCCATGTATTTGGTCAAAATAGCACTCTAAGTACATTTTGCATTATTGATTAAAGGAGCTTAGAGGCATCTTGTTTTCATTTTAGACTAATCAAAATTTACTCCAAATTTTGTTTACTGGTATTTGTTCTGTACGTAAGTTCTAATTAAAATAATTAATACACCTATAAGAGACATTATCTTTTTAATATAATAATAATCACATAAACATTACAATAGTACACGCAACTTAATAATGTTCACTTATGCGTGACCTTCACTGGTAATAACCTGTTTGTAGCTAATTCAGTGTTGCCACCTACACAACATCTCCCTTCCAAGTTATACAACTCAATCTTAAAGTTAGAAAAAATCACGAATAAGGAATTAACAGGACAAATTCAAAAACTCATGGAAATTAGAAAGTTTAAATTTGATAAATTAGAGGTTCAATTTTTCCGGTGCTTTTACCACTCTACCACTTCTTCGTACTCCATTAGGACTTGCTGATGATACTAAAACATCTTCAGATGAAGTATTTTTATTAGATGAAGAAGCATCTGAAGATGCTATCACAGGCAATAGTAAATTACTCTTCACTTGTCGGTGATCAATGGTTGGTACTAAAACTGATTCCCTGCATTGCTCATCTGATGCGTTCAGCACTGTAGAGGAAGGTTCCTTTAACTTAGATGGTTTTATGTATACAGAATTCCGACGCATTACTGAACCATCATTTGTTTTTAGTATGTATGAACGAAGAGATGTATGTGGTTTTACTACCACCGCTGGATGCCACTGCTGATTTTTTCTGTAGAGCACATTATCACCCTCTTGAAATATCTGATTAGTCTTGGATGTTCTGTCATAAAATTGCTTCGTTATTTTCTGTTTCAACACTTTCTCATCTCTTATATATACACAATGTGGTTGGAGATTGCAGAGTGTTGTAGGTATTGTGGATCGCAGTTGACGACTCATAAGAATTTGAGCTGGACTAGCACTCAAACCAGACAGAGGCGTATTATGATGTTCTAACAACATTAGGTTGAAATCAGTATTAGATGATTGACTTTTCTTCATCATATTTTTAATAGTGCCTACAGCCTTCTCACTCATTCCATTACTTTTTGCATGGTGAGGGCTAGTAGTTACAACTTTGATGTCCCACTGTGAAGCAAAGTCTCTAAACACCACTGAGTCGAATGGCATGTTGTCAGCTACTATTATCTGTGGAATGCCATGAGTAGCAAATATAGGCCTTAAAGCTTTAACCACATCTAAGGCTGTTTTTCCATGTAAGTGTATAACATCAATCCAAAACGATAGATAATCCACAACAATCAAATAGTTCTTATTAGAAAATTCCATTAAATCCATACCAATCTTCTCATAGGGTAATTTTGGTACTTCATGTGGTAGTAATGGTTCCTTAGTTTTAGCAGGTCTATGTGTTTGTCAATGAGGGCACCCATTGATAATATTTTCAATCTGTGCCAACATCTGAGGCCAGTAAAATACTCTACGAGCCCTAGCTTTTGTTTTCAAAAATCCTAAATGACCTGTATGTAACTTGTTTAACATTTCCTTTTGTAAGCAAAGAGGGACCATTAACTTTTGATTTAAAAATACAAGACCTTCTGAAACATGAATATCATCTTTCAGTCTAAAATAACATCTAATATTATCTGGAAGACAATTTTTACTTGTAGGCCAACCTTGAAAATAATAGTTAGTAAGAGTTTGCAAAATAGGGTCACTCTGTGTTTCTTTAATAAATTTAACTTTTTTAGCTTCATTTATTTGCAAAATAACTGCATTAGATGCTATCATATGAATTGTATCAAATAAGAATTTGCCTGTATCAGAATCTTCTGGTGAACTATTTTCGCAGTCATGAGACAATAGATCAGAAATATACATTTCTTTTCCAGGAATGTGAAAAAAATTAAGATCATATTTCACTAGCTTAAGAGCCATTCTTTGAAGTCTATTGGATCCAATTTGTGAAATCCTTTTCTTAAGAAGAGATACTAAAGGACTGTGATCTGTTCTAACACTAACAGTTCGTCCATAAATATAAAGATGGAACTTTTGAGTTGCATATACAAGGAGTTCTTTCTCTATCTGAGCGTAATTTACTTCTGCATTATTCAAAGCTCTCGATGCATAATCCACTGGCTTCTTCTCCTGTAATTTACAACATCCTAATGCATGTTTAGATGCATCACACTCTATTGTTATTTCTTTTGTTGGATCAAAACAGCTAAGAATTGGAGCCTCAGTGATAAGCAACTTTATTTTATTCAATAAATCAGTATGATGTTTCGTCCATAGCCATTCAACATTCTTTTTCATCAGTTCTCTGAAAGGTGCTGTAATCTCAGCAAAATTAGGAATAAAAGCTCTAAGATAATTTAGAAGTCCATGAAGTCTCAACCTCTTTGTTACAAGTAGGTATTAGGAGGCAATTTAGATAAAATGTCACAGAAATTGGATCTGATTTACATATAATTTAATTTTACAATTACTGTGAGAGAAAGTAAGTGATAATGAAATTCAAGAAAGTTTTTGATAATTGAATGACAAAAGAATATTTCTTATAAATATTGGGATCTGCAACTGAATCAAGTTAGTAGTCGTGCATAAAGAAACTTCCTTCTGGAACTTCTGTGATCTTTAGATAAATGCAGCAAAGGAAGAATTAAATTTTGTAATTCATTATTGAGTTTTGGAATTTTTTATAGGACAATGTCAAGGTTTTATAAAAACGGGATATGAAATAAAAAACTAAGCTATAAGTAACTATTGTGTAACTAGGTGAATACCTCTGAACTTATTTGGTGATGTGTTTTAAAACAATCTTTTAATTTACAAAGCTGGCACTCTACTGGACATTTTCAAAACCCGTCAGCAAATAAGTTTGAAAGTATTCACTTACTTATGCAATAATTACTTAAAGTTTAATCAGTAAATTCAAGATGATTACAACAAGCAACTTTATAATTTTAAGGCTAATAAAAAGTATTTTTAACTTGAAACGGTCTTCAAAAGCGTAGAATGAAAAAACAAATGTATTAAATATGCTTGGATTCAAATAAGATAGTACAGGTTTATGTTAATCTACAACCACAAATGAGGTTAAATTTGATCATCTATTTAATAAATAAAAAAATAAATATGCTACGACACACAATTATAAAAACTTTTAATCAAATGATAATATGTCATCATCTTCAGTGATGCTACACAATTTAAACTCAATTGAAAAAACTAAACATAACCTAAAATGTTTTAACAAAAGTAAGAACCAGATCTGGGCATTGCCAAATTTACAACCACGGCTACTAATATATTTTCATTGAACAACGTATGATAATGATAAATATTTAATTTTGATGAACCTATAATATTAATAAAACAATAACAAAATTATTTAAATAAATTTAAAAAGATAATATTTAACATTAAATTTATTGAAAATAATATTGAATTTTGAATTGGTCCCAATTCATTATTAACAATTTTATTTTTATTTCTATTTATAAATAAAGTTTCCCATGCATCTAATTCATTAAAATTTATCACATTTTTTAGAAGCCCAACATTTTTACTTTTAAACTAGTGTTTCTTGTCCAAACAGTGCTTTGCCATATCTGACTTTTCAGGCCTATTATATTTAAAATGGGAAAAAATTTCTTTTGCTCTAATTTGTATGTTTCTTTTAGTTTGCCCAATATATTTCATCTGGTACAAATCACACTGCTAACTATAAATTCCCGATCTATTTTCATTTTTTATTATAAGTTTTTGGTTCCCAAATAGACTTTTTAGTTTAGTTCTTGTAACTAACATGACTTTACGTTACTGTTCTTCTCCAAAGCTTTTTTAGCCAAGTTAGATGTAGGTGAATGGTTAGCTAACCTAATCCATTTTCTTTCCCCTCTATTTTTTAGTAACATACTCTTGAAATATTAATTTTCATCTGTTTCATTTTGTTATGGATGTTATCTATCAACGATTCATTGTATCTGTTAAATTTAGCTGCACCGTAAATATAATTTCTAGATTTTCCAAATTATTTTAATATTTATTAATATATATAAATATTTATAGTTTTAAATCTAGGAAATTTAAACTTCCATTATTCTCTTTTCCATCATGAATTTTAAATTATTATGTATATTGTTGATTTCTTTTAATCTAGAATTTCCTTTCTTTCCCTCACTGTCTTTAACTATTAATAGTGAATCATCCACATACCTCATATATTCTAAGCAATCAAATTTCTCTGAATTTTTTGTTATTGTATTTTCTTCTAATTCCTGTATAAAAAAAACTCGCTTATTATTCCAGATAATGGGTTTCCATCCCTAGGCCATCTTTCGGTTTATAAAATTTGTTGTTAAACTTAAAGGAAAGAGAGAGAAAGAAATTGACTAAATTTACATATACAGGAAAAGTGGTTTATAAATTTAAAAATGTTTTCAAGAAATATAATATAGAAGTTGAAATGAAAACTAACAACACATTAAGGTATCAATTAAAGTGTAATATAGAAAGTTTAAATAAGTTTAGTAAAAACAGAGTTTATAAAATGCAATGTAATTGGAAAGCAACATGCATAGAACAAACAGGACGAAAATTTGAAACCAGATATAAAGAGCATATAATGTCGTTTGAGTATGAGAAAAATTATTTGAATTGTGCAACACATTTGTTTGAAGAGGGCCATACACCACAAGAAATGAAAAATACAATGAACATTTTACATTATGTTAATAAAGGAACACGTTTCAATGTTTTGGAAAATCTATAAATTTAAAAAGCAAAGTTAAAAAAGGGAAATGTAATAGACGAGCAAATAAATAAAGTTTAAAATTATTAAGTCGTTTGATGCCGCAAGAGTATGTTATAGAAATCTTACTCTAGAAATGGTGTGGGCGTAACTAACTGTATATAAAGACAAACTCAAAGTTTGGGCGAACAGTACTATTTAAGTTTTGAAAATATAGTTATTCCGACACGCGTCAACAAAGGAGAATATTGAAACATTAGGAATGGCAGAAAATTGTACTCAAAGATATAGAAATATTTCTAACAGAAACGAAGATGAATATATTAATAATTAGAATTAGTGGCTACATATTTTTTTTCATACATTATTATACTGTGTGTTAAACAAACAATAAATAGACAGCAGTAATTTTATCATTTACAGAATTTGAATGTTACAAATTTGCAAACTAGTAAAGAATTTGTATGCTTAGACAACAATTGAAGAGCGTAGGTATTATTCTTACAGAAGCGGTCAATTTATAAAAAACACAATAAAACAAGGTTTTGTCACACTGATTGAATATATTTAATTCAAATACTATTATATACATATAGATGCAGCACTATTTATCATAAACAAGATTTTAAGTTAATTATAAATGTTGGTTTGAGGTATTGACCAATTGAATCAGTTACTGCTGATATAAATTTTCCAAACCATTACCAAGAAAATTTTTCAAGTATTACAAAACTCAAATCATTTGAGTGATTATTTTGAAAAGTTATTGTTTTTCATTTCATCGTCTAAAATGAAAAGATGTGTGAAGTTTATAATATGAATGTAGTGCATGCAATAAATTCAATTATTTTATATTTCTATAATTCCATCAAAGTTACTGTTCACTTACATACCTGGTCATTATTGTATTAAAAAATCTTTATTGATATTTTAAAGGTTAATAAAGTTAGAGATAAATAAAACTGCTATTAAGATCTCATTAATATTTTATAAGTTTTCCTACAACAATTTTACATTCTGCATCTCTAACACTTGCAGGAGGAAATAGAAATAAAAGAGAATCCTGGGCAGATAGGCAATATTTTCCGGAAAGAGGTGTGCCAGTAAATAAAATGAACCTGAAATATTACAGCTCTAGGCCCATTTAAACATTCATTGAATATTATCTGAGAAGCAAAATCAGTTTGGTTAAAGTGAAATTAATGTACAATAAAAGTGTAACAATATTCCAGAGGACTAGAAAAAATGGGGATGTCTTTTTTTTAAGGAAAACTTAAAAAATAGAGCTAAGATATAAGAACAATTAATGCTTTTAAAAGATAAAGTAGAAATAGATTAAGATTAGAAGAATGGCTTAGATTCAGAGGAAAAATGAGACCCAGGGTATTTAATCTCTGATGTTTATTCATTAGTTAATGAAAAAAGACTGGGAATTTTATAAGATAATTATAAATTTATTAATATATATATAGAAAGCATGTGATTCTGTAAGAAGAAAGACAGCATGGGGAGAAATATATAAAAATTATAGATTGAAGAATACTGTATGAACACTCTAAAAAATATGCAAATAGCACAGGTGTAGAACTAGACATGGAGACACCTGTAGGTAATACAGAGTTTCTCAAAATAACTTGATTAAAGCAAAGAAGTATTCCTTCCCCTTCTGTGTCCAATGTGATGATGAAATTAACAACAGAAAAGTGTGAAAAACAATATTATAATTAGGTGATAAAGATTATATGGTTTTCAGTTACTGCTGGATATATGGAATAGAATCATGAAGAACTTTAGACTAAAAACAAGTAGAGAAGAGTGTGGTAACTTACAGAGGTAGGAATAATAATTTAGAAAGAAATGTTTTGCTAGAGATAGACTCCGAAGATGTAAATGTAGATTCCCTCACACACTTGGGAATTGAGTAATCTGAGGTTATGTACCAAATAGAATCTCTAAAATGTATAAAGAAACAAGAAATCTATTTTAAATATTAAAATATTTTATTTTTGACAAGGTAAAACTAATAATAAATTATTCTCTCTGTTGTATTAAGAATGCTATTATACATTTATTATACAATAACAATATTATCACTAAATTATAATTTTATACTGTTTGTCTGTTTGTAAAGTATGAAACAAAAACATAGCCTATGATACAAAGAGAGAAGAGTCCTGTGCAGACTAGAGAAATTAAGCTCTTTAGAGCTATAAAGTATAAGACCACAATAGATCAAGTAAGGAACTAAGGGTAGAAGGGCCATAATAGATTAAGGTTAGAAGGAAGAGAAAATTAGAGGTTGGATTGGACATAATAAAAGAACAAATTTATCATTGATTGCCAAGAACAATAAAAGAATGAGTCAGTTAATGAAATCAATAACTCAGTGGGGAGATAATACAAGCAACAATAAAAAATGAGAAGTGGCAGTTAACAATGAGAAATGGGGGGGAAAGGAAATAAAAATTTAAATTTCAGAACACACTCCGATACAACAGTAGCTGTAACAAAAACAAAAGTTTAAGTGTGAAACTTTCGTTTACTTTAGGCATTATTCTTTAATAAATACTACTTTAAACTTATTGTTGTTATTGAATTTATTTTTAACAAGTTTTAGAAAATTATGAAAATCTGTAGAATGTTATGGATCATGCAGTATATTAGGTAACAAATATGCCAGTAGGTTAATACAAATTGCTAGTTGTTACAAGGGAATAACAATTCACTATTGTTTAATTTAATGTACAGTATTAAAGTTTGTTCTATACTAAATTATCATGAACAAATCGCAGAACTGTTGTAGGTTTTATAAAGAACATTTGTTAGAATTTCAAAATTTTAAAAATTACTATTAGTATAAAAATTTTGTATGATTAAAATTTACATAATTATTTTAAAGTATATTCAAGTCAGCAGAACAATTTGGTATGTTTAAATCCAATATTTATGTAAAATGTATTATAAATAAATGTATTTTTAAGGTTCAAATTGAAATATCATCCAGAAGAGTCGGTGAAGAGAAAAGAAGAACAAATGTCTTCCCTTAAGGTAAGTTTTAAAAATAAAATTTCATTTATATAAATTTAAAAAAGTAGGAATTCAACAGTAGTTAAACAAATTCACAAAAGAACTGGTTCTATAATATACGCTTTTCCAAAATTTCATTTTTATTGGAACTCATGGTTTTACTAGGCGCAGCCTATAAATAGGTATTATGGGCATAATTTAAACAAATAAAACATTATTTAATCCTTTATGTATATTTCAATTATAAAGCAATCATCTTCATAAGAAATTATTACAAACATGAAAAAACTTCTTCAAAAATCATTTTTGTAATAGTTTTCTCTTAAATGATTGCTTTGCAATTGAAATGAATGCAAGGATTTAAAGGAAAAGTTTTACTTGTGGTTAAAAGGTTTTATTTGTTTAAATTAAAAGAATACACTATAGCTGCTTCAAGTCGTTATTAGGGTACCAATACTTTAACTCATCATGTATATAAAGTTCCTGTATTAAGTTATTTTATACCAGTTTTTTTTATCTGGTATAAATTAATAAGTTTTGTTTGATTTTTCAAATTAATCTAACAGTCAAATTTCTGTTAGCTGCTTTACTATTACCTTATTGCATTGTGTTTTGAATTATGTTGATTTTCTGAGGCCTAATGCATACTGTCTATTTAATTTGTTTAAAGCTTTCTTTAGAATAACAATATTAATAATATGAATTGATTTGTTGATACAAATATTCATAGAGAATAATTTACTCTATGCCAGATCATCATGCCATTTTACTTTACTCTAAAGGAAGATTTCTCCTGTATGTCTCTAACGTATTTTTCTATGAATGCTATACAACAGTTGTTATTGTATGAATCAATGTATGCTGCAATCTGTCAGTTAACATCAAAACGTTGTGTTACAGAGGAGGGTAGAAGTATTCATGGAGTTTATGGAATCTGGTAGAGTAGACAAAGTAGCAGTGGATGCAGAACAAAGTGAACAGCTGGTCAAATTATTGGATGCGGTTGTGATCCGATTAGAAGGTGGCTCTGAGCTTGACCTCACATTACTCGATGAAGTTCCAGGTAAATATAATACTATAATTTGTATCCTTTATTGCATAATATCTGTATAAAACTCATTCCAATATGACAACAATTCCTATATACATTTTAATGGTATTTTTATTGGAGTTTTAATGCTATGATTTACTGAATACTGTATCGTTGATGTAAATTTTGTACCGGGAGCGGCAAAAAATCTGTCGGTTTTGTTTTGTGCGAAGCTGACCATTAGGGGGGGGGGGGTTAGTGGGACTCTGCCGTTCTCAAGCCTACTCAATGTCATTTCAGTAGCATTGGATCAGGAATCAGTGGCCTAGCGAACACTGAGCTTTTGTTGTTGAGGGGTATTTCAAATATGGCAATTCTTGTATTGCTATGCAACGTGAATTTTGTAAACGTTTCAATGTGGGCTGTAGGAGACGCATTCCATTGCATAACACAATTGTTCTATGAGTGAATAACTTCAGAGGAACAGGTTCAACCCTAAATTTGAAACTTACAGGTCGTCCAAGGTCAGTCAGAATACCAGACAACATTCAGTGAGTAACACAAACTGTACAAGGACACAGACCTTCTCGAAAACAGTGTTGTCCTAAGCCTCGTGATTATGCAAATCGTAACATATTTTCAGAATGGTTGATTTAATGAATGACGATAAAATCGTCATGAACGATGCACATTTTCATTTGGACAGGTATATAAATAAACAGAATTTTTGCTATTGGTCAGACTCAAACCCTCAAAATTTGCATGAACGACCACTGTATTGTGCCAAAGTTATAGTGTGGTGTGGGGTAACTAAAATGTGCGTCATCGGGCTGTACTTTTTTGAGGAAGGTGAGCGAACTGTTACTGTGAGCAGTGACCGTTACCTGAGAATGTTAGAAAGTTTCTTCATTTCTGAAATCAGAAGAAAAAGTTTTGCTCTGAAAAAAATTTGGTTCCAGCAAGATGAAGCAACTGCTCATCCAGCTAATGTGGTCATGGAGATTTTAAACGAGAAAGTTTCGTGGCCGGTCATTTCTCACAATGGCCAGCCCGTTAGCCTGATCTTACTTCTTGTGACTTTTTCCTTTGGGGGATACCTCAAATCAAAAGT
Source organism: Prosapia bicincta (assembly GCA_036971475.1). NCBI lineage: Eukaryota > Metazoa > Arthropoda > Insecta > Hemiptera > Cercopidae > Prosapia > Prosapia bicincta. Next base: position 262,510,488 of record JBAIZL010000002.1, read on the forward strand.
GTACATTAGCAAATCCTGCACAATACAAGAACTCAAAGATGCCATAAGCCAAGGGATTACCACCATCACATGTGAGGTGTTGAGAAAAGTGTTTCACAGTTTCACTGCAAGACTAGGAAAATGTATTAAACGGAACGGACACCATTTAAATGATGTAGTTTTTAAATCTTAAAAGTTATCATGTAAGTTTATATTCCTGATTTTTATTAATTGGCATTCATTGTAGTTTTTACAAAATAAATATATACAAAGGTTCATTAATACCCCAAATATTTTTATTTAAAAGCCGTCAGGTTTTTCTGCCGCACCCTGTATATATTGGTGTGTAGGAGTAGTGGCCTAAATATATACAGAATAGCTGCATCTATTAGAGTTAGTGTGTTATACAAACGTCTGCATTGTATTATTTTATGTCCTGTTTGGTTAAAAATGTCCACTTTTAACTACAGTAGAACTCAATATTTCATCGATTTCAGGGGGAAAGGAATAATGGATTAGAAAAACAGGTTAATTGAAGAAGAACAACAAAAATGCTTTATAAATATCTAAAAGCAGACACAAATAAATGCTAAAGGAAAATACTGAAGACATTTTATTACAAGAGAAGTTACAATGGTCATTTTGGCAATTAGCAATTGTTAAGTTCATACATGTATTTAGTCACACATTTGAGAAATGCATTCCTCCATTTAAATTTCTGAGAACACATTGGTACTGTAGAAAACTACTATAGTTTGCAAGAGCATGGTGAAATCTGAAGAAAATTTAGGTACAGATACTGATCTGTCAAATTCAATTATAGATAGCTGAATTATGGATGACCCAATTAATCACTAACCCCTCAACTTACAGAATTTTCTTCCACATTTCCTTAACAAAAAAAAATTGTTTATTGTGATTTTCCAATCCTCTCTTTATGTCATTAGAACTGCCTTAATTTAAAAACTGTTTATTTCATATAAGTGGTGAAATATCATAAATAACACCTATTTATTAACCCAAGTTATTTTGGAAATTGAAAAAAAATATCTTAATTAATGATATATAAAATTCAACAGTTATTTAATCACCATCTTATATAATAAAATGTTATTGATGCATGTAGGTTAGAACTTTGAAGTGATTGTACAAAAAAAATATATATAGCATACCTTCACAAATATTGCTACTTTTGAATGTAGTTTGGCAGTAACACAATGAATGTTTCAATTTCACACTTGTAAAATATTTAAATTCATTTACAAATAAAAATACACACTAAATATTCACACATAATCAATCACACTTCCATTTGCTTTTTCATCAATCAACATCTACATGAATGTATATCACATGGTTTTATATATTTGCGATAATATGGTTAATTTTGAAACATGATATAACAAAGTGCCACATCACAGTCAGGATCGAAATATCTGTATTTTCTCCTTATTTATTTGCCATTTGCATCAGACGTATGGGCACAAACTACATTTTGTTTTGTTAAATTTGTTTTTGGCAGTTTGTGATAGTGTCTTGGGGATATTACCATAAGGGGCGTTGGAGTGAGCTGAGATGTGTAAGCTTAAAGAAAATTAAACAAATTTAGAAACATGGTACAATATCCAATAAAAACGGTGAGTATGAAAATTAACTAAACACGTGGATAAACAATAACTGACAACAAGAGTGAATTAACTGACTAGTGTAAATAAGAGTAAATGAAAAAATGCATGGCTGTCCAAACAAGTAGTGTGTCATAATGTTGTATACAATCGTCAGCTTATCACAACTATCAATAGACTGGGATATCACATAAAGGCATCTCTATGCCTGCATTAACATTATCGATTAGTATCAGGCTCTGAAACACTTGACACTAGAATAAAAAGATTCCGAGGTAACTTGGGATAATAATTTAAACAAACGCATTTTCTGATTTAACTCAGGTTAGAAAGTTCAGTGGTTAAGGGCTAGTGATAGTAACAATGACTATTTTAGTTTTCCAACTAACCAATCTGTTGAGGTAAGTTCTTTTGCATACTTTTTTAAACAGTTTATATTTCAATTTATATTACCTTTTTTAGGTTTCTTAATAAAATTTATTTTGTTTGTAGCGAAGTGTATTATTTTATTTTTATTGCTTGATCTACGGGGCTCGAGGTTTTCCATCAGTTTTTAATGAATCCAGTTTGTTTCTCTCCAAATTGTAATTATACAGGAGAGTTGAAATATAGTAACATTTTCTAAACAATATATGTACTTTTTGCAGATGCACCAGCAACTCCAGCGACTTCTAGTGGTGATGGAGAGATTAAAACTGCTATAAAAAAGTAAGTATTGAAAATTTTCAATACAATTTTCTTTATATCAAAATTAACATGAAAACACATTTTTGTTGATCTATAATCAAAAACCTTAAGATCAATTAAAGCTGTGTGTACTATATTTGCTCATTGTAACTAACACTCTTTTCCTGAAGAGTTTATTTAAAAATGGAGTGTTTATGACACAATACTTTCGCAAACTGTGCACTTCATTTCAGATCTATGCTACGATCCAAAGCTAGACTACCTAAAGTCCCGAGTAAACTAATCATGGTTGATCCTAACTAAATTAAGATTCTACATTTAGATAACCACAAATTCAAGAATAATTCTTACACAACTTCTATAATCCCATGTAATTCTAGGGGTTTTTATAGTTTGCAAAAGTCATTCACTGCTACATTTTAGTTTTTAAAATCATTTGCATTAATAAAACATGGTGAAAGTAATTATCAATAAATTTTTATTTCCAATAATTATAAAGAGTTGCAAAGAAAATTATATTTTATTTTAACCCTTAACTAACCTCTATTTTTTCTGTTTGTTCCAAGAACCTGTTTGTAATGTTCATTTCTTATCATATCTATAAAACTACAGATAGAACAATTTCTACAGTCTACAATATCAGAAACTTTCTGTTACACAATTATTTGGTGTTATTTTCTTTGCTCACTTATAATATGAATTATTAACTGTGATTTGATAGTTGCTCTTAAACATCTAACTGCCTCAACTTTAGCTGTATTTCTAAAATTTAACTTTCTTATTTTTTAAAAAATTATATAGGTTTTTCTTTCCTTTATTTCTTTTCTTCATCTTTTAGTTGAAGATATTATTTATCTTTGTTTTTAGAGTATATCTGTTATTGTGGTATTTAAATCCAGTATTAAATGAGATCAATACATTTCAGAGCTAGCATCTCCTCTCCCAACATACCCTTCAACTTAATACAAACTCTTTAGTTAATCCTCGACGTAAATTGGTGGGGTTCATAAAAAATCTTTTTACATATCTCTCTCTCGCTCACTCATAATATCTTCTTTTCTTTTCATGATTATCAAACTCAGGTTAATATAATATGCTTTAAAAATGTTATATTCTTTATTCAAAGAACTAAATTTTCTTTCTTCTTTGTGTTTAGGGAACCTGATGATGAAAGGGACAATAAAAATAATGATGAAGAGGAGAAGAAAGATGACAGAAATGCTGACAAGGAACACACTGAAGAGAAGGACAAGGATGAACAATCTGAAAAAGATGTTGAAGAGGAAAATGGAGATGAAAAAGATGAAAAACCATCTCATGAAGAAAAAGAGCAGCTTGAGATTAAAGAGAAAACACCTGAGAAGGAAGATATTGTCAGTGAAGGAGGAAAAGGTAATTAATGGAATAAGTACTATTAGGTGGAGCTGAAAAAATTAAGTTTAAAAAGTATATTAATTAATTCATGGTATTTTTAAAGATATTTTTCCAACACCTTATGCACATGTAACATGTAGATTATATATGATCTGAAAGCCGTGATGTTTTCTCTCTTTCAGTTTTAGAGATTTATTTATGTTCCTACTCTCCAAGGAATTATAGGTGCGTTTTTCACCTTATAAAACACAATACAGCTTGAAAAAGTGCATAATCCTTCTTTAATATCCTTGAAAAAAAAACAGTGATATTAGCTTGTGATTTTTTTGTTTTGGATTTAAACAATATAAAATTGTTTTTGTAAACTATATTTGACCAAAATACTTTTGAAATAATTATAAAATAATGCCCAGTTAAAATGAATAATTGAGATTAAGACCACGATGAAAGCCATATAGTAATATATATATATATATATATATATATATATATATATAGTTCTAGATTTCTCTTCATATACAGGAAACCCCCTACGAAAAATTTCTGTAAATATGCCAGTAGCGCCTGTCGCAAGATGATATCGATAACCCGGTCTGCTAAATCGGCTGTCCCATGATTCATACGCCAATGTGGTAAACATCCTGCATGGAGGAGGAGGGGAAGATGGTTCTTATCTTATTAGAAAATACAACTGCTGTAACATTTACAGTATAACAACAAGCTTTGTGTTTTACTTGAAGAAATGTACCTTAAAATACTTACCATTGATTATCGGAAGTGTTTACGCCCCTATTATTTCATATAAGAGGCATTTAACTGTAGTTCAAATTTGCATTAAGGTCAAAAGAAAAAAAGCATATAGGCTCTGTATATTTATAAATTTTTTGTGTTAATGCAAAATAATGAAATGAAATCTATGAAGTGTTTTAATTCAAGAACGCTATTTTAGATCTTCTAGATGAAATTGTCATGCCACAGGAAAATGGTGAAAGAGAAGAGTTGAAGGACGAAGAAGAAGAAGACGGGGGAGAAGATAAACCTATGGATATAAGCAACAATGGTAAACATTTATTTTATTAAATAGTTGATATATTTATTTCGCTATATAAAATAGTGGTAGTTTTTTTAATTAGTATGGAATCGACGAGATGAATCGACATTAAAACTATAGAGCTCAAGAAATGGGAATTGTGACACGTTTTACACAAAACACAACTTGTCTACTTAGTTTTCTGATGTTTTTTGAAAATTTGCTTTATGTTATGAAATAAAATTATTTATACCATGAGCACCAATACAAATTTTAAAAAGTCCCTCTATTATTTTAATGTTTATTATTATTGTTTTATGTTAAATATATTTAGCACAGTGCAAACCTAATAACTAAGGTAAATAAGATTTTAAAAAGTAAAAATATGAAATTTTTTAAAGAAAACAAAAAAATTATAATTAGGCTATATGGTCGTCATTTAGTAAACTTTATTTATATTGAAAAAATAGAAAATATATGGCTATGAGAATTCAAGTGTTTAAGTGCCATAATAAGCCTAAATATGAATATTTACTAAAGAGAATGAAGACAAAGCCATAAAGGCCCAGAGATAGATTGAAAGATAGATGCTAGGTATCACTGATAAAAATAGGATCACGTGGTTAATAGATATAACAAAGATGGTTGACTTATCAACATAGTTAGCTAAATTTACTTTCCTTTGAAGTTTTCTAGACATACCTTGTGATATTCATGTTAATTTGAGCACTCAAGATAACTATTGAATAAATAATAAGCCGGTTTAATATTGAGTCAAAAGTTTATTTAGTTAGTGTAACATTTTGGCAACTAATTAAAAACTGTAACCAAACTGAGAGAACAACAATAAACACATACAAAAAAGTGTTTTTTGGGTGTCCAAACAAAAAAAGTCATGCATAAAACAACAAAAGGTTTAACCACAAAAACCAACATTAACTAATTCTTGGATGTTTTTAATTTATTTAACAATGGCTTATACATACTGCATAACTTATCAAAATTATTTTTAATATCGATACCGTTCTTCTGTAAGTTAATATGGACATCTTCACAATAAGTCCTCTTCCACCAAACTCATTATCCAGTATAATAAAGTTTTCAAAATCAATTATGCCCAAAACCTTTTGCTATGTTCAAAGAAAACACGAGACGAGTGTTTATCCATCTTGCCATTATTCTCATGTTCACGTATATGAATACTATCCTGTCTCTTAGTCTCACCTCCAGACAGTTAATTTTATATACCACATTATTCAAACATAATCTATCAGTAATGACTTTTTCTCTTTTGATAAGATTGCTTGAGAATAATTGTGAGTGTACTTGTATTTTAGATGCATATTAATAATGCAATGTAAAATTGTTTTCGGGCTTGATAAGGGCTACTACTAATTAGTTGCCGAAATGTTGCTATAAATAAGTAAGCTTTTGACTTGATAATTAGCCTATCATCTAATCAATACCTTATGATAATGGAATAGGAGTATCCTATATTTGAATTCATGTTAATAGAAACAAGGAAAGAGAAGTTTCAAATGAGACAGACAATTGATCTAAGTAAGCCTGCTAGATAGAGATAGAAGGATGATTGTTCATGACAAAAAACTAATGAAAGGATGGAGAAACCCTAGTCTAAAGCTGGACGTCTGTGGATGAAAAAACTTATTATTGTAGCTCTACCAAATTTATATTTGAGTGTGGTATTATTTTTATGTGTTTTTCTTTTCTAGTAGAATTAAAGTTTGTAACAAAACCAGTTATTTTCAGTATATTTGTTTTCTAAGTTTTCAATTGGTTCTAAAACCTTGCTTCTCCATAACTCGTCACTATTTTACCCTACTTCACTACATTTTTTGTGTTCGTTACTATCATCATTACCCTTCAGTATTTCCTAACAATTTTCAATATTCTTCAGTTTAGGCTTTACGTTTATCTTTCAAAAAGAAAGTCATAGCTTTAGTAGCGAGTATTTTGATTGGTAGCCTATGTTAAAATAATATGAATTCATTCATATTTTAAACTTTGTACACCATTATATTTTCATGAGTTATTTTTTCAACTGTTCTTTAACCTATCCCATGACTCACTGTCTCCAGACTAGCTTTCACCAGTTAGGGTGTATTACTGTTTTGATGTTTAAAATCAGTCTTTTGGAAGGGGAGGGGGTGTTATCTATCTACAAAAAACCATTAATATGTGTTGTCTACAAATGCTGTTTAAGAATATTTTGGTTTTACACAAGGCAGAAGAGATTTTGTTATATTAATTTTTAAAATACTCTAAACAATAATATTGCTCTAGATTTTTGAACTTTTAATGGATATATAAACAATATTATTTTGCATCACATAGTAAAATAAAATTACTCAGTATTATTTACCTTAGGTATAAAATAATATAATTTGTAACGTTTAATTTTTGAAATAAGGTATTAATTATTTGCTGTAATTGATATTTGAATTTTTTAGCAACATTTGACTGTGCTACTGAGGTTTTACTGTACTAACCTACTTTATGTAATGTGAAGCCTCCATAATATTATTATTTTTAGTAGAGTTAATACATTTTTATAGTTTAATATAGTAACAACAAAATCAATACAATTTAAGTGTTGCTACTTAATTGTAAATATTTAAAATAGATTCTTTAAAAATTTCAAAAAAGTTTTTTTTTACTTCCAATGATAATAAATCTATATCCGTAGATGAAGAAGCAATGTCAATGGATGAAGGTGAATGTGATGAAGAGAAAAAACCAGCACAAATTGAAGAAATAAATGACATTATAGAAAACCTACCCAAAGAAAATATTGAAGTAAGTATTTGTTCACAACACATTTGCATGACTTTTAGAATAATTCAAATTAAATTTAAAAAAAAAAACAGATCTATTAGAACTAAATATTTTTGGAGTGTTTTTTGCAACATTTAAGCACTCTGCTATGACCCATGTAGAAATGTTCACTTTTTATAAATGGCAATATCCTTGTTACCTATAACTTTCTTCTACTTTTTATTTCCTGACTCTGTCTTAAAACTAAATTCACCTTTTTCTTATCTAATATTCAATGCCAACTTAGATAATGTTTGCTTTAATGCATAAACTAACTCAATTTTTTGGATATTAAAATCAATAATAAAAATTATATTAAAGGAAGTATTACTCCCATTAAACAAAATTTTTAGATTACACCATACTTTCTTTAATGCATTCAAGTTAGTTTGAAATTCACTTTTATGTAGGTGCAGTATGCAGTCACACGTAAGAAAATTAAGGTATGAAGCAAGCTTCTATTCCTTAAGCATGAACATTTTTTTGTTTTTGAGCTTGGAAAGCATGATTGTTTATTAATTTTAATTTAGTTCGATGAAGAGAAAATGAGGTCCAATAAAGAGAAAATTGAGGTTCATTTGTTCACCAATATAGGTGGTCTGGCTAAATACCTCACTAGAGTTTCATCACGTGTGATCTTTTAAGAAATCCCTCATGTGCTGTGTTGGAAATTTTAAATTTGTGTAGGCTGCTCAAGTGATATTAAAAAGAAATATGAATTTATAAAAAACTTCATAAAATTTAGACCTATGAAAGAAGAATATGATTAGAACTAAAATTTTATCTCCTATTTTTATACAAGCCACATTCTTTTTCTTTTGCTCCCATTATTTTACGTTTTTTTTTGCAGTTAAATTATTTATGTCGAGATAAAGTATAAATATGGTATTGGGTTTTTCATAAATAACACAGAATTTCCTTCAATTGTCATAATTGATTTACAGGTTAGTGATGGGGTTAACAATTTCTTATAAGAGTAGAGAATTTAATATGGGAAAATCTCAAACAGAAAATATTGGGAATAAGAAATAATAGCTCTCTGTAGACAACAAGAATTTTAGTAGAAATAATTAATAACAACAAACGTGAAATTAAAAGTATACAAAAATTTAAGGATAATATTGACCATTTTATGTATTTATTCAATCTATCGTGCTGTTTTAAGGTTAGGTGGTGATTTAAGATCTTAGATTTTGTCGGTTTGAGTTTTTTTAAGCCTTTTGTAAGCTTTGCTATAGACAGGTTTGAATATTTTTTAAAAATTTGTTTACATTCAGTTTAGAGGTAAAGTAGATATGCTTTTGTATCTCTTTTATTATATAAACATGACTTTTTGGACTAGGAGACTGACAGACTTACCTTGGTAAGAGTCCACTCTGTAGTCTTGAAATAGAAACACATAAAAGCACTTAACCAATGATATATTTCAACCACACAGTGGTCTTTGTCAATCAAAGAGAAAACACAAAAAAAAAGTTTATATATTATATAAACATGTTTACATTTCTCACATTATTACTACAAAACATATTATATGTCACTGACTTAAAAACATTCAGTTACCATTGTCCTTCTGAGCCACTTTACTATTTTGTATATGTGAAAAGTAATAAAACATGTAATTTGCAGTTTTTGTGTTGTAGATATTGAGATTTTTCTATAATTACACTATTGGTATTAGCATGGCAAAAAAACCACTACTTACTTATATTTTGCAACAGACGTGTTTCACACTAGGTCAGTGCATTGTTCAATCCTGTAAGTCACGGACCAGACCTAAAAATGCACTGACCTTGTGTTGCAGTGGCCAAACCTTGCACCCTTCTCAGGGAGAATACCCTCTAATTTTCACGTTCCACACCCTACCAATAACGTGACCACATTTACGTGTTTCACATATGCTGTACATGGTGATGATGGACACTGTAGGGCTGTACAGCGGATTGGCTGTAGTGCCAATCCAACCGTGGTCAAAATATGATCCCACCCGACTTACCATATCCTGGTACCTGTGGTGTGTCAAGCGTAATCTACCAGTGGATAAATGCCTGGACTTTGTTAAAGAAAACCAAAATATTCAAACTCATTTATGTGATATTATGTACCTTATAAATTTTTATTTAACTGTAAATTTCTTTTACTTTTCTATTACAAGAGTATATCTTAAAGAATCTTTTCTCTAGTTTTAATTGAATTGTTTAATTTTACTGTTGTTGCTTGGTTGGAAAAATTTCAGAAATTTTATTTAGTTGATTTACCACAGGATAGTTATAATAATTTTAATTATTTTTTGTCTAACTTATTTTAATTAAATGAAAATAAAAAAATTAATTAAAATTTGCTTTTCCAAAATATTATACAAATCTTACTTAAATTCTATTGAATTTTCGTTATTTATTTTAATATTAATAAGCAGTTCTTTAAACATGAAATATGCTTGAATGGTTTATAAAGTTGAGAAATGTTCAAGTAATCTTTGAATAAAGATCATCAATCAATTGGTTAAAACCATTATTTAAACGTTTCCAACATTTGTAGTAATTGTGAGAACATTGTGGTTTTTAGTGTTAAAATTACACACATAAATTTATATATCTATTTAAATGCAACAGAAGAATAATTTATACCAATTTATTTTATTTTATGTCTATATAATTTGTAGAAGTAACATGCAAGACTACTTCCTAGTGCCTTCGTGTTTAACTTATATTTGTGCCCCCAAACATAAATCTGAAGGGTTATAAAACAAATTTTACTTGATTTACACTTTACAGTTCTTTGATCCCAGATTTTTAATACATGATATAGACATAAAATAAGTTATATTAGCTCAAGTACTAAATCATTTATTATTGATTTCTTTCTGAATTTCATATTCTTCTACTTATATTGCCTTTAAATAAATTATGTTACTATTCATTTTGAATATATAGGGTTTTGACTTTGTTAAACGTTAATTTGTTATAACTTGATGTAACTTTAATCTTGTGAGTTTTAGAACTTGCATTTTATATTTGAATATTTTTTTATTTTATGACCACCACTTATATTGCTATTTAAAAAAGAGTAATTTACTTATATATATTTTTATTTGAGGAAATTTGAATCTATGATTTTAAAACATTTACTAAATTTAAGAAATGGTTAATTTGCTATTAAATTTCAGACACCCCAAAAACTTTCACTGGGATCGCTCCTCTTCTCCGTCAGGATTTTCTTGGAGATTGGTGTCTTGTAGCAATCGCAACTGATCGATTTTAATACTTTTTATGATTTTTTACATAATGAAAAAGTTAAAATTCGAAATCGCAGGCGCTCAAAAGCAGACCATCTCCACATCCATCTTGCGCTAGATTTTCCACTTAGAAGGAGAACAGCATCTTGGAACCTTCTTCTGGATATCTGGATAAAACGTCTGTCCTTCATGACAGCTGATTTGCGTCTCCTTCCATCGGGTAGTTCCCACTATCTCCACTACGCGGTTTATTAGTTTATCAAAACCTTTTCTGGACTTGCAAACAGAGTGTCCTAATGAACTTGCCTTCATGGATTTGTGCTCGTTTTTTAGCTGCTGCTTTGAAATGTCACTTATCATTTTCATTTTTCTTAACACCTATTTCATAACTTAAGATTTTGTTACGAACTTGAATGACAATTTTACCCCACTCCGTTTGTAAGTTACGGACAGACTCTACGCACTCAAAACTATTTTCTCCCATACTTGACACTTTTATAATTTATGGAACATTTAATAAACCATTTATTTAATAAAATTTTTATTAAATAAATTTGTTGATAAATTTTATTTTTCAATATTCTACTTTTTTGGTTTTCTTAAAATTTTCTCAAACTTTGGTGGCTCTTTACTTTTATTTTCTAATTTTATTTTTAAGTTTTGTTTTTTATAACTAACAAAAATTAATTTAATTTTAATTTTGTATGTTAGAAGAAAAATATTAATTCTATCCTAGTTGCTCTGATTAATGAGCAAAATCAATCCTTTGGACCGGCTTGGTTTACTCGACCAGATAGTGAACCAGGCTTTCCTGCTACTGTCCATTACAGCTGTTTCAATTTTAAACTTTTAAAATAATATTTTTTGCTGTCTCAGTGTGTGTGTGTGTGTGTGTGTTTACTCAATCATGTAAAAATTACTAGACCCATCGAGTTGAAATTTTACATGGACATTCGTAGGTTCCATTGTTAACACACAGGCCTATTTTTATTTAGAAATTCCATCAGGCCACCGCCCCACTGGCCTTGAAAACTCCCTTACCCCTCAATTATCTATACCTCATTATAAACTTGACTTGGCTTAATCAGCTGATAATCACCTGTAAAAGACACATTTAAACAGCTGATAGTAATTGTTTGTTGTTAATCATCTTTTGAGGTTAGTTATATTTTACAAAGTTATGTTACAAGCAGAAGCTTTTCCTTTTCTTAGTTTTTCAAAACAATAAGTTGTAAATTTATAGTTTGATACATTTATTGGGATTTAATCCATATATGAAAATTGAATGGTGTCTATCTGTATGTGTTTTTCAATCACGTAAAAACTACTTGACCCATTGAGCTGAAATTTTACATGAAGATTCTTAGGCTCCCTGGTTAACACATAGGGCTATTTTTATTTAGAAATTTCATCAAGGCACCGCCCTACTAGCCTTGAAAACTCCCTTAACATTCAATTTCCTATCCTCCATTATCTACGTCTTTCAAGGTTAGTTATGCTTTACAAATGTCAGGTTACAAGCAGAAGCTTTTCCTTCTCTTGGTTTTTCAAGACAATAATCAATAAGTTTATAAACTATAGTTTGATATATTTATTGGAATTTAATTTAAGTAAATTAAATTCAACCCAAATACAAATTAAATCAATACAAATATATGTCAAACTTGTACAAAGGGCGGGCTGGTTATTCAATAAAAAGTAATTAATACAAATTTTTGTTTGTTGACCTAAGTAGAAATTTACTTGAATTTTTTTCATGTTACTTGTTTATTATTATTTTTATCATTAGTTTTTTGTGACGTAGGTTGTATGTTTGTAATATTATGTGGCATTATTATAGTGATATATTTAGAATGGTATATATTAGTAATAATGTTAATTCTTTTTTGTTTATTTTCTTGTTGAATGGTTTTTTAAAGAATTCTTGTAATATATTTTAAGACTGTGTATAAAATTATATTAGTTCATTTATTTTGATGGTATTAGATTTTTTTAGATGTGAATGTTAATTTAGAATTTAATAGTAATTTGATTAATTTATATATTAAATTATACATACATAGTAAGTATTTGTGTTAGAGAGAGAGGAAGAAAGTTGGAGAGAGATATACTACATTATAATAGGCACGGCAGTTTTTGTGGGAATAATTCAGTCTCTTCATAGTATAGACTCACAGAAAAATTTAAAAGATTGATATATTTCTGAAACATTGCTCCATCGTCAAACAGAAAAAATTTTGAATAATAAACTAGTATTTGACTCATGTGTAGCTAATTTCTGACGTTCAAAAACACTACCACGGGATGAGATTAGACTTATAGATGGACCAGATCTCATGAATTAAGTATAAGCTTATTTATTACACTTGGTTTGAAACTCTTGTTTTAGTACTGTATTTAAATGAGTATGTTAATTCCAAATCTTTTATCTTCTCCTTAAACCTATATTTGACAAGCTGAATTCGCTTGGAAGTCCCTTATCTGGCAGAGTGTTTTTTAGTTCTTGTATTAGCTACATTTAATGATCAATAGCATATTTATTTCATATGTAAAAAATACATTGTAATATTTTATATATATATATATATATATATATATATATATATTTATTTTATAATTTTAAATAATTTCTTTATAATAACACATAATTTAATAATACTAATCCTTAGAAAATAATAAATTGCTGGGTGCCAGTTAGAATTACAAAATAATTGTAACCCTAACAGTAAAATTTAGATTCCTATTACTTTTATTTTTTATTACTTACCATTTATAGTAACAAAAAAAACACTTTCTTATAATTCGATTAATTTTTGTTTAATTTAGTTTTTTTTTAAATCTTATTCTAGTTACAATATTTTTTTTCAATACACTTTCTCTATTTCCTAATTTAATTAAACATCACAAGATTCTTTCTTTCAGGTTATTCGGTGAGTGTAATGACAAATTAAAATTTAGTTTATGCAATTAATGTTGTAATAAATTGTATAAAAGAAACGCCTAGGCCTAAAGTTATTAATTTTGAATTTACAATATAATAATTTACAATCTTTTCTTAAATTTAATTACTTATCTGACATTTAATGTTATTGTCCAAATTTCTAACCTTTTAAATTTATTTCTGTAAACAAATCTTTCACCACTATTTTTTTTATGCTTGAATTCTTCCTTTATTAAATACAATTTTGGCCAACTAAGTTTTTTGCTTCCAGTTTCAATACAAGCTTCTCTAACAATGAATTTTTCTAATTGAAATTTCTAGAGAAAAGAATAAAACTTTTTCCTTTGTTGAAACGTCTGTTATTTAACCCACTGATTATTTGATCTTCATGTCATTACCTGGACAGTTAAGTTTTATCCTCTATGCAATAATTTTTAGATTTTGTACAATTCTACATTTGGAAAACATCAGCTGTTTCATAATTATACTAGCTGCCATCTTGGTTTTAATATTTTATGATTATTTTTTAAAGTTATGGCTCCATTGTTTACATTTTCTTTTTTCATCCATTTTTAATTTACTTCTTTTATATTCTGAATTATTGTTATTTATTACTTTTTTGTTATTATGTAAAAACATTACAACATACATCCATTTATATTTTGTTTTTTAAAAAAAAAGGGTATAGAATGTGACAGTATATTATTCATAAGCATATAGTTTACAAAGTTGATTGTAATATTGGTAAATAAATTACACTAACTTAGTAAAATTTAAAATTCTGAAATTAACTAAATAGAAAGTGCAGTACTAATTGGTGAGTTTGTTATGTACTGTATAACTTGGTCTTTACATAAAAATATGAAGTGATTATTTTGTTTTTAGGACCGATATAATGATAAATTTAAAATTTCTTTTTAACACAATTTTGGCGTATAAAAAACCATGCACGAAAATGTAAGGCCTTTAGCCCTAAATTTCAGTGAAAATTACTATAATTTTGTGGAGCTTACTTTTCAGATATAGTCCATATATTAAATTTTTTAACTTTATTTCTTATTTTAAGTTCGAGTAATTGGTCTTACTCAAACCAAATACAGTAGTCTTGATAATTCGAGGTAGATGGGAATACGTTCTTGTGTATTTAAAAAAATTAGAGTTTTAATGAACCCTAATACTATAATTAAAAATGCAATTAATAAGTTTATAGAACTTTATATGAACAGTTATGGGAGCCAGATCGTATTTCCTTTGCATATAAACATTTATGTATTGTTATAAACATTTCTTGGAAGCCCAACACAATTACTTTGCATACCGTATGACTATAAACATTTCTTGGAAGGCCAACTCATTTCCTTTACGAACTGTATTGATATAAACATTTCTTGAAAACCCAACTCATTTATTTTGCATATCGTATTGATATAAACATTCTTAGGAAGCCTTACTCATTTCCTTTGCATATTTCTTACAAAGCCCGGCACATTATTTTCTTTTAAATAGATATAATAGGCTCGAATTATCAGGACTCGAATTTAATTTCCAAGGTTTTACTGTATATCATTATTGAAACACATAAAATTGTAAAATACTAGTTTTTGTAGTTTACACAATGAGATGTTCACTATTTATTTCTTATCTACAATAAATCCTTACAGGGACTCTCACTCTGACAGATAATAATAAGTAATGTTTGAATAAACATTTCAGTAGAACAACTATTGACACATATTTATCAAAGTATTTTTAGAAACAGATATCTCTTATTATTTATAAATGTGTATATTTGTTTGGATTAAAGTAAACAGGTTGACACTTATAAATCTTTTCATCAGAGCTTAATTTTACGTTGACTGACAGTCCACAAACCAAATATTCAAAGTACTTTGTGACTGAAAAAATAATTGTTAGTAAGAAACAAAAAAAAGTTCCCAACCTAGTTTTTGTAACAGCAAAATTGACCTGATAAACCATTTTGAAAACAAAAATCCCATGAAAGAAAGGTCGAGGGAATAGTGAGAGTGTAGAATCAGTGTAAACTACAGGTTTTCCAAATCATCTCCCGTTGTGCACAAAATGTGTAAATGAGTATTCTCAGTTGCACAATTATTGGTGCCAAACTTCCCCCAACTCAACAAACTCAACATTTTACATGTATAGTCTACATATGCTGCAAATTTACCATTGTTTTTTGTTTAAGAACTGTCACCTAAACTCATTGTGATCCCAAAACACATTTGAAAAAAGTTTTTTAATTTCCTTATATTAGCTCTCACTTTTCTTGTAAATATCTTGTATAAATTTTCAATCGTCACTAAAATAAGTTTTTATTTATTCAATCAAGAATGACAATCCATGTTGAATACAGTTTTTCAAATATTTATTCAATAATTAAACTATAAAAATTAGGTTGGATTCGAACTGAGTATCTTCGTGCTTGAAGTCTAGCATCTTAGTATTATGCCAACTTTCCCAGATCTAGAAGTGTATTTCTCAAAGATATATATGAATTTTTCTTTTGTTCCCATCTGGTTGTCATCAAAACTTCTATTGCACAACCTTAAATAGTTGTCATGGTTACTGCACAATATCATAAATAATGCTATAGAGTCAAAAATTAATGAAAAGAATAAAATAAACAAACAAACTATTAATGATGAAGCCATGACTTTTCACATTGGGCTATATTATTTTTTAAAAAGTTTTCTCCTAAATTCCAGTAGCATTGAAAAAAAAAATTTGAGATGTTTAAAGAATATGCGCTATAATTCCACTTCTCGAAATGCGGTAGGTAAATGCAGTGTTCTCATACTTGTACATAAGTATTGAGGAAGAATGTTACTTGTACACCACCTATTGTGTTTCAGAAGGTCATTTCATTCGAGCTCTGTAAGCAGAAATGCATTACTCTTCAGTATATCCTTTTATAAACCATTTTTTTAAAAGTAATTTAAGTGCTCTAAAAATACACAGGTAATTTTTTTATAAGGAAATTTTTTCAGTAAATATGTTTTTATCATACTGTCAAAACATGAAAATTATCCCATGTAAGACATTTGTAGATTTGTTTCACAGTAGCATCATTAAGATTTCTGGCTCTAATCTCTTTCATTAAGTAGTCTAAACAAGTATAATTGCAAGTGTTGTAGTAATATGAGATTAATTCTAAATCTTTCTGTTATTTGTAATGCATGTTAGTATAAAGTTTCATTTACTGTTATAAATTAGAAAATGGCTATCAGATATCAGTTTTAAGATGATTTTCTGTAATACTTGTCATAATATGTTCATTAAGTGTAGGTTTACATTTTGGTAAAATTCTTTTCGTTTTATAACAATTATTCTTGCTTTCTAATGGCAATTAGCAATTCTCTTCATAAAGCCATTGTTTTATTTTGTTTGAAGGTGTTTTTGTTATTCTATTTTGAGTATTTTAGAATGACTAAAAATATTCAGAAAATTTTGGGGAAACATTGTAAAGTAAAAATAAGTTACTCTGTATCCTTTTAAAAAAAGTCAATCATTTAAATTAATACAACTAACCATATTGTACTTTTTAGGCACAGAATAAAGATGATGATGGTACTCCAAAACCAAGAGCACTTCATCGCACTGCTTCTATTTTCCTTCGTAATTTGGCTCCAACAATAACAAAGCAGGAAGTGGAAGCCGTAAGTGTGCTATAATTGAATCAGGCTTTATTATTAAAGTTGTAAAGTTATGCATAGTTCTTTATGAAAAACATTTCAAGTGTTTAAAATATATGAAAAATTTCATTCTGCTAGTGATTTACAAAACAAATTTACAAATGTAAAAGATACTCAAAATTTATTCTTATAACTTACAGAGTTAGTTTAGATATTTAAAAGAAAACATCAAATTAATCTGGTATAGTCCGTTAAAACAAATACACACTCCAGTAGTGTTATTGCTTAAATTTTTAAAAAGTCTCTTTTACCAGAAGTTAAAGTATGGAACATCCTCATTATCTTCTTTTTTAATAAAATTGTTTCAGAGACTACTATTCAATATATTTTTCATAAAGACTATGTTAATGTACATCCAAGTCTTTTTAAAGTATAATGTTGAAAACTAATCTTTCTTAAACTTGGTTATGTTAGGCATGCACAGCTACCAAGCTGGTTACAGACTCCACATTGTGTAGAAAAACTTAGAAAATTGTTATAGATGCTCTGTGAATGGCATGTGCAGATACATCGATGTCCACTAATTTTTAATTATTAAAGGCTTAACACCCATAACTGCGAAATCTGACAAAGTCAAAACTTCCATGGAACGAGCTAGTTCTTTATAGCTCTAAAAATCTTAAGTTTGTCTGGACGTTTTTCATGCTTCTTCCAAGGGGGAACCGTAAATGTTGTATTGGAAATGGTAGAACATTTCTTATTTCATAACTCAGACAAGGCTGAAATGACTAAAATGTCCATCATAAAAATGATATAACACCTCAATATTGTAGAAATCATAAAATTGTTATAGGGCTTTCGTTCAAGTCTTAACCACTTTTACCTGTCATTTTTAGTGAGTCAGGTTAGTCATTAAAAGTTACATTCAGTTGGCTAGAAACCAGAAATACTTGACTTTCTGGTTAAAAACTAGAATGGAACATAGCTTCATTAGGATGGTGATTTCATCAAACTTATAGCAAAAAATGTGCTAAGCAGAAATTATGTATCTAACACATCATGTGTTATAGATGAGATCATTTCATCCTAACACAGTATTGCTAGCGGATATACTGACTATCCCAGCTCGTTGTAAATATTAGTTTAAAAGAGCATTTCTTTGCTTCAAGAGAGTTTATTTTCAGTAATATTTCATGTATAAGATTTGACGCCTGTCCTTTCTAAGGTATATTTATCGCTTCTAGAAACTTGCAGGATAGATAACGAAAGATATTTAAAATCCATAATTTGTCCTTATGTCAGATATTATACTTATCAGTTTTTATTTCAACTAAATTTTTTTCTCATTATAATTTTTACTTGGTGTTGGTCGGTAGTTTATGTTATTACTGAAATAAACAGATAAAGTTAGCTATGACAAAGAAATCAGATCTGAAAGAAGATATACCTGTGAATGTTTTAAAGATGCATTACATATAGACAAGGAGTAGTTCAAACTGTATTGCGAAAAAATAAAATTCTAAATTAAAAGCTTTGTGTAAATATTTTGTACATCTAAAACTGAACAATATTAGTAAGACCCTAGATCCTAACACAAATTTCAAACTGTAATATTTATTTTTTTCCTAATTATAGCTACAAATAATAATTTGAATAAGGTTCAAAACAATAAATTAAAGGTGTATAAAATATATAGTAGTTAAATTTTTATTCCACATTCTCTATTACATTATCCATTAAATAAAATACTTGTATTCCTCTTTTTAACAGAAATCCTTGCTATTTCAAAATTTTGGTAATTTATTAAATTACTTTAAATAATGCTTCCTCATGGACAGAATTATTTTTGCTTATCGTTTACAAGAGATGTACTACTGTGTTAAAACAAAAATACCTGGAAATTTCGTTTTTTGAAAAAAATATTTATTTATTCATCTACATCGATATTGTCCCCTTCAAAGTAGTCCCCACTAGATATAATGCACTAATGCCAGCACTTTTTCCTATTCTCAAAACACTTCTGGAACTCGATCTTTGGGATAGCTTTGAGCTCTTTCAGCGATGCACTTTTAATGTCATCTATGCTTGTGAAACGGCGACCCTTTAAGGTTTTTTTTATTTTTCGAAAAAGGAAAAAGTCACAAGGGGCCATGTCTGGCGAATATGGAGGTTGGGGCATCATTACAGTGTTATTTTTTGCCGAAAAATCACGAACAGGCAACGATGTGTGAGCCGGTGCATTATCGTGATACAAAAGCCATGAATTGTTTTGCCACAAATCCGGACATTTTCTTCGCACTGCTTCACGGAAACGGCGTTGAACTTGTAGATAATACACTTTATTGATCGTTTGACCTTGTGGCAAGAGTTCATGATGCACTATGCCATTAAAATCAAAGAACACAGTAAGCATAACCTTGACGTTCGACCACACTTGCCGAACCTTTTTCGGTTTTGGAGAGCCAGAATGCTTCTACTGCTACGATTGAGCCTTCGTTTCGACATCATATCCGTAAACCAATGTTTCGTCGCCTGTTATAATACGTTTCAGTAATTCTGCATCATCGCTGACTTCATTTAGTGATTCCTAAGCAACTTCCATTCGCCGCTGTTTTTGTTCAAAATTCAACAATTTTGTGACAAATTTTGCTGCCACGCGTTTCATACCCAAAATGTTTGCAAAAATGTCATGGCATGAGCCAATCGATATGTCAACATCAGCAACTTCTCTGATTGTGATTCGGCTATCATTCATAACCATTGCTTCAACTTTTTCGACGTTTTCATCGGTTGTTGATGTGCTGGGGCGTTCGTCATTGTCAACGTCTTCTCGGCCACTCGTAAATACTTGTTTTTTTTATAGCAGACTCGCGAAAGGTCTTTGTTAACATTTCTCTCACTTTGTTACCCTTTATTTCACTTTTTACTCAAAACTTTATACAAATTCTTTGATCCATTTTTTTTAACAATCTAAAAACACCGAGCTCATGAAAACACGTCTAACCTTAGCGGCTGCCACAGATAAAGTAAACAATGAATACAGCTGAAAATTGTGTCATACTTCAGGGGCATGTATACCAACATAATAAAAAAAAAATTTACAATCGGACTCTCCAAACGTGCGAAATTTAAACATTCCGGGGTTTTTCTTAACACACCATATTACCCTTTGTAGGAGCATTGTATTGCTTGTGATTAATGTATATATGGCTTCTATTTATACAAAATGTTACCCGAAGACAGTTTGTGTAGCTTTGTTATTTATACAATTGGATTGGTCATTAGTAGTTTTCATAATGATTTGAAAAGATATATGTTAGTGTTTGTTTACAAAACATAAACAATTTTAAATTCACACTCTTATGTTACCATTTAAGTATAATTAACATGTCATGAATTTTAAACTTGTCATAAAGTTTAGTTTTTTAAATGAAATACTATCAGAAACTTGTTTGACAATAATATTATGGAAAGTTATATTTGATCAACTTTTAGTAAATCTTATACTTTTGAATACAGTCTTTGAACTGTTTTTAATTATAAAGAGAGTAACAAATCAGCAACTTATTAGGATGTTTTGTGCTAGGCTAGGTTATATAAAAGTAAGAAAATATTTATTCAATTTATTTAGATTATTTTTCTAAAATTTATTTCACGTTTCATCACATTCTCTACACACAAGATAGGACCTAGCAAGTTGTCCTCCAACAGTCCTGAAACTATCATATGTCATTACAAGATTTTTTGGAAAAGGAGTGTTGTTTCTCAAGGAGTATGTACTATTAATTAACACAGAAAACCTATTATTTAAAACTATACCACAAAAAATTTTTGTTTTATAATGAAATAATATTGAAAATTATTCTTTTATTTTATGGTTCTTTTAAAATTGTATACCATATAAATTAAGAACAAGTCATAAGTTTAAATGTGAGAACTACTTATAATATGGGTCATAATGTAAGTAAAGAAGGTCCGATATGTGCAAATAAAAAAAAAAAAAAAGTTAATGTTGCTTCATATTTACCATTCATCATATCTTTGCCTTTTCTTTGTCCACTAGTATTTTACACTTACAGTTTTATTATTTGTATTACTTGTATGCAGGTCATGATCTAATTGCCTGCAAGATATCACAGGGAATTAGAGTCAGTTTGGCCTAATAGTAAAGTGGTCAACAGGTGCAGCTAGGTTGAAGTTAGCACAAGCTGTGTATAATGTACCAAACAAGTCTTCCTTACTTATTTGTATCACAACCGATAAATATTGAAAGGAAACCCGCTACAGGTCATGATCTAATTGCCTGCAAGATATCACAGGGGATTAGAGTCAGTTTGGCCTAATAGTAAAATGGTCAACAGGTGCAGCTAGGTTGAAGTTAGCACAAGCTGTGTATAATGTACCAAACAAGTCCTTACTTATTTGTATCACAACCGATAAATATAGAAAGGAAACACGCTACAGGTCATGATCTAATTTCCTGCAAGATATCACAGGGAATTAGAGTCAGTTTGGCCTAATAGTAAAATGGCCAACAAGTGCAGCTAGGTTGAAGTTAGCACAAGCTGTGTATAATGTACCAAACAAGTCTTCCTTACTTATTTGTATCACAACTGATAAATATAAAAAGGAAACGCGTTTACAGGTCATGATCAAATTGGCTGCAAGATATCATAGGGAATTAGAGTCGGTTTGGCCTAGTAGTAAAGTGGTCAACATGTGACTGAAAATTTGATTTTAAGTACTATATACTAAATTAACACTTTTCTGAAATGTAAACACAAAAATACTATTTTAGAAGGATATGCCTATGTTGTACTATTTGTCTTAAAACTGACAGCTGTAATTTGCATTTTTTAATCTAGATGCTAAATCTAAGAGGTCAAAAATCAAATATACATTTAGGCAGTTATAAAGTAAGTTATGTTTTGGAATTAAAAAGCAAAACACCAAAAAATCAACTTCAAATACATGTTTTTAACGTGTGGTGGATGACACTTGATGTTAATGCAGTTTTTATTCAAATATTAATTAATTAATTAAATTTAATAATAATTTGCTTTTAGTTTTACATGGGAAAAACAACTTTTTACAATAGGGACAAAGTATGGAATATAGTTCTTTCCTCCCATTTGGCTTAAAATAAGAGATAACTTATGATTTCATACAGCTGATTTTATGTTGTAGGTTTTGTGGTAGAACATCAGTTTTAACACATAGGTAATGCTACTTTATTTATATTAATTGTAATTATATAATATAAAATAACTAAAAAATTTTGTTCATGCTGACCTAAGTAGGAATTGCCTTGAAAATGTTTTGTTTATATTACTTGTTATTTTTAGTATAATTTCAAAATCTTACACAGGGATATCTGACCATTGTATTTTCATTATCATCATTGGTGATGCCATTTCTAAACAGACTGCATCACTGCCTCACTCTACCTTTATTTATTATTTCTTTCTTTCACTTCGCTGTGTAGGTACCTCAAGATCGTATTATTGACTGCAATCAAAAGAAATTAAAATTTGTTCATAGAATTAGGAATCAAAATAAAGGCCTACAGTTTTTAAATTAAACTTTATTTCATCTAATATATCTTATGTATCTAGTTCCACTTGCTTGTGAGTTCATTTGTCAAGATTTTTTAAATAATAATTACTTTTTAATTATTTTCATCAAAATTTATACACCAGCCAAAAAGTCATATAAATTAATTTTACGTGTTTGATAACAATAGTTTCAGTATTGATTGCAATATTGAAGAACCTTAAACCTGTGTTTAATATATGTATTTGTTCATTTAGATGTGTAAGCGATATCCTGGATTCATGAGAGTAGCTATCGCAGATCCTCAGCCCGAAAGGCGATGGTTCCGTAGAGGTTGGGTTACTTTCCAGAGGGACGTCAACATAAAAGAAATATGTTGGAATCTTAACAACATTAGAGTAAATATTGACATTTTTAAGTCTTGTAATATACTTACATAGCCCTAAAACCAGGTCTTTCATTTCACCAGATGTAACGCTCATATACTTTTCTTTGCATTAAGTTATGTTTTAGCATTTGATACATTATCTTAATTTTATTTTTTTGATTGCCTGTTTTACACCTTTTATCGATAGTTCCATTGTCACAGATTTATAGTTTATGATATAGTGCTATATGTGATTTGGGTAAATATTGTTATATGTGATTTGTGTAAATATTGATTACTTGAAACTAGATATTAATAGTCTGTCAGAAGGAAGGTAAATGGAGTTGTTAAAAATGATATAAGTTTGGGATGTAAAAAGAGTTTTATCTGATGTTGAGGTTAGGAGGCACTGAGCGATTGGCCTGTCTATGTTCATGGTTCCAACGTCATGTCTGTGGCCATTCATTTTGATGCTCAGACCATCCGTGGTAAGGCCTATGTACTGTGCCGGGCAAAATTTACATTGCAACTGGTATATTACATTTTTGGATGTACAAGTATGATGACCCTGAATCTTGAAGTCCACATTGGTTGCTAGGCTATGGAAACTATTTGTTGGGATGTGTGTTGGACATGCATCTAGGTCTATTGCACGGAAAGAACTAACCTAAATATACAAGTAGACGATATACTTGTAATATACCAACCTACCATTCACAACAAACACATCATAATACTAAACAAATTAAATACATATAATGAAAACATACAATTCACCGTCGAAACAGAAACAAACAGAACAATTAACTATCTTGACATTACATTAAATATAAATAATAATAAAATAGAAACTACAGTACACAGAAAACCAACTTCCAAGAACCCCACGATTCACTACAAATCTAACCATCCCTGACACACAAAATTAACACTTACAGTAACATGATAAATAAAGCAATAATATAAACACAAGATAACAAACAAAAATTAAATGAAGGAATTAGATAACATTACAAAAATAGCAATAGGAAATGGATACAACAAACACCTTATAAAACATATACAATAAATTTACAAAATTACCTAACCTCAACACAACACTACAACCTGAACACAAAAATAATAAAATAAAAAATTACCTAAAATATAAATACATCAATAGAAAAAATCAATAGAAATACAAAATAGAAAAAAATAACAAATATATATAACAAAGAATACTACATTCCAACATACAAGTACAAACCAAACAACAAAATAATAAAATATCTTAATAACACAAACCACAAAATAAATACCAAAAATATCAGGAATTTACAAAATTACATGTATCAACTGCAACTCATTTTACATAGGAAAAACAACCAGATCATTTAAAATAAGATTTAAAGAACATTACAGAGCATTCAAAAATAAAAATACAAAAGTATCAAATGTTGCAGCACACCTAATGTCACATAAACATGAAATAAATTACGAAAATAATTTAACCATACTTGAAATAAATAATAACACAATAGAACTAAACTCTCTAGAAAAATACCACATTATAAAAACATACACAACAATTTAAGGATCCTACAGACAACATATGCAGACGACGTACTATTCCAAAACATTATACATGTGGCTCAAGAAGAAATATGTATGACGTCAACAATTATCAACATCACAGACTGAACATTCACAGCAGAAAAATAGAGAAAATTGATTTTGTGATTCGACAATGGTCAAGTGACCGAAAGATGCCTTATCACAACAAGGTAAAATTATTGCACTTAGTGGTGGATAAAAGTATTTACAATAGTAATGTATCAACTTTATATATATATATATATATATATATATATATATATATATATATATAAATATAAAATACGTTTTCTTGTTTAATAATTTAAAACAACACAGGTTATTCAAATACAAGAATATTTATTATTTTATATCCAAAGCTTTTCGTTGGCAAACAGTACCAACATCATCAGGAATGAAAATTACAATAATGTCAAGATATGTAGACATATCTTTGGACAAGATATGTAGACGATATACTTGTAATATACCAACCTACCATTCACAACGAACACGTCATAATATTAAACAAACTAAATACATACAACGAAAACATACAATTCACCGTTGAAACAGAAACAAATAGAACAATCAACTTCCTCGACATTACTTTAAATATAAATGATAATAAAATAGAAACTACAGTATACAGGAAACCTACTTCCAACAACACCACAATACACTACAAATCTAACCACCCCTGGACACACAAAATTAACACTTACAGTAACATGATAAATAAAGCAATAAAATACACACAGGATAACAAACAAAAATTAAATGAAGAATTAGATAACATTACAAAAATAGCAATAGAAAATGGATACAACAAACACATTATAAAAAATATATACAATAAATTCACAAAAAAACCTAACCTCAACACAACACTACAACCGGAACACGAAAATAATGAAAATAAAAAAATCTTTTTCAGTCAGGCAGTCAGGGGCAAGAGAATTTGTTCCAACGATATAGCATTGGAAGACTTTAATAGAAAGACCTTACTAGCTTTCCAAAAAAGAGGATACCCTAAACAACTTGTTGAGAATCAAATCCGCTTGGCTCAGTCATCTGATGTACCCAGACCACCTATGGAGGACAAACTGTCTTTAGTTACAGATTACCATCCAGGCCTAACGAAGCTGAACAAAATATTAAAGGATGGCTTCAAGATTCTTCAAGCTTCCGCCCACACCAAAGATCTTTTCTCAAATCCACCACATATTTGGTTCAGACAACCGTTCAATTTAAAAAGTATTTTAGTACATCCAAAATTACCAGATCCAAGTACTGAAAAACCGCCCAAACTTCCTCACGGCTCCTTTCCGTGCAATAGACCAAGATGCAAGACATGTCCAATACACATCCCAACAAATAGTTTCCATAGCCTAGCAACCAATGTGGACTTCAAGATTCAGGGTCATCATACTTGTACATCCAGTAATGTAATATACCAGTTACAATGTAAATTTTGCCCGGCACAGTACATAGGCCTTACCACGGATAGTCTGAGCATCAGAATGAATGGCCACAGACATGACGTTGGAACCATGAACATAGACAGGCCAACCGCTCAACACGCTGCTAGTCACAACATCGTCTCTTTCAATGATTGCTATACCACCAAAATAATTAAAGCCCTCCCCCCGGATTGCAACTCTTCAGAATTAAGAAGATGGGAGTTATCATACCAATGGTATACCAAATCTAGAGAGCCTCCTAACCTCAACATCAGATAAAACTCCTTTTAACTTCCCCCTAACTTCTACCATTTTTAACAGCTCCATTACCTTCCTTCTGACAGACTTTTAATATCTAGTTTCAAGTAACCAATCTTTACACGATTCACATTTAACAATTTCTACACATATCACATATAGCTCTATATCATAAACTATAAATCTGTGAATCTGTGACATTTGGATGTTTATACACATCTGTGGTTCACTTCAATCTTTTGTTTTGTTTTCTCTTTCTTGACTGAAGAAGATCATGTTGATCGAAATATTTCAAATAAAAGTGTATTAAGTGTTTTATATGTGTTTTTTATATGTGCCTATTTCCAAGAGATTGCAGTTTTGGACTATTGCCTTTAGGTAAGTCTGTCAGTCTCCTATCAAGTCCAAGAAATTCCTATATATATATATATATATATATATATATTGTTTCCATGAGCATATGAGTGATTATAGTTTATATAAGTCTGTCAGGGGAAAAGAGATAAGGCTATTAGGAGAAAAAATATATATATGTGTGTGTGTGTGTGTGTTTTAATATATTTTTGTAATTCTGAATTTGATTGCTAACAATTTAATATTTTGAACAGCTTCGAGACTGTGAATTGGGTGCCATTGTGAATAGGGATTTAAGCAGGCGAATTCGTACAGTTACTGGCCTTACAGGGCATAGACAAGTTGTTCGACATGACATGAAGCTAAGTGCAAAGATTATTCATAACCTGGATGCCAAGAACAATTTATGGCAAGATGATTTGCCAAATGATCAGGTAAGCAAATAATCTATATATATATAAGAATGAATGTTTGTAGGTATGTATGCACCTTATGCATTGCTAAACTACTGAAAAGAAGTTAATGAAATTTGGAGAGACTGTTTTTTTACATATTCCCAGGATGGTTTATGTGAAGTTTAATGGAGATCCATCCACAGAGCTTCGCCCCTGAGGCTTAGGATGGTTCAAAAACTGATGTGTGTATGTATGTGTTTTATGGACACCTAAACCGCTGAACAGAAGTTGATATAATTTGGATGGATTGTTCAAAATATTCCCAGGATGGTTCGTGTGATGTTAGGTGCAGATCCATCCACAGGACTCCACCCTAGAGGCTTAAGATGGTTCAAAAACCAATGTATGTATGTATGTATGTATCTTATGGACGCCTAAACCGCTGAACAGAGGTTAATGAAATTTGGAGAGATTGTTTCACATATTCCCAGGATGGTTTGTGCGAAATTTGTTAGATATCCATTCACAGTGCTTTGCCCCAGAAGCTTAGGATGGTTCATTGTACAGCCTTTCATAAGTCTAATGTTAAATTGTGTATCCATACTAGCTAAACATAATGTAAAAATAAAAATACATTATTATTTTAATATTGACATTAAAAGTAGGATCTCTGAATAGTCTTGCAAAATTTGAATCCACCATAGCTGTGCAACAGAACCAGCCTGACACCCAACTTGATCGAGGCAGAAATCATAAGTAGCAAGTTCAAAGGAGAGATGGCCCACGAATACCGATGATTTCATTCGATTTCAAATGACTACAATTTCCTTTGTGTCTATATGTCGCGTGCTCATGTGTTGGGACACTTGAAAATTTGTATGTTTGTACGCTTAATGAAATGACGAAAAACATTATCTATCCTCTAGCATTACAGTAAATGAATTATAATTATTTAGATGTTTGATTTGCTTTTCTTATTGGAAAATAATTCATGATAAAATTATAATTTCGGGTGCAGCAACACTCACCAGGTAACGCTAGTTTTAATATATATTTAGATATTTCTTAGTCAGTTTATAGTGTATGAAGACAGTCTAATTTACAACTAAAAGTCAAATGAAACTTTATAATCTAATGACGTGGATGAACAGGGTTGCCACTGAACCGG
This sequence comes from Prosapia bicincta, assembly GCA_036971475.1. Lineage (NCBI taxonomy): Eukaryota > Metazoa > Arthropoda > Insecta > Hemiptera > Cercopidae > Prosapia > Prosapia bicincta. The sequence continues at coordinate 262,538,974 of JBAIZL010000002.1, forward strand.
GGAAAAGCAGTAAATTTTATGGACTGAGGAAAAGCTGTGAAGTAACCATGAATTTAGATTTATAGCTGGGAACTCACTAAAATTGGTAGAACAACTACGATATAATTAATAATTAACATAGACCACTCGTCCCATTTATGAGCCACTATAGTGGAACCCTATGAAAATCAAACGTGATGTTAATGAGAACAAAATCTTTAAAATTATTTAATAAAGTACGCACTAAATTTTGCTACTTGCATAAAACAGGCCTGAGGTGTATAATATAACACTATATACACACGTAAAAACAGAAATGTCATACAAAGGCTTATATCTACAAATATCCAACTAATTCATATTGCTAGTCATTCTAGACAGACTGTTTGTATAGGCTACATAGTGTGTTGAAAAAATATAGACAATATAAATATTATTGTATCAGACACAAAATATGTTTACATTTGAGCTCCAAATATACAGTACAGAATATCTACAAACGCACCCATCACTTGATACGTTACATCTTTTGTGATAAAATGTCATTTAGCGTACATTCTTTGTGATTGTAATCGAATAGACTGATGCTACAATATTCTCTTTGAATGATGTTATACAGCAAGTTACAGCATTTAAGATGTAAATAATTAATGCCAGATATTTCTTCCATTTTTACATGTAATAAACGGATTTGACCTTGACTAACTGAGAGACCAAATATCCTACATCGTCAGACATGCTTATAGCTATATGATTGAATCAAGCCCCGAGCGGTATATGTAGGATGTCAGTTCAGGAATAGAGATCGTATATACGCTGATGTGAGTCAGCTGGTATATGTGTATGTATAAATATAAATGTATTTAGGTCTGTCAAAATTAATTTTCAGCGTGTTATTCATGAGATATTAATCCGGGAAATTAATATTTTAACCTGTGAATTATTATATCAATTTTGAGTGGCCACCCTGGCAAATTTATATAAATAACAAATATTGGTATAGTTACATTTAAACTTATAAGTTGATACAAGTCATTAGATTACAATGATTTACTTTAAAACATTCACCAAATAACATTAACAGCAAAACCAATAAAGCCATTTTAACATGAGCAGCCCTGATCTTTGCATCATAATTGTTTTACTTGTTTTTCTATTTTACTTTTCTCTTCATTCATAATATAATTTCTGCTAACTATTTTTGATACTAATTTAGAAATTTAGTTGTAATTTCTGTTAACTAATTTCTCTAGCAAATTAAATTATTGGTTTTCAATCCATCAACAATTGAGGAAAACCAAAATCTGTTGGTTAATTCTTACACAGAAATTCCTAATCATTTTTTTTCATGGTGTAAGTAGTGCTCTTTGGATTTTAACTGATTATTCTAAAAATCATATTACAGAAAAAAAAGAATATCAGCAGTTTCTTCAAACTAGTTAACATGTCAAGTTGTTACAGTGAGAATGAGTCTAGATCATGGTGTTCTAACTACAGTAGTCTGATCTCCTCTGCTTTGTAAAACCTAATGGCTTAAATACTAAATGGAAAATATACTACAGGTTTTTTAGACGCGTCTTTATTAATTTACTTTTTCTAGTTATTTCATTTAATCCAGACCTTCAATAATTTGGATGACTTAAAACCACAAATGATACGACATAAAGAGGTTAGACTGTTATAAAATATCCTTAAAAATAGTAATTTTTCAAAAATTTTCAATTCAAAAACAAATTTTAAAAAATTTAAAATCTCTTGGAACAGGCATCACATACGATACATTATGAAAACCGCAACAATTTTAAAAATATATTTTATTGTATTTTTATTGGTTGAGTTGAAACTGAATGATCCATGTAACTTAAAGTAAAGAGGGCGTTGTATGTTTTGTTTTATAAAGTCTGATAGATTTCATATTCAACTTTTAAAATATCATTCAAGAATACATAAATATTTTTTTAAATTTGTAAATATATAACCTGTATTAAGTGAAGATTGTTATAGAAGTATTATGTACTAGGTAAGTTTATATACTAGGAAATTATAAATTGTGTTACTATACTGGTATAAGTTTAAAACATTCTGTTTTATTACAGAGTTTTGAACTGGTGTCACAAACTGGTATGAATTTAAAACATTTTGTTTTATTACAGAGTTTTGAACTGGTGTCACATACTGATATAAATTTAAAACATTGTTTTATTACAGTTTTGGACTGGTGTCATATACTGGTATAAGCTTTAAATATTTTGTTTTATTACAGAGTTTTGAACTGGTGTCACATACTGGTATAAGTTTAAAACATTCTGTTTTATTACAGAATTTTGAACTGGTGTCACATACTGGTATAAATTTAAAACATTGTTTTATTACAGTTTTGGACTGGTGTCATATACTGGTATAAGCTTTAAATATTTTGTTTTATTACAGAGTTTTGAACTGGTGTCACATACTGGTATAAGCTCAAAATATTCTGTTTTGTTATAGAGTTTTGGACTTGTGTCACAAAATCCTGTTCTTAAAAACATTACTGATTATCTCATAGAGGAAGCTTCTGCTGAAGAAGAGGAGCTTCTGGGAACAGCAGCAGAAACTGAAGAAAGTGACGAAAAAGACCAAATCATGTTGAAGGTAATTTTTTTTAGGTTAAATGCTACTGTCTGTTAACAAATACTAGTTAAGAGTTAAATACTATTTGAATGCCACCAAAAGAAATTATGAAGTGGCTTTTTATTCTATTAGACTTTCAAATTTTCTGATGTTTATTTAGTTTCAAAAATTATAAAAAATCAGAAGATCCCACTGTTAGTGTTTAATAAGCCTACCAAACCTTGAATAACTTGATTGACCGAGATATTCTGAATTAAAGACGAATAGATAATGTCAATGTATTATCATTGCCTCTGTTCTCTGTGCCAAATTATATTATAATACTCACCGAAGTTGTAGAATAGTTTATCAAGTGCTAGACTTTCTTGTCCCTATTTAGAATGCACACCCCTGTCGTAATTGGAAAAAATCAGTTTCACTTTCAGCTTGCTCATTATTTCCTTTGTGACTTGCTTTGCTTCCATGTTACATTGTATAAGCTTCACATGCCATAGTTTTAGGGAAATTAATTTAATATTTAAAACATACAGTCTTATATAGGACAATATTAAAACTGATTCCTGTTCAATTGAAAGGGGTTTTCCAGAAATTTTGTGGTTACATTATTCATGATGGGTTTTAAATTGTGTATACAAAACCTTAACTTAATGTATGGTCTCTGTAGTGATTTTGTCAAACTGTGATTTTAATTATTTCTTGTTGCAAGGCACTTTTGATTATTTGTAGCTAAACTTTTGTCCAATTCAAAAGTTGAACAGACCGAGACATTAAAAAACTGCACCTTAATGAGATATTAATTAATGCTTATAGCCCCATTCCTGAACGTTAAATACAATAAATTTTGAGATCCAAATATTGATAGTGTATAAGTAGGTAAATAATTGTGATGTTTCTGTTTCAGGTCTTAGATCGCCTAATGTTGTATTTACGCATAGTACATTCTGTAGACTTTTACAATCATTGTGAATATCCTAATGAAGACGAAATGCCAAACCGTTGTGGCATAATGCATGCACGAGGCTCTTTGCCAACTTCAAAGGTAACGATTTAGTCTTTTTTTCAAATTCATAAATAGAAAAGTGTATGTTTGGCTTTTAGAAATAAAGAATTGCTTATACTTAGTTTTTGCTTACTTTTAGTTATGTCTTACTATTATTGTTAGCCATTCTCTTGATGTGTGGTCTTACAATCGAAAGGAAGGCCTTTTTTTTAACTGCCTCAACCAAGAGATATTTAGAATATGTCTTGACTTATAAAAGACCTAAAAGGACTGAAATCTACCATCATTAAAATAAACTTAAAAAAGAGGTACAATAACTCTAAGTTTGACAGCTTGTTTAAATGCTTATTAAATATAGACGTTACATATTCAAAATGGTTCCAATATAAAAACTCACTGCACCAAAATGTCACTAACAAATGAAGTTCTCTACTAATAATTATGAATACGTACTGTAATATGTGCCCTTAAATTTATGCTAAGTTTGAATTATTTTATTTCTATTTGTTGAGAATAAATAATATAAAAGGATATAAGCAATGTCTAAATATTGAAAATTGTATAAATTTATCTAGTTACTAAAGTTTTAGAACCTAATTATTTTTGGAAGAAAATAACAATAGAAAACAACACAACTGCTACACAGCTACATGACAAAAAGCTCTAGAGATTTACTGAAATGGGACAAAATAATATTAATTTAATACCTTAATATTGCTGACCACATCCAAACCTTGCCCATTCCTAATTTTTATTTTTTCACAGTTCGTTAAATTTTACACAGTCTATCATCTGAAAATCCTTTTCTATTTTCACGCTACAATCTACCAACAGGTTTCTCCACTAGCTGTAGGCTGTAGTGTCGCTTCTACAGCTGGCTGACCCTGGCTCACATCTACTGCCACAATAAACAGTAGTGAAGCCATGTAGCGTGCACATCACTGCAGATTGTGGTTAGTGTTCTGTTGCCTGTGGAGCCACCCAACTGTCGCATGTAGCGCATGAAACTTAGATTACATCAAGTGGAGCCCCAGACTTAATTGAAAACTCCATTTTTTGTGATATTTTATCATGAGATCATTTAAAGATGTATGAGTACTTAATCAAGTTCATAGCAGTTAAGAGTACCTCATCATAACAGACAAATTGGGGCTGATGGTTGTCCGTTTTAATAAAAATCTTTTTTTTAAATGTGTGCAAAAAGTTGTTAAAATATAAAACTCTCTAACACATTAACTGTAACTACTATAACATAAAATTCAATTACAGTGCTAAAATGCTAGTTTTAGCTAGGGAGTCTAGCTAAAAATGGATATTCTGAAATCGTTTTTAGGAATACAAATCACCTTTCAAACTAGCAATCTTTGGGTGTATATTTATTTATGAAACAATTGTCACCACTTGGTAAGTCAGTATTATAAATATTACTGATATGTCTACACTATTTATAGTTCTTGGCATCGTTTATAGGAGGAATTCGATTTTACAGAAAGTGTGTCAGAAGCTGTGTAGGTGTCATGCCGGTGTGGGCTATGCAAAGTCTCTTTACGTGGCTGGCTGATGATATTATATAACTTCAAAACACAGTCTGTTACAAGCAACATTTAATAGGGTGTGATATATTTAGGCTCTACTGTACTTCAATTTAGATACTTACTATTTAGAAGTACAGTAGAGTCTTGATAATTCGAGGGGAATGGGACTGAGACCCTCTCGGATTACCAAAAACTCAGAGAACACGGAAATAAGTTTCTGTGCATTAGAAAAAATAGGAATTCTAATGAACCCTAATACAGTAAAACCCCTCATCCAGATCAATGTGGTGACAGCCCGATCCGGATTTATTAATAGTGGGAATAAAGTCTAGTCCACCTATCTTCAGTGTTGTCATTTTTTAATTGATTTGTTTGCTTCAAAAGAGTTTTTTTTCTGATATGCCACCCACAAAATTAAACATGCGTACTTTCTAAGGGATATTTGTCGACTGACAAAACTTACAGCATAAATAAAGAAAGATATTTATGGCCCATTTACCTTCTTTCAGACATCTAAACATAATTGATAAGGACACTCGGGCATAACTGATGAAGTTGGGTAATACACCAATCTGTAGAACTCTAGTGAAATGAATGATACAACAGAATGAGGAGGGAAAAAATACCGAATTGATATAAACATTTCTTGGATCCCTGACTCATTTCCTTTGCATGATGTATTAATATAAATGTTTCTTAAACACCTGATTTATTTTCTTTATAGCTATAAACATTTCTGGGATGCCCGACTCATTTCCTTTCAAATAGATAAAATAAGCTCCAACAGAAAAAGGCTCTAATTTAACGGAACCTCAGAGAATCGCGACTCGGATTTCCGAGCCTATTGTACAAAGAAATATATTCATATCAAGACTGTCTACAAAAATAGCATGGAACCAAGTGTATTTATAACAATATCAGTAAATCAAAGACAAAATATAAAAATATATGGACAGCGGTTTGTTTTAGTGCTTGGATATAACTCGTAACAAATTGAATGCCAATTATAATGTAGTTTTAAAATATTTATTAAGCCATAATAATTTAAAATTGGTATGCTCATGAATGGCATTTGATATAATTATATCAAAAATATTAGAACAAATGAAGATTTTCAACAAAATAACTAACTGCATTGTCTAAAAGCAAATCGAAGTGCAATTTCAGTAATTACTGTGGCTATTTGGGTGACTTTTGCTTTATCCCAGTTCCTTGACCTCACTTAGTGTCACAGTTTCTTTGATTGTACAATGACTGTAGGCAAAAAATAAATATTTTGGCTGTGCTCCATCCTGTAGCTTAAAAGTCGTCATGTATGTATTAACATAGCAGATGTTTAACATTTACTTTATTGATAATGACAAACGTCTGAAGAGTTATGTTCCAATAATCCAGGACACAGGTAAATATCTAACTGGTTTTTATTTAGCAACTGTACCTTTGTGATATTGTGCTCAGTAGATCTGATTAATAGAGGAAATTGAATATGCATTAGATACAAAATTAGTATTGACAGTAATATAAGAACCAAGTACAGTAAACTCCCGATTATCCGTGGATTATCCGGCAACGCCGGATAACTAATTCTCCGGATAATCCGCTATGAACAAAGAATACGCAAAATTATCTATAATCGATTATTATACCATAAGTTCCACAAATAATGACCCCGGTTAATGCAATTCACAAATAATCTTCAGAGGACAAAATAAATACAGAAAATAATTTAAAATGTCGATGTATTTGACGGATTATAACATGTACATTTATATGTCTAACTATTTACAATACGTACATAAGTATATGTCAAAAGTAAGTATATATGTACATATGTAATTTCCTTTACACAAAATACTTTCACTTTTTAACAAAAAAATCTGTCACTTTCGTCTGTTTTTTGTGAGCATTGATTTAGCTTTAATGTGCGTTCTAAGTTTCTTGAGAACCATTTTGTCGCACAGTGTCCACGTGTGTCACAAAACCATAAAAATCGGTAATGTATATGACAGACATGGATAATGCATAAGTTATGTCCTAGACTATTTATAGCCGAGATTAGCTGACATTTGTTTACAATCTTACGATACACATTAGGTTTTCGGGTGTCCAAGCATTTTGTCATTGTCTCCTATATACAGTAGTTTGCTCGCCCCTTTTATTTCGCTGGCCCGCGTCGGGATGCTTCCCTTTCAATGTAAAAATTAGTACGTACATATTTACATATCTATACCCTTCATCTTAACTTCTATTAAGCCTTATATGTATTTACGTCGTAACTCACCGTTTGGAAATTTAAACACATGAATCTGATTGGAATAAAAATTAGATATTTGTAAAACAATGGCAGACCCCGGATAATCCGCAAACCGGTTAATCCGCCCAAGGATAATCGGGAGTTTACTGCATATGCTGTAATAAGCCTTATGGACACAGAAAAACATTTGGATGGAAACAATTTATACTATTACACCTAGATTACTTTTTTTTCATTTTTGTAGCAAGTCTGTGTTTTAGAAGAAGAAATTTTGTTATTCAAACATGTTATTAATATATTTTATTTTAATTATGTTTCAAGTTTTTGACCCAAATTTAATTTGTAATTTTTATTTACTCATTGATCATTAATTTTTATTTTTGTGAATATTTCTGTTTTCATTTTGTATGAAACTACATTACTGTAACTAATAAAATTAAAGTCAATTAACAAAGATAGAAAAGTCAAGAGTAAAAAAAAAATATTGATTTGGGCTTATATATGTGTTGATGGTTGAGGTGACGAGTCAGGAAATCCAAGAGTACTGTAGAGGATTTCAGCAGAAGATATCATGCCTTATGAATTCTGGTGGACCACTCGATGGAGGAGAACTAAATGCCCTGGGTGCCAAAGATTCTGAAACAGAAGTAGAAAAGTTTGTTGCTGCAAATACACAAGAACTCGCCAAAGACAAATGGTTGTGTCCTTTGTCTGGGAAAAAATTTAAAGGTCCTGAGTTTGTACGTAAACATATTTTCAATAAACATGGTGAGAAAATTGAAGAAGTTAAGAAAGAGGTGAGGACTTTAATATATTTCATAAACAGAGAATAAATGTTTAAACTAAGTGTAAATCATAATATAAGAGATATTTGGAAAGTAATATATCATTTACTTACAAATAAAAGAAACAAAAGTAAATATACAACCCTAGCACCATATCTCTACATTCTTATCATGCAGGTTAACTTATGAAAACTTTGCAAACAGCCCTCTTATAATTTTAACTCATTTGTACTTGTTTAATCTAGTTAAACAATGTTTAGTTTTCATACAAATAATAAGAAAATGTTTACCCTATTTTAACTTTAGACTAATGCACCCCTATTTAACTGGTAGTACTTTTTTACAGTATTTATATACTTTTCTTGAAAGCTTTGGCTTCAAATTTCTTTCTAAAATGGTAATGTTTCAAAATTTCTTTGTTTTTGATACCGCCAAGAGGATATAACTTTAAACCAGGTTCATTTCTGCCTTTTGCTCTAGAACTTAATGAAAACTAGTTTGCTAACAAATGGTACATGACAAAAAAAAATAGTTTTCTTCTTAATGTGTTTTTTTAAACATGAAATGAGCTATTTTTACAACATACCAGATTTTTCTATTAAAAAATTATGCCTTCTCTATTCATGTCATTAATTGCTTGAAAGTATAATTATACTTATTATTATTGCACAAGATATTTACTGTACATATGTTAATAGTCAAATGAAATTAGAACTTCTGTTTTTATTGTTTAATCTCTGGTTTTTTTGTTTGTATTATGTTTTGTCCATTTAAAAACATTTTTAATTTTTTGTAAATTGCTGTAGTAAACCTTTTTTAATTTTATCTTAATGAATTATATTTAGTTAAAAGTTCAGTAAACCTTTTTGAATGGTGTCTTGATGGATTATATTTAGGTAGGGAAAAACTGTTCTTTGCTGCTTATGTTCTTTTATTTGTTCAAATGAGACATTTAAAATAGGTAAAATATAAAATGTTGTATTGAACAACAATTTTCCTGGTTTGTTTTGCCACTTCCTTATGGTAGTATGGATACCTTTTACCATTTCATAGTAAAAAAATTAATGTGATAGACTAACTCGTGTTTTAAATTCAGTGTTTGCACATTTGAATTGTAATTGGCTTGTATTGTCCCATTTTAGTAGTTGGCAAAAAACTTATCAACAGAAATGCTTATTATTTCTAGGAAACCAGAATATGACAGCATTTTGCAATCCTGTCAGTTTCTGTCACATATAAAAAACCGTCCTATCTATCATTTTTATTATAATAATTTTGTTCCCTACATATCATACTGTGTTTATGTTGCGCTATTATTTGTTATGTTGACAAATCATTCTGTCTAAGTCGTGTTGACCAAGCAACTTTACACATATTGACTGTATATTCTGTTCAAGCATACTACATGTTAGTTTCTAGAAGTTCCAATTTCCTGAGTATCAGTTTATTTGTACAATTACAAGTTCTAAGACTGTTAGAAACAGGTTTTAGATGAATAGTTAAATAATATTAAAATGTTTATATAGTACCAATTTTTTCTATTTAATGTTCTAAGTAATAGATATTTAAAAACAATTATTAAAAAAAGCAAATAAGAAACTTATAGTATTTTCACCTAAACGTAATGCCGTAATCATTCGACCCCATTCAATGCTGTTTTATTTAGTTCTGTATGACCACTGGACATATCTCTAGTGCTAAAGGAAGTATTACTGTATCTAGTAGTATTGTATTTTTTTTTTTCAAGTTATATAGCAATGTAAACTTTTTTTTCTCCAGGTTGAATATTTTAACAATTATTTAAGAGATCCTAAAAGACCTCAGCTGCCTGAACATCCAGGAAATAGATCTGCTAAGAAGGAACCATCATCTGAACATCAAATGTCCATGTAAGTTAGTTTAACAAAAACAAATTGTCCTGTATGATTAGTTTGTTATATTTTAAAGTTTATTCTTTAGCGCCAAATGAGCTTAATTTCTTGTGTGGAAAATTTTCTTGAGTAACTATTCTTTAAATAAAGAAACCATTTTCAGTCCCCAGTCTGATGAAAACCTGAATGTGAAATAAAAGAATGCTGTTTTGAAAAATGTTCTTAGCTATGAAAGATACATAACTAAGGCTGAATATTTGTGCCCTATTCCAAGTATGCAGAATGTAATTTAAGCTACTTTGGTAGATCTCACAATGTCAGTAGTATGTATAAATAACAATGCACAATATCTTTAAAAAATAATAGTATTATCGACAATGATATTTGTCTATATTTCAAAAAATTATTTATTGTTTGTATAATGGAAGTATTTAAAGTTTATATAATCCATGTGAATTTAACTTCTCTTGGTGTAATTGTAGTCAGACTATGCAGAAAAATTATATTATTTTGATTGTTGTTACTCAATGAGAAATTACTAAAACCTTACCCTTCTGATTATAATTTCTCAAAATTGGGAACATTTTATCTGTCTTTCCATGAAACGTCAAATCAGAAAATTTCTTAGTATCAGATAATTTTATTCACGTTCCTTCTAATAGACTTATTATTTATTTTCACTAGTTTTACTATTCATTTTTATCAATATATTTATTTATAATATCAATAATTTGTCTCAGTAATGTTGTAAAAGTTTTACAAGATTTATCTAACAAAGTGGAAAATTGAATCATACGTATTACATGGAAGTTGCCTACAACTGTGGCTCACAAGGTCTGTTGGAAAAAAACTGAAAACCGCTAGTTTTTTAATTATTTCCAAACTGTTTAGTTTGAATGTGTATCTCATGCTACACCTAGCACTCTTTCCAAACTAAATGAGACATTTGCACTATTGTGGAGTTTGCTGACTTACCAGAGGCAGTTAAATGAATGAGTTAAGCTAGCTCTTAGCGAATTATTGAGGAAGTAGAATGAAGGGTTTTGTGGAACAATGTTTAAACATGAGTAAATCGTTTTCTAAAATGTGGTCATTGCTTCAGTAGGTTTATAAAATGGATTTCATAGAGCACTACACAATGTTATAAGTGGTTTACATATTTCAATTAGGCATATTACTAACAAAATCCAAAAACAGAACAACCTGAAAGGATAAATTCATTAATGCTGTTTGATCTATGAATTGTTGAGATTTTCATTCAACTTGGAGGAGGTTCAACGTTGTCGCGTCATGAAATTTTGACAGAAAAACTTGGCATCCAGAGACACTCGGCCAAAATTATGAAACTTCTCCTAAGCGGACAAACAGTAAGTGTCAATATAAGGCAAGAATTCCTTTATTGGGGGCAGTGATGAAAACAAATGCCCTAATTTCAGAAAAAGATTTATTGACGTTAGTAAAAATATAGTCTGAAATAATTGAAAATTTTCTTTTAAGGTTTGTTAATTCCTGTTTTTTTTACTCCCTGAACCTCAGCTCTATTTGACCTTTGGCAAATCCAATTTCAATCCCTTTTCACTGGTATTTGCTATTGTTGGTTGATAATTTATTCTTCTTTTAGCACACATACTCAAGTGAAGTTATATACCCAGTGTCTAGTTATATTTCTTTTTGTCTACTGTTACATTAAAATAATAGTAAAAATCAATATAATATGTCATTAAAAATTATTTAATTACTGAAACATTAGTTTATGACTATCCGAACTTTCAATGTTGTAAATTTGTAAAAACTTGCTGAGACAGAACGTTTTCGATTGCTATGTGACGTTCTGTTTGTGTTCCTCGACTCTTTGTTTGAAGGTCGATATATTGGACAAACAGGTCACAGCTTTAAACAAAGAGTCAAGGAATACAAACAGAACACCAAATCAGCATTTTACAATCACATAAAAGAAACAGGGCACAAATACAAGTCATTTACCATAACCTAGAAATCTTACAGATCAACAAAAAAAGGACCACTCCCAACACACTATAACAATATGAAATTTACAAATACACAAAACCGTAAAGTACAAACATTTAATGAAAACCCCAATACAAATCTCGCCTATTTTTTGACACTATCGAAAACCTGCCTTTAAAACCGTCACCGCTTCATCCAACAACTCCAAGCAGAAGACACTGATGAAGATCACTACATAGATATCAAAATTTTTCTGTCTCTGTACTTTTTTTACAAAATTTAAAGTTCGGATAGTCATAAACTAATGTTAAAGTGATTAATTAAGTTTCACTGAATGTAAAGGACTACAAAATTTAAAAATTATTTATTTTATTATTGAAAATTTCTTTCAAAGAACCAATTTTTTTTGTTGGAATAATCGACAACTTTCTTAAATTGTAAACAGATAAGTTTGTCGGGCCATAACTCCCGACAAAAAAGTCCTAAAATAACATCATTTAAATATTGCTGTCACCATTTATCTGTCAAACAAAAACCACTGTAACTAGTGTGAAGCTTGTTGTTTAATACTGTGTATACATTTTCCCAAAAGTAGCAACACCAGCTGAGTAGTACAAATAAACATAAAATTTAACTAGACAAGAATGTTGGGCCTAGCGGCTTGATGATATTCGGCTCAGCCTACTGGTCCATCAGGGAAATTGGCCTGATACGGCAGCTAAAATGTTGAGTGATTGCTTGGTTTACTATCAGGTTTTTGTTTAAATTATATTTATGAATACTATAACTGCAGTAGTTGTATATTGGTCTATATATATAACTTGAGTTACTAAATTTTAAACTTGAAAAAAATATGTATATTAGAAGCATAGCCTCTACACTAATAATATAGAGTACAAAATATCTTTCCTATTAAGTTACAATTCAAGTTGGCCTCATGTGTAATCGGTTCTGTTAAGGAAGTTTTTGTATTTTTAAAAAAGAATTTATTTCATGCTGATTTGCATGGAAAAAATCCTTATAAACAATACTTTAAAATCCTTATATAATAATGTTTTAGGTTTTCCTATGGTGGCTATGGGGGTGGCCGCGGGTACCAACATTATGGAGTAGGTTATGGAGGATATGTAGGTGGCTATTCTAGACCTGGACGGGGAGGGTATAGCAGAGGAGGCAGGTATGTGAGTTACTCACGTTTTATATACAATATTATATAAATACCTTTGTTATATTCTTTTAAAATTATAGATCAATTTTAAACTGTATAGGATAGAAAAATACTGTAACTACAAAATTGATGTTCTCCTTTTTACTGCTCTTTTATTTTACTAAGTCATAAAAGAGATTCAGATATTGTCTTTTCATAAAGGCAGACTCTCTAATGGTAAAATAGTATAAGAATCTTATCTCTCATTTTGTCTAAGAAGAACATGAGCTGGATTCTAAAACATTTATTTTAAGTATCTTAAAATCAGACATTATTACTCTTATAAATAAGAAAGAAGTGACTATCAGTCTTTCTTTAAATGTGTAATTGCACAGGTTTTATTTGTATAAGCATGTAGTGTATTCATATAATACAAAAACTGTTAATAAATATGAGGGCCTAAATTCATCTCAAACTCTGTGTCAAACCATCACCATTAATACTATGTACATATCCAGCTTTGGTAGCATGTAGATTGTGCTTTATAAATCTGTAAATTTTTAAAATATATTCTACAACAAAAAGCCTATGAGTTCCATTTGTTAATTAGGTTTTTGTTTAACCTAATAACTATATTACCAGTTGAAAAAACCATATACCAGTTGAAACTCTACAACTTTATGAAGAGTACTGCAAAAGCAGATTTAAGGGTATGGTCCATTAAATTTTAAAACCGGCAAGTTGATGGGAAATACTTGACATAAGCGATAGACGAATATTTTGTAAGAAAAAAATATATACAGTTCTCTCAGAAAATTTGTGTAACATTATCATTAGGAAAGATTGTGGATACCGGCTTTTGACAGGGGTGTGATTATTGAATGTGACACTATAATTAAACTCAGAGAGTCATTATTAATTCTAAACAAAGTAAGGGGAGTGATTCGAAACAAGAACTAGGGAAAGTTAAGTTGGAATGTTTGTTCACGACAGTGCCTACCAACCTATGACTAAATTCCACTCATGAGTTCTTGGATTATTTTAGATTGAAAGTATTTGATCGCCTATGTGCAGTCTGTGGATCTTTCACCAAGCAATTGCCATCTCTTTCCAACCAAGAAGTCCTTCAACAAGTCCTAATAATGTAAAAGTAGGTAATATACCCAGAGAAGACTGCAGGAATAATGCATGGGAACAAGAAGAGTGAAACGGAGAGATGCCTTCTTCTTACAAGCCAAAATTTGATTGCTATGTAGATTATTTAGTAACCTCAAATCGGAAACCCCTAATTTATCATATTTTGTTACTTGAGCTTAATTAATTTCAAACAGTTTTTATTAAAATTCAAGAAAACAATTAATTATTTGAATGTTTTAACAGTCTTTTTTTCATTTTTAAACTTTGTTTACCGGCTAAAAATTAATGACTGCAAAAATTTTATAATTATTGTAGATCAGTAAATGACCGCTTGAAGTGTATAAAGTCCCTTTCTCGCTGCTTTCATCTTCCATTGAGAAATTCTACTTCTTCTGAGAGCACCTCCCTTATTGTCCTCTCAAATGCTCCACAGAAGACTTTGGGGTGGTGAGGTATTAAATAAATCTTTTGTACAAAAAAGTATCTTGCTAATTGAATTCTAAATTTAAATTATGGAAAAAATATTTTTATTTAGGGTATATTTATTTTATTTGCATTTAGGGTATAGTGTATTAGATAAGATATAAGTACAGTGAAATTTGTTTAAGCCAGAATCCATTGGGACCAGCATTTTTTCCCGTCTAAGACAGGTTTCCGGCTTATACAGTAGTAGTGTACTGTATGATGGTAATACCATCACGAAACGTTTGCCGAGTCTATTTTTAGCGTTGGGGTGAGGGTAGGCCGTGGGGATTCTTAGCTATAAGACTATTATTTCTACTGATCAGCTATATGGCGCTGTACCAACACCACATAGATAACGGACAATTAATTGTCATCGTGTCTACATTTGTTCTAATACAGTATTTAATTTAATTATTTATTTCCGATTAAGTACTGACTGTTTATTTCCTACAGAGATAATACTTCAACATATAAAGCAAGTGTATTTAAATCACAAGAAAACTATTCACATTTTAACGTCTAAATAAACGTCATTCAACAATTATATCGGTTATCTCGATTGCCTAATGACAGCCCGTAGCCTGTGGCCTGTGACATCACAACTCACAAACCTTGTTTTCTAGGTGGTGTTGGCTATGCACACTACAGAAAATGTTAAAACCTACATTACATAATAAAAATCTTACCTTTTAATGCAGCATCCTTTTATCATTCTCCACAAAATATTTTTAATAGAAAACTATAAACACTTATACACTTGTGAACAAAATTTATGAATTAATGATGCAATTTATTAAAAACTATATTTTTCCTCTTACTGTATTTAGGCTAAATACTGTACATAGTAAGCTTACATAAAAATAAAAGAAAATCAATTAGGCTTGAAAAAATCTGGCATTGGCTTTTGTTTTAAAAGGTTAGTTTTACTTGATTGTGTTTCAGTTATTGTTTTTAGTTGTAACAAATGGTGACGCATTTCCGGGCTGTTAATACGTACCGCGAAATCTTCTAACTCACAAATTTTCATTAAAACCTCGCCTAATGTTTTTATTTTGTTTTCTACGACTGGTCTGTCTTCAATTTCTTCTATTTGCACATGTTTTTTGCCTTTTAGAATGAAGCAGTCTCTCGCCTTTCAATATGTCTACCAATATGTCTGGCCGTGGATGTTTGTAAACCATTCATTGCGTTATTTTAAAGGAAACGAGTGCTGGCACATAGCCTATCGTAAATTATGGATGTTTGTATACCATTGCGTTATCTTGTGCATATCAGCAATCCTTAATGTTGTTACAGAGTTCTCAGAAATAAATACAATTAAGCAGACCTATCTGTTAATTTTGTTATGGTAAAAAAATATGTTACAAACTGTATTTCATCTAAACGGAAGTCATTGTAACTTTATATTTTACAGCATGTATATGATCAGATTTTCCGGCTTATGCAGAACTAAGACGTAGTAAATACGTATCACTCATCCTTTCGCTTATTCCGCTTCCGGGTTAGACAGTTTCTGGCTTATGAAGGTTATTAACCAGGTAAATTAAATAGGCGATAGTCGGGACTTTTAAAGTTTTCCGCGATAGACGGGATTCCGCTTAACACAGGGTCTAAGACAGGTTTCACTGTATAAGGTTTTATTCTAGAGTTCCAGGAATATGTTAGTAGATAAGGTAATATAAGGGTTTAACCCAAATATTGTAAATTTCAGTATTCTTTCCCCTTTTATGCACTAGTATAACACTTATGCAACTGAATCAGTGTTTCTGTAAAACTGGAATATTCTACAAAGTATTAAAATCGTGAATGTAATTTTATCGTGAGGGAAAAGAAGTACCATGATAGATAGAAAGATTTGTTATACCTCTATGATTCATGATCATGTAGAGATAAAATCTTGTCGAGATTTTCTTTCACTGGACAAAAATGTCTTTAACATTATTTTGGATTTTGGCCTGTTGTGTATAGTAGATATTTGAGGAAGGTGCATCCATAGTTCAAACATTAGACTAAACTGTTTCTTTTAAGGAAGATACAAATTAGGTTATTTTTACACTCAAGTCGTAGAAATACTGATTGAAATTTATTTAGTAATTATGATGCCGAACAATTTCGTACATATTGGGTGGTGGCTATAGTTGGTTTTCAGTAATCATGAGTACAAGGTTAGATATGATCTAAAATAAATTTAATATTGTAAATAAAAATTTTACTTTGGATAAAAAATATGTGACTTTTTATTCCTGCATGAATCGAATATTTATAGGGGAGGCAGGACATCTGTCGAGTCAGCTATTATGTTGATATATACTAAATTGAGTTTAGCTAAGTTCATTCATTGACTGCTAGGCAGTACAAAGTTTGCCAGGTCAGCTAAAACACATAATCCATATTAAAGTGTTTTATAACTTTTTAACTTATTGGATAAGACAACATTTTATGTTTTTCTGATTGCAGAGGTGTTGCAGAATACAGGCCAGTAATTCACTACAGAGATTTAGATGCCCCTAGGGAACCAGATGAATTTATCTAGGTTGGGATCAACCAAAGCTTAAAACATTTTCTTCTGTATTATTCAAAATTGCTAGTACAAATTAAGCATCTCTTTCACATATACTGCCTTTGAATAAAAAATATATATATATATATGGTATTTTAACTTGAATATTATGATACTGATTTTTATATTATGGAAGTTTTTAGTTTTACATTTTAATGTAAATTTACAAATGTAGGATAAATAAAAGTACATAGCTTATTTAAAGTTATTTATTAACTTTGCATCTTTTTTTATTCTGTATTATAAGTGAAAAAGACAGACCTAAAAGTCATCCAGCTATGCCATGGTTTTTTATGTATGTAAATTTTAGTCCAACAAAGGGATTGATTTTCCTTCAGTGAGAACTTCTCTCACTATGTGATTACCTTAATCTCTTCATCCTAATTTCCTTTTCAATTTATAATGCATTCACATAAATCTTTAAAATGCATGTGAAAAAAGTTCAAGTCAATGGTTATTGAACGTATGTCATTATGGTATTTTTTCATTCAGTTTTTTGTGTTTCTCTTGCATTTGCTTATGATCAGAATCTTAGGAATAATGACAGACAGATAAAGTGGAGTAATATACAATATCAAGAGCACAGTGGTACAATATATTACAATGAAAATATTGGAAAGTCCCAATATCACAAAAATAACAAATAAAACAAGTTACTTAAGATTAGGAATTTGATATCTACGGGAAACCTACTAACAATAATAGATGTATTTTAAATAGTTCCAACCATTGTAATACACAAAAAATAGCAGGATTTAACAGTTTGATTAACAGAGCGATCAATGTACCACTTAGTCCTAGACGTTTTTATAAGGAAATTAATTACATCAATGGAGTGGCTAGATATAACGATTTTGATACCAAAATTCTAGATAATATTGTTAGGAAACAAAGATTAAAATATGTTTACTACTACTACGTAACGCTACAGCCCGGGGTGGGCCTTGGCCTTCTGTTTCCATGCTGTAATGCCGAGTACCCTTAAATCTTCCTCGAGGTCCTGTAGCCATCATCTTCTTGGTCAGCCAACTCTTCTTTTGCCAATCATAATGCCATGTAAAAGTTTGGTCCGCATCCTATCGGTGGGCATTATTATTATGTGACCCAACCATTCTAGACGTTGCGTTTTAATAAAATGGACCACATTTGCATCTTTGTATAAGGAATACAACTCGGCATTAGATCAAAGCTTCCACACATTTGTCTGTTCATCGTGGACCGGACCATAAATTTTTCTCAAAAGCTCACTCTCAAACAATGTCAACTGATTTTTCATTTTCATCGTGGCGGTTAAAGTCCACGTCTCCGCTCCATATGTTAGGACTGGCTGAATTAAGTTTTTATAGAGTCGTACCTTAGTGGTTTTAGACAATAGCCTACTTTTACAAAGCTTTATATTTGCAAAGTATGCTCTATTAGCTGCCATTATTCTTTTTTGGACTTCATTTATTGTTTTATTTTCATCATTCACTTCCGAGCCCAAATATGTGAAACTTTTTCTAAGGAATATCCATCGATATCTATAGTCGTACTGCTACCCCCTCTGCTTGTACTCATAGTACAATTTAGTTTTTCCCTCATTTATGCAGAGACCTATCATTTTGCTTTCGTTATTGATTATATTAAAAGTCTCTTTGAGCGATGGAATATTCCTGGCAACCAAGCATATATCATCAGCATATGCTCATATTTGAAAGCATGATATTCCCTGAAACGTTAATCCTCCTCAAAACGCCATGTAAGGCCAGATTGAAGAGGGTAGCAGACAGGGCATCGCCTTGTCTCACGCCAGTCAGAATAAGGAATTCGGAACCTGGAACTAAGCATATCTACCACTCCAAAAAGAAGTTTAAAAATGTAAATATATAAGTTTACCTTTTGATAATATTTTAACAAAAGGGTTAGACTCTTATTTTTTAGAGTCTAAATAAACAAAATAAACTCAGCCATTTATTATGTAACCTGAAAGATAAAATTCCAATGCTGGAAAAATCAGGTATTTATAAGATAATTTGTAGTACTTGTGACGAGATGTATATAGGTCAAACAAAAAGAAAAATTGTAACTAGTTATAAAGAACATCTTGCGCATATTAAATATGATAGACCTGAAATATCAAGTGTAGAAGAACATCAGCATGATTTAGATAAAAATGTTATTTTAGCTAAATGTATCAACTCAAAAAAGTTACTTAATATTCATGAAAGTATTTTTATAGTCAAATTGTAACTTAATGAATGCAGATATAGGGTCTGTCCCAAACTCACCTTTATATACTTTACTTAAATAGCCTTTTTTTCAAAAACGACGCATTAATTTAATTGGTATTATTTTATTTATTGTTATTAGCTGTAGTTTTTATTACATATGTATTATTATAGTGTACTTTTTGACTTAGCCTATTTGGTTCAAGATGGCCGATCGTTATTTATTGGAGCTTACTTCACGCCTATATATAGCGATCGTAGAGAACGATTGGTATCATTCTAGTTTATAACGTCTTGTTTGCTAGATTGTGATTTTGTAATAAGACCCTTTGATGATGATGATATGGTCATCGAAATGTACATAAGGGTTTAATCTTAAGTAACTTGTTTTATTTGTTATTTGTTTTATGGTATTGGGGTTCTTCCCAATATTTTCATTGTAAAGTTGAGTAAGCATACAATAAAATTATCTGACAGAGGTGCATCAAATGTTGAGAAGTGAAAGCATAAATCTATACCCACAATGGCAGGATCTGACATTAAGTGGTGAATCTTTGATGCCGCAACGCTTCTCTCATTTAACATCCATGAATCTGAACTTAACCATTTAATAGTATTGATTTTGACACTAGTTTTACAGAAACCTCTTCACTCTAGTTGAGAGTAGGTTTACTTCAGGTAAATTATCCTGCCCAATCGATGTCATAAATCTGCCTAATTCTATCTAGCCTTTTTTTTACAAAAGGCATTTTCTTTGCGAATGCACATCTGTTGGTGTGGTGTCTGTCTGTTGTTCAATATAGTGTAGTGCAGTTTCCAAGGGTTCCTTCACTTTGGGAATAATTTTCCCTTCTTGTTCTGTCTCAGTCGAACCTCTATCTTTATTGTTGTCATCACTGCCTTCAGTAGTTTATTGTAGATATCATTTCAATAATCGTAATATGTGGTCTTGTTACTCATCATCCATTAACGTACGTCCGTATCATTGACATTTTCATAAATGGAAGTTTCTTGATAAGAAATGTCGAATCTGTTTTTTTCTTGCCAACAGTTTATTATGTCATAATGTTATTCAATGACTTACTTATTGTTTCTTCTTTTATTTCGTTTCATGATTCAGCTATCCAGTAAACAACTTCCTTAACTGTAATTTTCTTTAGAAAGCCTATGATGATTTCTTCCCTGTCAATGTCTTCAAAGAAAGTTTGTAAAAGGTAACGTCTGTATTTCTTTTATACATTCCAGAACACGCTGATGAATCAGCTAAATTAGACTCTTAACATTTGTGGGAAGAAATAAGCATGGATATCATTAGAGAGCAGTTATCTTCATCGAGATGAGATGGTGCATTGTCTAATACAAAATAATTTGAATTTCCTTTGAAATAGATAACAGTCTGAAATAGAAATAGGCTCAAATTTTAGAGACTCTACTTATTTCGTAGTATCTATAATTAATTTATTAACTGTAAGAAGCTATTGAAGTACAAATTTATGCATTATTAATTGATATTTTATATAATGATTATTTGCATTCCTCTTGCTTTGTTTTGCAATTGATTAGAATTATATGAAATTATTAGAGAGTAACTCAAAAGTATTATTTCGAATACTAACAAAACCTGAACAATATTACATTTTCTGGTGATAATACAAAAATTCCTCCTTTCTTTATAACAGACTTTTGAACTCATAATTCTCCTCAGCCAATCTAAGATTAAATTTTGTTGTATGAAATACAAAAGAAATATTTTGTTTTTTAATCTATCATAATTTATCACTAACTGCAGTAGTGAAGAGTACTTTTTTGCCTTTTTTCTCTTTACAGTACCAACTTAAAATTAGGGTTAATTCTCTGCCCCATCCTGTGAAATACAGACAGTGGCATAACCTATAAGTATTAACATTTAGTCTTGTGTTAGTAAAAAACCTGAAAAGTCCAAAAAATTTTCAAAGGAAGCAACAAAACAGACAAAAAATTGTTTGAAATAATTATTCAATTTAAACAAATTATAAATACTTAAGAAGTAAAAGAAGTCATTAGGTCAAGGGTTACAAGGAGCTACAAGAGACATCAATTGCATCAGAGTTCACGAAGTAACACTGATCTCTTGTTCATAACTAACTAAAGATGTAGAATATTGTCTGTTCTTGGTCGTCTTCTAATCCTTTTAGAGAGGAAGTAGACGTTTCTATTCAAGAACTCTGGTTATAAAGCTTGATGTGTTTAAGATCTGCTACTTAATCGACATATCTTCTGATAGGTTCCCAAACTGGGTAGCATGAAGGCAAGTCAGGGGTAGTGTGAGACCAGTTATAAAGAAATAAGATATATTAGGTATATTTAATATTATAGGAACTAACTTGGTGTTGCTAATGACCGGTTGTACCCTTACTAAAATACAACCTCAAATAGGCATGCTAATTGCAACAAACCCACCCATATGAAGCTTGCATAAAGACTGTGATAACTTTTTTAATTCCTAAGATGTCTATATTATTTAAATTTGCTGTAGTTTTTTATTTACTAAAGTTTTATGGTTTATGATTTCACTATTGATTTTTCCACACTTTACTTGTTCTTTAGAAATGTGAATAGTGGTTGTAGATGGTCAGGTTCACTAGATAGTATTTTGTAGTTATTTTCTTGCACTTAATTATTGGTAGTACACTCCCAGTTAGTCAAATTTGTTAATTACAGTTTTTATTATTAACTATAAAATATTGGCTTTTTCCACTTTGTTATTCTATGCTTTGCTTTAATTTTTCTTTAACACCTTTACCGAAACACCGGTCTCACAGGCACTAAGGGAAATTTATTTATGTGATTGTGGCTACCCTGGGTGAGTGGCAGTGCTGACCTTCCTAATAGTCACCTCCCTCCCCCTTTCCTTTCTCATGGTCAATTTTCGTTTAGTTAGCTTTGAGCCTCTGACCTTGGCGTGTCGATTGTCAAAAATCCTACTGGCCTGTGAGACCATGTGTTTCTGTTAACGTATTTCGCGTAGCTGTCTGAGGGACTAGGTGTTTCGGTTACCGCATATAGGTGTATATGAGACCGGTGTTTCGGCTAGTGTATTCTTTATTATATTTCCTTTTACTATTTATTGTTGCTAGTTAAAGTGTAAAAATGGCTCACCCGAATGTTTGCGCAAAGGATCCCGACTTTAGCGACATAATTCGTGGACTGTTAAACGAAGACGAATGTGATGTTATTGACGATCCAAGTAGTAGTGAAATAGACGACTTGGATGCTGATCCCGATTTTGTGTTGTCTGGACAAGAATGAAGTGATAGTGATCCAGGTAACTTGGATGATGATGAAGACCTTCTTTTACGGGAAGTCAATGCAAATGTTTTACTAGATACTGGACGTGACGACTTGCCTGAGTATTTCATAGAAAGAAGGAAAAAACGGAAGATGGCCCTCCCAATATTTGGGAAAGCATACTAGAAATTTTGTCAACCCCAGCACGCAATATTATTCGTACTGGCTTACCAGGAATAAGAGGTCGTGCAAGGGGATTTGGTGACAACCCCTTAAAAACAGATGTATGGAAGCTTTTGTTTGAAGACGAAATTATGTCGATTATAGTAGAGAATACTAATATAAAGCTCCAAAAAGTATGGTCACAACTCAGTAATAAAACAAACAGAAGTAATTACAGGGATACTTGCATTGAAGAGATAAACGCTTTTATAGGTCTGTTTGTTTTATCATCGGTGTTGGGATCTAATGATGAAAAGATTCAGTCACTGTTTACTAAAGATTCTTGCAGCTGCCCAATATTTTCTGCTGCAATGTCTGAAAAGCGTTATGAAATCCTCACGTCTTGCCTGACATTTGATGATTGCAACACAAGGGAGGAAAGAAGAAAAGATGACAAGGCTGCATCGATTTCACAAGTTTTTTATAAATTTATATCAAACTGTCAAGATGTATACTGTATCCCTTCCACAACGACAGTAGATGAAATGTTAATACCGTTCAGGGGCAGATGTGGTTTCAAAATGTATATGCCACAAAAACCCGAGAAGTATGGTGTTAAAGTAATATGTTTGACGGATGCAAAAAGTTCATATTTGCTAAATGCATATTTGTACACAGGTAAGGGAAGTGATAGTGTTTCATTGTCTAAAGAAGAAAAGAAACTGTGTATTCCTACCCAAGCTGTTATTCGCGTTTTTTAACCTATTGAGGGTTCAAATCGAAACGTTACCGCAGATAACTGGTTCAGTTCTTTAGAGGTTTGTGATGAACTTTTGAAACGTAAACGTACCTATATTGGACCTGTAAGAAAAAACAAGAAGTTTATTACAGAAAACGTCTTATAACCAGCAAGGCCAGTTTTTTAAAATCGGTATGAATTTAGAGGACAAACTACGATTCTTAGTTATGTGCCGAAAAGGAATCGAGCTGTGTGTCTGATTTCCACGATGCATGACAGGGTCGAGACAAATGAAGAGAAACGGAAGCCTGAAATGATATGCTATTACAAGACAAAATGTGGGGTCGACTTGTTGGACATGAAGTGTGGTGTGTTCACATGCAGTAAAAGAACTAGGTGATGGCCCCTGGCCGTATTCTATCGGATGATTAATATTGCATCTGTGAACTCATTTATAATTTATATGAGTTTCTCAGGTACACCGATGATGTCAAGATTCGAATATTTCAAACTTTTGGGCCGCATGTTTATTGTTCCCCATCAAAAAGGAGTGGCAGACATTCTAAATCTTCCAAGAGGTTTGAGGTCTAATATACAACAGGTTTTGGCAGAAAACGACACTCAGCAATCGGAAAAACAGCGGCGCAGAAAACATCAGGAAGAACAGTATGATCAGCCACAACGAGAACAACAACAGCTCCAGCTAGAAGTACCAAACGACAAGATGGGAAAAAGCCTTGTGGTTCATGTCCATACCAAAGGCAACGAAAAACTGTATACATGTGTATAGCCTGTGAAAACTGATATGCATGGAATGTAGTAGAAGACTTTGTACTGAGTGTGCAAAAGACAAAAAGGTCTAAACACGACCTAACATTCGTAACTAAGGTACTTTACATTTTCATTTTTAACAATATTGCATTTTTCCATAATACCGAATAGAATTTATGTATTTAATTTCTATATGTGACAATATTTTGTTACAGAATACTTGAGAAATTTCTTTACTAAGAGAAAAGTTCATATTTGTTTGTTATGCCATTTACAATTATGTTTGTTGAAAAAACACATTATAGTGATTTCATAGTCTTTCTTTTAACTTTTAGAATATATTATAGTATCTGTAATCTTTTTTTACATTTTAAGATTTAAAAAATCCTTTTCTTATATTTTAAAGAGTATACTTGCGATTTTTATTTTTCAAGATTTTTGTTTATTTTGCCAATATATAGGTTTATATTCGTTATAAATGTATTTTATTTTGTGAAAAGTCAATGCCATTGGCATAATAAACCATTTCTAAAGATATCTGTATGTTATTGCACCTTAAATTCTCAAAGTAAACGCAAAGGGTAAAATAGCGGTCTCTGAGACCAGGTGTTTCCGTTACTGTTATAAAAAAGCTGTTTCGGTATAAGTGTTAATATAAAAATTTTAACATTTGGTAGTTATATAATTTTATTTTTAAAATTCAAAATTATAAAAATTTTAATTTTTGTAGATTGCAAGGGCAAACTGCCTGTTGCATAATGTGTAAAAAAATGGGTTAAAATGATATTTTGGGAAATTGTTTAACACCACCAAATAGGACGATATCCACAAGAATTTTTTTTTTATTGGCCTAGGAAAGTTACTTTTTTTCAATTTAAAGTAGGGTAAACAATTCAGCGCAGAGGTAGAAGTTGTGAATGGGCGCGGAGTGATACAAATGTTTTGTGACGTCACAACTGTAGTTCGTGTTTTAGCAATCTAAACTTTATATAACAAAAACCTGTCTTTAAGCTATATTGATAACTATTATTTTTGTTACTGCCAATGAAGGTGAATTTTATATATCTATATTAAAAAATACGTATGAAGTATCCAGTCAGGATAGATTTGGTTCTAATTGTATAAATGTAACCATTTAGGTAATGTATACAATTAAAACTAAATCTAACATGACTGGACACTTTTTAAGTATATTTTAATATAGGTATATAGAAATGTATAAACTTAAAACCAAATTTATCCTAACTGGAGACTTTATAAATATATTTAAATATGTGTATAAAAATTAAGCCAAAACGTTTCTCAAATATCTACACACGTAATATTGCGTGTCGTACTGCGGCCGATGCGTACAACCTTATGAGCAGCACTGTGACATCACGAAGCATTTGTATCACTCCGCGCCCGTTCACAACTTATACCTCCGCATTGAATTTTTTACCCTACTTTAAATTGAAAAAAAATTACTCTCCTACGTCAATAAAAAAAATTCTTGTGGATATCGTCCTATTTGGTGGTTTAGAATAATTTCCCAAAATGTCGTAGGTGGCCTCGCTTATGCATTTTAACCAAAAAATGTAAACTCAAGCATCTCACTAACAGATTTTTCTCTTATCAGTTAAAATTTACTCTGGAAATTAAATGGTGAAATCTTATATCATATTTCTTGTGGAAGTTTGTATAAATATATAGTTTTCAATATATATAATATTTGATTTTTTTCATATGCCCATACCATTTATTTATAGTGTAGAGTGGAGGGGGCGTCGGAGGATTTATTCTCAAGATGAGAGGCATATACCCAAAATGTTGGGAACCCCTGTCCTATAGGATCAGATATGTTATGGTTGATTATGTCTTCATAATCTAGTCCAGTCGTTCTAGTAAGATCGTACCAGATAAGTCATTGACTGTGTGAGTCATCACCTTTTTCCCATATCTTCTTTATTTTATTATACATTTATTTTGTTATAATTTTTCAATTTTTGTTTTGTACTAATTTTTTTTTCAATAAGAACATTTTACCCTCTCTCAAAAGTGTTAGAAACTAAATGCAGCATTTGTAATATGTATATGTGCATGTAATACAATATGTAAACCAGCTGGAAACTTTTTTGTAAGTTACTCAATCAGTTTAATTAACATTGATATATAAAATCAGAGGGCAAACCAACTTTCTTTTGCTCAAGTACTGATCTCCTTTTGTGAGATAGGGATGGGCATATGACGCTTAAGCCCAGCTCCTGTTGGAAGAGATGGATGGATCATATATTTCCCTTCTCCGCAGATTAACTGAGTAGTTCACATATTTTCCACGCACAATGTTTACTCGGTGTAGTAGTAAGCAAAATGTCTCCGTGTCAAGGAAATATAAAAAGAGATTGTGAGATTTTGCATGTGGGAAAGTGTTATTTTTTGGCAAGTAAATCTAATTAGTCTGAAGGAGTGTTACTGGAGATGATTTGACGTCATAACAGAATATTTAAAAAAACCATCACATGAAAGCCACACTAATGTATGAGCTAGTTACTGTGTTGCCGAAATATTAGCTAATGAATGTAAGCAGAACAATGATAATGATTTAGTTAAAACTTTAGTGATGGGTGTTGTTAAAGAAATCAGAGTAGTTGGCAGCTTTTTATACTGCTAGTTTGTCTACCAAAATTGTGAGAAGAAGAATTGGAGATATTGGTGAAGAACTTAAATCTTAAGTAATTATACTGTATTTAAAAAGTACGTAGCTAAGTGAATACGTAATGGCTTACTTGCTGACGCATTTCAAAACATTCGTTCCTTTTACGAAGCTAATCTCACGTAGTTAAGTACTTTTTAAATATAGTTTAATCAGTGAATTCAAGAATAATACATCAAGCAACCTTAAGTAATTATTGAGTAACTGAGTGAGAACTATTAACTTACTTGCTGATGCATTTCGAAACATTCCGACCCGCTACTCAAGCAAATAAGTTAATAGTTTTCACTCAGTTACTAAATAATTACTTATGACTTATGCAGTGAATTCAAGATGATTACAACAAACAACTTAAATCTCACACTAGTAAATTTATTCTCATGCAATGGATGATTACTAATATTATTGATACAACACACTTTCTCATTTTTATAAGAGGAATTGACAGTTAGTAACTTTGTCATAACTGAAAAATCATCAGACCTTTATAGTTTAAAAGGTACAACTAAGTCTGGCACTATGTTTGAAACAGTTTGTGATACTATCACACATATGACTCTAGACAGGGCCAAATTAAAAAGCATGACAATTAATGGTGTACCGAATATGGTAGATACAAAGGTAGACTTGTTAAAGGAAAAAGTTCCATTTCAAAGTCCCACTCTGTTTTCATTGTATCATTCGTCAACAAGCCCTTTGTTATAAGTAACTAGGCGTAGCTAAGTGAATATTTTAGGACTTATTTCCTAACTCATTTCGAAACAATACCTTTATTTACGAAGCTGTCTACTGGTGGCTTTTGCATAAGGAAAAAGGTTGCGGGCTTATGATTTATGAGTTTAGGGGGTGTTGGGTTAAGTTGGTTGAGCTGATCCCGGACGACGAGCTTGCGACATCGTTCAAGAAAATTACTGAGCTCGTTCTAGCTCCGGGAGTCTGCGTCCGGGACAACGATTTCGCAGATGACCACATCAAACTCTACGAAGACCTTTTGAGAGACGATGTGGAAAAAGAGCTCAGGACTAAACGCCGGTGGCGCAACAAGCACGGGAATGGCGAAGGCAACGACGGAGAGAAGCGGAAGCAGCCTCCCTAGTAAATTAAGTATTTCAATAAATTTTTTTAAAAAATTGTTTCTAAAGATGTATTTTTGTTTGTAAAAATTTTTTTGAATAATATGCAATGGAAAAGGGCGTTGGTTGAAAGAGTGTGTGGTTGCTTAAGATATTTTCTTTATCTGTTGCGTGAAGTTTGTATATTTCATATTTTTCTGTAGGTGTAAGTATTTTAGTAAGGTATAATATGTTGAGAATATTTAAATTAGTATCTATGTTCATGTATGAGTGTTGCTTAGTAGATACGCCCTTTGTAGTAGGTATAGTTTTAAAGTGCCCGGGACAATGTTACGAATTTGGTTTTGAAAACTATAAACTTCATTACACATGTTTGTATTATCTTGGCAAAAAAACACTACTTACCGATTTATTCAGCAGACGCGTTACGCGCTAGGTCAGCGCATTTTTCAATGCTATGAATTACTGACAAGACTGTTGCTCAGGTGTGAGTCTGTGGTGTATTTTTGTTCCGTGGTGTGTTATTGTTCATAGAGTAGTTGTCAATTAGATGCTCAAATATAGTGTTTGATTGGGAGTGTGTTTTGTCGGTTAGAATGTGTTGTATCTATTATTTATAGTGTTTATCTATCTCATAGTTTTCTACTGTTTGAACTTTTTTGCTTTTATTGATGATAGTGGGATTCTTAGATTTGTGTCTATGTCAGTCTCTGAGTGTAGCATGTTTTGTATGTGTATGGCGAAATTTGATTTGGGTTGTGTCTTTCTTATCTGTTTTAAGTGTTCTTCGTATCTTGTGGTAAATGTTCTCCCTGTTTGTCCTATGTAAAAGCTGGTACAGTTGTTGCATGTAATCTTCTATACGACGACCCTGTGGTGTTTATTTGAAATGTGTATTTTAATTGTATTGGATGATGTGAATGCTACTTGTATTTAAGTTTGGGGAACGTGGAAGCTATTTTTTTTATGTGTAAGTGTTATATATTTTTGTGTTTATGTATTATTGTTTTTTGTTGTGTTTTTTGTGCATTATGTAGTCTATCAAAGTGTGTTTGTATCCGTTTTTATAAACTACGTGTTTTATTGCGTTTAGTTCGTTAATTTTGTCTTCATTGTTCTGACACGTAAAAGTGATTAGTTTAGTGTTCATGAATTTTTTAAAACCATGCATCCTCTTATAGAAGTCAATCAGCCAATCATCCTGTTCTTACCGACCTTTTTTCTCCTGCCTTACTTTGGCCCTTTCTTTTCATCAATTGCTAAGTCAGTAAGAAAGTAATGGTTTATCCATTGACTACGAACCTAATTTCATAGACCTGTGCCTCAAGGAATAAACCTCTCAGAGGAACCAACCCCTGAATTTTTGATAAAACCAATTAGCCTCCGATAAGCCCTGTTCAAGCTCCTTTTCGGGTAGTCGAATCTTTGAGAGACACTTGTGATTTAAAGACTATACCTGGATACCTAGTGAACTTATCTTATTTAGAATGAAAACACAGCTAATTGGAAAATATACCTTTTTATTTATTTGTTCCAAGGTTCAAATTAATTATTATTGTTTTTATTTAATTTAACAGGATTTTCTTGACTAATTACTTTTTCAAAATTTCATACAACTTGCCATTGAATTAAACATTATTATCTCATTCTATGTTTTTAAATTTTCTTATTACATTAATTTTATATATAATTTAAATTATCAAAGTTACCATAATTAATTTTGTATATAGTTTTGATTGTTACAGTTAAATTTAACATATTTTAAAATCTGATTCTTTTTCAAACACTTAATATTACTATTTAATGCCTTTAGGCTAGGCCTTGAACAATTAACTTCTTTAGAAATTATTCATTAGAAATTTACTTAGAAAAAGCCATATAAGATATTCATCTTTATACTTAATCCATACATTCCCACAGCGATGGAAATGGAAAGTCAATTTTGAATCTTTGTTACTTAAATTTGGGTAACCTAAGAGAGTTGACTAATCAGTCCCTTAGGTTATTCCCATCTTATTTAATTTTGAATTTAAGTTAATATAATTTGAAGTAAAATGTTATTAAAAAAGAATAACTAAATTGATTATATAACCTTGTACTGTAGAAATCTTTTTATCTTCATTAATGTTGTCATCTGTCGGTCCCATTACAGCTTCAAGGGTCTTGGTAGGTAGGCGTCTCTCCATAATTTCGGTTAATCTTCTTATTTTCTTTAATTTTGCATTTTGGTGGTCGAAATTTTGTTCTGGGTATATATGAGCCCTTGCTCATATATATCTTCCTTCCCCTGATCACATCGTAGCACTTTTTACTCTGTTTCTAGCACATTTTTTCTTGTCCTTTTCGCATGGTACAAAAACACGTCTGCTCGCCTTGAGAGCCTAATGCATTCTAATTCTGGATAGCGTCTCTTTTTTGAGACCTCACTTCATAGTATCCATTTTTCAACTTTTGACCAATCAGAAAGCCGTTGCCATGGCAATTGACTTTGTTTGTTCGGAAATTCTGAACTAAGATTAGTTTCACTTTTTGTAAAAGGCGTTTCTGTATTCTGATGTGTCCTTTCCATTTTTACCTTTTATTTAATAACATATTTGACTTTATTTCTTCTTATTTAATTTAATTTACTTTTTAAAATTCCTAATCCTAAGTTCGACTGTAGCGCTTTCGTTTCGTAGTGACAAGATTTATAATCAATACTCTAAGCGGATTTTTCCGGAATCAAATATGACTGCTTCTAGTATAACCTAATTTCTAGGCTATTACGTTTTAACATTTAATCTTTACTTTTACATAAATACTATTTTCCCTAGCTAGGCCTAATTTACTTTCCTCACATCTTATAAATTTACATTCTTTATTCCTGATTATATTTAATTACAATTATTTTAATAGCCGGCATCTAGGCCGAGTTTGTTGTAGTACACAATTACCGTCTTTTTTGTATACATAATTTAGGCTATCCACTTTACTTTGAAGTGATAATTTTTCTTATTGATTATAATTTATGTTTTTTAAGTCTAAAGGTATTTCTAATTTTCTTCATTTTACTATTATTTACCCTAGTTTTAATATTATTATTATTATTATTATTATGCTTTAAAATTTTATACATATAAATTTAGCCAATTATTTAACCAGGTTAGGTTTGATTCTGGTATTCTGTACAATTACCCTGATTCTTTGCATCGGACATTCTGGCCGCTGCAAAATTCCCCCCTTTTTAAAATATGAAAATTTTGGTTCTTCTCTCCCTTGAAACAGATAAACATAATTAATAACATATTTGTGAAAAGTAACATTAACACTTATACTAGTTTATATTAAAATTTTCATATTCCTTTCATTAATGTACTATTTCTATTCATCTTCATAACTTAATTAATTTTACTAAAGTTCACAATTTACTCTCCTGTCCCTTTCACTCACATATATATCATTGTCACATTAGTCACTTCACATTCTATTTACTCATTTATTACTCCTGTCCTTAGTCACATTCTTTTTTATTTAATCTTATTTCAAGTTTATATTAACTATACAGTATTGTATATTGTAATCCTTATATTACACATTCATTGTTGTTTAACACAACATTTACTTTAATAAATTCAATGAATCCCGTTCATTTAACATATGGCTTTTTCTTTTACTTTTAATACTGATTTTATATTATTTGTCCTATGTATTTGGATTATGTTACTGCTTTAATCTACTACTTAGATTTATTTTACATTTTTATTTTTATTATTT
This sequence comes from Prosapia bicincta, assembly GCA_036971475.1. Classification (NCBI taxonomy): domain Eukaryota; kingdom Metazoa; phylum Arthropoda; class Insecta; order Hemiptera; family Cercopidae; genus Prosapia; species Prosapia bicincta. Next base: position 262,570,949 of record JBAIZL010000002.1, read on the forward strand.
AACCGTTACTCCCTATGTCACTGATGGATCATTTTTTATTTACCTTGCCTTATTATCCTTTATTCTTTAAATATCTTTATGTCTTTGATGTCATAGATCCCCCTTATATTCCCTGTTTCCAAGTTTGCTATTTCATAAGTTTTTGCCCCCAATCGTCTAGCCACTACATATGGACCCTAGTAAATTAATAGCATCTTCTCGGTTTCTTGACGGCTCAAGTTAGATCTATTTACCCTTGTTACCAGTACCTTGTCCCCACATTTATATTCCGTCTGCTTCGTTTTTCTATTTAATTTCTCAGCCCTGAGCTCTCCTGTCCTTCTCATTCTATCTTATGCCTTCTGCACACGCTGCTGTTGTGTTTCCGTTACTACATTTTTACAAACGTCTGGTACAAATCCTTGCCACACATATTCCGGAAATACCATAAAGGTACTTCTAATTTTCTTCATTTTACTATTATTTACCCTAGTTTTAATATTATTATTATTATTATTATGCTTTAAAATTTTATACATATAAATTTAGCCAATTATTTAACCAGGTTAGGTTTGATTCTGGTATTCTGTACAATTACCCTGATTCTTTGCATCGGACATTCTGGCCGCTGCACTGTGTATGAAAAAAATCTATTTCCCAACATAAAACACATCATGTTTCGTTCCAACCAAACCTCAGTCCATCGATATTAACAATAAAGTCCTCCTTTAATTTTCTTTAAATTGAGACTTTTTGACATTGAGTAATTTGTAAAATTTCATAGATATATATTTTTGATCTAGATAAAAATTTTGAAATTTGGTCGAGCAATCACGTTAGGTAAACATCAAACCTAATTCGCAACTCCCGAAGGTATGTTTGTGATGTCCCTAATAAGAATATTTTAAGTTAAAGTAATTTGATTATAACTTATAATGGTACTGGGTAAAGTAGCAAATTTTATTACTTACATATTGTTTCTCGTTGGAAGCAATAATATGAAGCCGCTAAGAGAATTATAAGAGATACAAATCGTTTTATTATACTTAGAAATTGTTTATACTTTTATAAAAAAAATATATGTATATTAGCCACTTTTTTATATTATAGTTTTGGAAGGACCATTGTTGAATACATCCATTTTTAAAACATTTTTAGCTATGTAGTTGAGTTTTAGCTAACACTTGGTTACTGATATAGTACAATCATTTTTCAAATCCGTAAATATCAATAGTATCGAAATTCTTATCAAAACTATCGATAACTCATTAGGCCCTCATTTGTTCTGTTTAATAAATTTCATTCTAAGGACAGTTTACATGTTTAGTTGGTCTATTCTTTTAACATATTAGAAAAGCGTAAGTCTTATATTTACATTTTACATTGTCATCCATTATTTTGTAGATGTTTTTTTATTGTTATACACTTTCACGTTTTAGAAATTTAGAAGTAAACATTATAAGAGCGATTGAAGTTTGGAAACAAGGGGGGTTGGTATACTACTTTTAATATTATGTACAATTGTACTTTCTTTTTCTAATTTAAGGAACACGCAAGGTTTAGTTAGATAGATCCATTATTTTGGTTCTAATATAGCTAGAAATGTCTTTTAAGTAATAAATAAAAAAATCATGCATTAATCGCATTATTCTTTAGTTAAAAATTTGTTTGGCTTATGCTTTTGCTTCAAAAAATGAAATACTGTTAAACAAAATAAAATAAGGTAATTTGAAAAATTGTAGTTGACCAACTATATTGGTTTTTTAAATAACCATACTTATATTAATGGCATGAACATAATATTGAAATTGAACTTAATTTCGTAAAAATATAGACCCAATAATGTTGTTTTTTTTATTTTTTAATTACTCGTTTTAATGTGTAGAATACGAATATCAACTTCTTTCCCAGGCAAATACGGAAAGTTACTTTTTTCACGTTTTAAATGTTGGTCTATAATCAGCCGTGCAGTAACAACAGCGCACTGCACTACATCAAAGTCAATTTATTTTAATACTAAACTTAAAATCTAAATATCTATCTTTTGGTTATAATTTTATTCAACATTACGGTAATTATATAGACGTGCAACTACCGCTATATTCGTGAATTTTTTTCTTTACTTATATATTTTTACATCCTGAACACAAATTTGACAGTTATTGTCTCTGAGGTCTATTTAAGGTCAAATACTCTGAAGAAGAACACATTCATTATTTTCTATTTACCGTTGCAGTAATTGTGAGAATTATGGACCACCTGAGATTAAAATTGAAAATTGTTATAAAACACGTCCTAGGACTATATGCACAAAATTTTGGTAAAAATGCAGAAGTTCGGCGCCATACGATATTTTGGGAAATGGTTTAACACCACCAAATAGGACGATATCCACAAGAATTTTTTTTTAATTGACCTCGGAAAGTTACTTTTTTTAAAATTTAAAGTAGCTTACAAAATTTAGCGCGGATGTAGAAGTGGTGAATAGGCGCGGAGTGATACAAATGCTTCGTGATGTTACAACTGTATTTCAATGTATAAAATTAAAACCAAATCTAACCTGACTTGACACTTTTTAGGTATATTATTTGAGAAACAACGTTTTGGCTTAATTTTTTTGGGTTTTGCATACGAATTTAAATATACTTTTAAAGTCTCCAGTTAGGATGGATTTGGTTGTAATGTTATGGTTAAATGTATAAAGTTACAACCAAATCTATCCTGACTGGGTACTTCATAGGTATATTTCAATATAGATAGGTTATATAAAATTAGCCTTCCCTGGTAATAACAAAAATATTAGTTATCAATATACCTTCAGGACGGGGGTGGGGAGTCTGCATATTTATTAAAGTTTAGATCCCTAAATCATCAACTACAATTGTGACGTCACTGTCTCACTCCACAAACAATGCACAACCTACTACTCTGCACTGAATTTTATTCCCAACTTTAAATTCATAAAAAATAACTTTCCTTCTAAAATTAAAAAAAAATTTTTTTGCATATCGTCCTAGGATATGTTTTAGAACAATTTTCTATTTTAATCTCAGGTCGTCCCAAATTCTAGCAATTACTGCAGTGGTAAGTAGAATATGATGATAGTTCTTCAGGCTATTTGGCCTTTAATAGACCTCAGCGACAAAAACTAACGTCAAATTCGTGTTCAGGACATAAATATACATAAAAAAAGGGAAAAGAAATTAACTAAAATGTCGTTAGTAGCAGGTTTATATAATTACCAACATTACTATCTACCTATATAAAATATACCTACGAAGTATCCAGTTAGGATAGATTTGGTTAAAATTTTATACAACATTACTGTATACCTAGTCAGGATAGATTTGGTTGTAATTTTCTGCATTGGCAATAAGTCTAAATATTTACCAAAATAACCAAATCTATCCTGACTGGATACTTCGTAGGTATCTTTTAATATAGGTAGATAGTGATGTTGAATAATATTATAACCAAATCTATCCTGACTGGATACTTCACAGGTATACTTTAATATATGTATATAGTAATGTTGCATATAATTACAACCAAATCTAGACACAGGTAGCTATAGACGTAGGTAGCTGTAGCTACTGCGCACTCGGTTCACGCTACAGGCCTACATGCCATTACAGATTAACATTTAAAATGTGAAAAAAGTAACTTTCCTTATTTTCCGTGGAAAAAGTCGATATTAGTGTTCTACATATTTAAAAAACTAATTAAAAAAAAAAAAATGAAAAATACAACGTCATTAAGACTATATTTTTACCCTAAATTTTATAAAACTTACTCAGATGAAGATTGGTTAGTAGAATCGAAAATGTCTCAGTAAGTGTTTAAAAAAAATATATTCAAGTTCAAACAAATTTTTGTTGTAGGGTACTTATATACATTCTGTGTGTAAAACTATGGGATAATAATTTACACAATCCTTGTAGGAAAGGTTATATTGGCTATGCAGAATGTCTTCAGAATAAATAATAAAACTCGGTGATGATACCCCAAAATTTAAATACAGACTACTCAAACAATAAACAAAACCGGGTAATTGTGCATTGTAGCGGCCACCTACGATATTTTGAAAAAATGTTCAAAACCACCAAATAGGTCGATATCCACAAGAACTTTTATTTTGTTGACTGAGGAAAGTTCCTTTATTTAATTTAAAGTAGGGTAAAAAATTCTGTTAGGAGGCATAAGTTGTGAATGGGGGCGGAGTGATACAAAAGATTCGTGACATCACAGTGCGGAGCTTTAAGATGTGGATTGGCAGCGGAGTGATACAGTGACGTCACACATACATGTGTAGATATTTCAGTAATAACGTTTTGGCTTAATTTTTAAAGAATATACTTATAAAATCTCCAGTTATAATAGATTTGGTTCTAAATTTATACATTATTATAAACCTATATTAAAATATATTTAAACAGTTTCCAGTCAGGATAGACTATATTAACCTAAATGGTTAATGTATATAATTAGAACCAAATCTATCCTGACTGGATACTTCATAGGTATATTTCAATATAGATTTATAAAATTCATTTTCTCTGGCATGTTTTTGTTTCATTAAGTTTAGATTGCTACAACACCAACTACAGTTGTGACGCCATGAAACGTTTGTATCATGCCGCACTCATTCACAACTCATGCCTTCGCACTGAATTCTTTACCCTGCTTAAATTTAAAAAAGTACTAAACACTTTTAAATGTTTTAAACTTGCCTAAAGTAGCACTTCCTTTGCTTGTTGAGGACGGCCGTTTCGGGAGATTTGTCCCTTTGTCAACTCAGACAGTAACTGATCTCAAGTTTTACGTAGGTTAGGGTGGGGGTGGGATATTTTTTCATCTATGGACACATCTCCCGAAACGGCCGTCCTCAACAAGCAAAGTAAGTGCTACTATAGGTAAGTTTAAAACATTTAAAAGTGTTTAGTGATTACTAGTAGCTCACGTGAAGATGGAATTAACAAATGTAAAAAAAAGTAACTTTCCACAGTCAATAAAACAAAATTCTTGTGGATGTTGTTATATTTGGAGGTTTTCAACAATTTTCCGAATTATCGTTACAATGCATAATTACCCAAAACCATCTAGATGGAAAGTAGATGGATATTTAAATATAGTACTGTATAACATTTACTCTAATAAAAAAACCATGTTAAAAAAAATAATGTTTTTATTGTAAAGTGAAAAAAACCAATGTTTTGTTAAAATCTTAGTATCTTTACATTTTTATAGATATGTGCAACAGAAATTACCAATAACATAATGGTTAATAATTGGCTAACACTGTATATCCTTTGATTGCTTGTTTTCACATTTTATTTAAAAATACAATCTTAATAAGATGAAAGTGATTTCAATCATAACAAACTATAAATATTGGTTGATATTTAAATTAATGGTATTTATTTCCCGTTTCTATGTAATCGATTTTACAAACAAAAAATTATACCGGGCGATGCAATCAGGAATACAATTACAAGTCATCAGGAATACAAAATATATGTATATATATATATATATATATATATATATATATATATATATATATATATATATAAACCTATGTTTACGCCCCATAATTTTGTAAAATAGCAATTAATCCTCACCCTCCAAGGCACACGTAAAACGTTACTAATTTAACGTTTTGGCTTAATTTTTTTGATCTACTGACTCGCAAAATATCTGTAAATATAATTAAACTTATTGTTGACTTTCAAACAATTACAAATTTTGAAAACAAGTCAACTAACAATCCAATTTCACATGGCTTTTGCAGTAAGTTCTGTCATTTTTAGCCAAAGTTAGAAATTAAAATAGTGTGAAAATGCTCAATGGAATATTTTCGGTTTTGTGCATGGAAAAGTGTCTGTTTTGTCCTTTTGAGTAATTTGCAACTTAATATCACAAACAAAATTAGATGTGTGTGCAAGTTTTTTAACAATAAAGTTTGTGTGCTTAGGAAAACCTGGTGCTAACAATGCTTTTTTTTGGCAAAATTTCTAATTTTGTAGGAATCAACACCAAGTTTAATTACATTTTGAGGCATTTTGCGAGTTGCTATGACCAAAAACATTGAGTCAAAACATTGAATTAGTAAAACTTTATGTGTGCCGTAGAGGATGGAAAAAATTGATATTTTACAAGTTTTCATTATTTTTTAAAAAATTCCTGATGATTTTGTGCATAGCCTGGTATAATTTTTTTTTGGTAAAATCGATTATGTGGGAATGGGAAATAAATACCAAATTCATTATCATCATAGAAACTTGTCCTCAGAAATATACTTCTTTAAGAATTATTAACGAATTACAGCACTATGTAATACAATGTTACCATATATGTACTTACCATTCATGAAAATATAGCTTCAGTGTATCCAGTTATGATAGGTTTGGTTAAAAAAGAAATATTTTACTTTTTTAATTCGAACTAAATGATTCAGAAAGCAGTTCACCTCCATTGCTGTAGGTGTAGTATTGCACACAGTAACCTACTTCTTGTTATGAAGTAGTAATGAACATTTGCAACCTCTTTTTTTATATTGCATATATTTACCATGAAGTTTTTTTTATCTTTTTCGATTAGTATAAGTTTGGTTAGAAAAAACCAATATGTTTATTTAACAGTAATGTTCCTAGCCTAAAGTAACAGGTTACTTTGGTTATAAAAAAAACCAATATGTTTGTTCAACAGTAATGTCCCTGGCCATTACAGGTTACTCCATATTAGTATATTATCTTATTAGTATCATATTAGTAAACCTATCTTACTGAAACACTTTTTTGATAATTTATATTATAACCTATATGTAACTGTAGTATAAAATAGAGTCCTGTTTTATAAAAAAATATTTATTTTACTGTTATGAACCTAGAGGCTGTTTTTATTTTTTCAAATTTTGCACATTTAAAATCACTTTCATGTTGTTAGAGTATATTTTTAAGCAACATAGGTAGAGCAAGAACAGAATTATTGTCAGCTGTTATGATGTAATGTTTTCAATAATTATTTATTTAGATTTGTTTTACAAATCTTTTTTTAACTATGAATGGGTCTTTCCATGTCAAATCGACTATTCATTAGAACCTTAAAGTTTTAAATATTAGAATTATTTTACAAATTGTTCAACCTATTAAAATATACAAAGTTTCAGAAATTTTGAACATTGTGTATAACCAGAGATTTTTTGAATATTGACAATTATACAAAATTTACCATGTATTGATACCTTTAACAGCTCAAAAACTATTTGACGTAGAAAACTAAAAATTTTTTTCATTGTTGTTTTTTGTACTCTTTAATTTGATATAAATCTGCCTCAAGCGTATTAGTAAAATCTAATTTTTATAGAATATTTCAAAAAAATGTTGTTTTTAAAATGTCTAAAACACTTCCTTCAATGTTTTAATAATAATTGTGTTATTTTGACATATATTGGCTAGAGAAATGGAATGTGAAAACCTTCATAATGAAGGTGGAGAAATAGTGGAGTCTTGAGATAAAATTGTTAAAAGATTACTTCATCAGATTAAACAAGTTCATTCCTGTCTGAGCCTTTATAAGCTTGTCTTATTTCGTATTGGTTTTTAAAGTTATAAAATATAAAATTGATTTTGTGACACTGGAATATGACAGCTTTTGGTGGCTCGCTTGCATTCTTGGAAAAATTAAGGCATTAGATGAGATTGGAGTAAGGTACCTACACCCTAGAGACCCTGCATCATAAAAAACTACCCACAGTCAAGACTTGATTCAGTTTTGTATAAGGTTGAACTCAAACACCATCTGGAAGAACTTGTACTCTTACTAAGGAAGAAGTGGTAGCATTATCTGTCCTTTGAAGAAAGATCTTGATTCAGTGAAAAGAAAAATTAGCACATGTTTTATTAAAAACTAAATAATTAACTTTTATATATTAATAAATAACTACTTTTAACATTGTAACAATTAAAGATTAATAACATTTAAAAAAAAAATTACAAAAGAAGTCCCAATGACCACAGAAAAAAAACAAAGAATTAGTAGACACAATTCAATATTTAGCATATACAAATGGATACAACACCACAATAATAGACAAACCAAGGTACAAAACACAAAAAAAAAAAAAAACACTAAAATCAACACAACAGACAGGGAAATCAAATGCATCACATTACCATACATAAACAAAACAATAAACAAAATAGCTCGCAAATTTCAAAAAAATAGGATACAAAATAGCATACAAAACTAATAAGTTACAATACAAAATACAATAAGACACCAACAACAAAGATAAACTAAACTGCAACAAATTAAGAAATTCTATATTGGACAAACAGGTCGCAGCTTTAAACAAAGAGTCGAGGAACACAAACAGAACACCAACTCAACATTTTACAATCACATAAAAGAAACAGAACACAAATACACAGACATTTACCATAACCTAAAAATCCTACACATCAACAAAAAAGGACCACATATCAACACACTAGAACAATATGAAATTTACAGACTCAGAAAAAAACACGAAGTATAAACGAACAAGCACAATACAAATCACACATACTCTTTGATTGTATCGAAAACCTGCCTTTAAACCATCACCGCTTGACCCGACATCTCCAAGCAGAAGACACTGATGAAGATCGTCACATAGCGATCGAAAATGTTCTGTCTGAGTAAGTTATCAAATTTACAAAATTTGAAGTTCGGATAGTCATAAACTATTGTTTAAGTAATTATTTACAAAAGGTTATTAGTCACAATGGATAATTCAATAATTATTAATAGACCAAAGTCTAAACCAGGGGTCTTCAACCTATGGCCTGCGGGCCACATCCGGCCCGCGAACTGATTTTTTCCAGCCCGCGGAAAGCTAGCATACTAGAAAAAAATGGTTTGGTAATATATTTCCTTTTAAGCACTTCTACCATTAAATATGAGTACAGTACTTGTCTCTCACTTGCCACTTCTTTTCTCGATAAGTAAAAACTAGCTGTAAACAAGTAGCGATCAACCATTGAGCATTAGTAAGAGGTCAGTACAACTGTAAGTGAAAGGGCAAAGAATTCGGCGCTGTTGTTCTTACCCCTTAAGGTACCTGAGGCAGGGCAAAAATAGCCTCGTCGCATCAACGAACCCTTCCATGACCTGAACTTTCTGACAGTCTGTATGGAAATTGGCTTATCTTGTTGACCTCACGGCACATATTAATTTTTTGAACTTGAAACTGCAAGATGAAAACTCTTCAGTTTGTAACTTATACTGACACGTCAAAGCTTTTAGAAAAATCATACTTTTCGAGAACCATTTAGGATCTATGAACTTCTACCACTTTGAATCTTGTCAAAACTCAAGTGCAGCTTGAAGTTATCGAGCTAATAACCAATGACTCACTCAAGACTGATTTCCAGGAATGCTACAAAGAAGGTATCCTATTACATTTTACAATTCTCTCCCAGAAAAAAACTTTAAAAACATTAAAAACCAAGCTTGAGTTATGTTTTCTCTTTTTGGATGTATTTTCAAGTGTGAGCAGATTTTCTCAGAAATGAAGTTTGTTAAATCTAAATACAGATCTTCCTTGTCAGATGAGCATTTGAAATCAATCCTAATGATCGGATCTACAAAGTGTTATCTTAAATGGGCTTAAATGTAAAGTGGAAAACAAATGCAATCGTTTCACTATAAAATAATTGTTCTTTTTAAGCTTTACACACGTTTCAAACTCATGTATTGTCCAGTTTTCTTTAAAATTCAATAAAGTACATTTTGTAGTAAATTGAAAAGATTTGGTTTGGTATCATCCTGTGGTTTCATTAGGCCTACTTGGAAACTCCTACAGAACTATTATTATTTTATAGCAAATATAATTATTTGTTTGGACGCAGTTTTATTTACAATCACGTAAAGAATTTTAGTTAGCCAACAACAAAGATCTATAAGGAAATATAGCAACTTCAAAAATTAAGCATGAAAATCTCAAAAATCACCACTGAGCTCTTAGTTAGAAAAAACGTCATGGGTGTATGGAGGGGGGGGGTGGCTAGACTTTCTGCCCTGAAATATTGCCGGCCCTTCCTCCAAACGTTTTCAATGTGGCCCTTGAATAAAAAAGGTTGGAGACCCCTGGTCTAAACGATTAAGTAAAGTAATTTTTATTACTACCATTGGCACTCTTGGCAAAAAACCACAACCTACAGATATTTTTCATCAGACGCCTTTCGCACTAAGTCAGTACATTGTTCAATGCTGTGAGTCATGGATAATACTCAACGTGACAAGACTCTATGACTCACAACATTGAACAATGCACTGACCTAGTGCCAAACGCGTCTGCTGAAAAATAGTAAGTAGTGGTTTTTTTCTCAAGAGTACTAATAGTAGTAATTTTAAATAAAAGCTCAAGTATACAACACAGAAATTGCAAGTAATTTTTTTATTATATGTACATATAAAGTATCACTAGATAATAACACATATCAAAATCTTTCTTCATTTATTAGTTGCCCCAAGGTAGTGTACTGGGTCCAGTACTCTACCTACTTTATACCTGTGACATTCCAACAACCCCTGAAGTAACCACAGCAATGTTTGCAGATGACACAGCATTGTTAGTAACTGACAAAGACATATATACATCTACGGACAAAGTCCAAAGAGCAACAAACAAACTCCTAGAATGGACTGATAAATGGAAATTCAAACTGAATGAAGTGAAGTCAGTCCACATCAATTTAACAAATAAGGTACTGAATGATCCTTCGTTAACGTATTTTAACGGAATCATCATCCCTTATGAAAATAAAGCAAAATATCTAGGTATGAACCTAGATTCTTAACTAAGATGGAAACACCACATCAAGAAAAAGAAGGAGGAATTAAATATCAAATACCGTAAGCACTATTGGCTCTTGGGTAGAGATTCAAACCTCTCATTAGGAAATAAAATAAAGTTCTGCAATCAGATTTTGGAACCAGTTTGGATGTTTGGCAGTCAACTATGGGGATGTGCAAAGGTATCTAATGTAGAAATTCTCTAGGTTTTCCAAAACAAAGTACTGAGAAATATAGTTAATGCTTCTTGGTTTGTAAAAAAATTAAGATATTCACTGAGATATAAATATTCCGACGACACCAGGACAAATAAAGAAAATCTCCAAAAAACATGAAAAGAGACTTCACCTTTATCCAATTACAGTGGTTCTTCAACTTCTCGATAACCAGTAGTCCATGGTTAGAAGATTGAAGAGAACCAAACCATTTGAGTTAGTCTAGTGTTGTGTTGTAGTGTGCTAGTTCTTATATAATATGTGTTGACAGTGTTCATACAAAACTAATTAGTTGATGGGAATTTTAATTATATCAGTACTTAGGTTAACCCATTTCAGCCCAAATTATTTTTTTTCTGAATTTTTGCATACCCTTTTAAAATGTGGCTTCTTACTATCAGAGTAAATACTAAATAATGTTTATAATACATTTCAAGTATTTCTAATCGTAATTACGACGTGTCGACATTTGTCGACAGTGAGCGCGATCGGGACGGGCCTACTATACCAGAGGTGCGTCGACATATGTCGACAGTGAGCACGGTTGAGGTGGGCTGTTATATTATACTAAAAACATAATCAAAAGATGGTAATAACAAATAACAACAGGAATCATTTCAATATTCTATATTTAATAGTACAAAGATATATTACAGCTAATGGGGCACTGTTTGTAAGGTCTATTTAGCGAGAATGAAATTCTTCGTTGCAATTAGTGTGAATCCCGACATGACATACTTTACATTTCTTCCTTGTAGCTTTTCCGCATTGTGCACAGCGCACCTGTTTTTCCACTGTTTGCAAGAAGTGTCCTGTACCACTGTAGCGGACTTCTGGCAGGACCCTGCTTGATACTTTCGTACTGGGTCTACCTGCAGAAAAACGGGAAACTCTGTATGTTGCTAAATAGGCATTTACAACATACCTAATGAAACCAAGAAAGTCCAGATTTTCGGCACGGCCTTTTGGATTCAAACGGAAAAGCAACCACGCATTGTTCATTGAAACATTTAACAAGTAGGACACCATGGGCCAATACCACTTCTTGTTTCGTATGTTTATTCTGTACGATGCTATGTTTTCGTCCATACGGTCGACTCCTCCCATATATGTATTATACAAAACAATACATGCAGGTTGGTCCAGAGTAATGTGCTTTTTCTGCGCTTTTGACCAACGTTTAGCTTTTCCTGTGGGAGCTACGCCAGCTGATGTTGAAGCCATTGTAAACACGTTATTGTCGTGATATCGAACAAGTGTAATCCCGGTGTCTACATCTGTCACTTGATGGTATGTACCTCTAGCTTCTTTATTCATACTCTTAGCATTAGGTAAGGGGGCATCTTCTACTCGGTCACCTCGAACAGTACCAGTTCCGTCATAGCCGTGTTTCTTCAATGTCTCAAGAAGACGAAAAGAGGTAAAAAAATTGTCAAAAAACAAGCTGTAACGCCTGTCTTGCGGAAGCTTAGATAGTAAATCAATTACAACAGAGCCTCCCAGCCCAAGCTCAGGGATCATCGTTGTACTGCCCTTTCCTTGGTAGGGTACACCCTGAACAATGTACCCAAGTCTTGTGGCAAGAATCCAAATCTTGTATCCGAAGCGAATGGGTTTTCCGTGGATGTGTTGTTTTGCTCCATGCCTGCCAAAATACGGCACCATGGATTCATCAATTGACAGATATGAATCACCTGGAAAATGGTGTAACCATCTTTCATTTAGCATAGTCATTACAGGCCGTATTTTTCCAAATCTATCATCAATTTTTAATTCAGCATTCTTACAAAAGTGTAAGTATCTCATAATATCTTGAAATCGATTTCTGGACATCGCATTTGCCACTGCGGTATTGTGAACATCTTCGGACAGTTCCCAATACATTCTAGTTCTGGACATCACATTATAACCAGATAAAAATAAAATAGCAAAGAAAATACGCAGTTCACCTTTTGTTATAGTGAATGACAGATTACCTTTTTCAACCGCGAATTCATTTGTGCATGCGACTATATAGTCACAAACTTCATCGTCAAAAAAATATTCAAAAGCTTCAACAGGAGAAAAGGAATTTTCTAAAAATGTTGGGCGAGCAAATTCAATGGAGGAGTTGTCAAGTATATCTTCTTTCTTCCAATTTCTAAACTTCTTAATTTTCTTTGCTTTGGCCAAATTTTTCTTTCTCTCTACGTTTTCCACATGTGTAATTTTCTTGATAGGGTTTTGTTTTCTTTTTCTATTTTTTGTATTTGTCACGAGTGTAGTTGTACTAGAAAAATCAGTGGGGACGTCAGAGGCATCTTCGATTGCAAGTGCTTGATCTAAAATGTGAAATTGCTCTCTAGATGTACTTTGAGTTGGTGTCAAAGGTATAAAACCTTCACTATTTTCTTCATTACTTACAATATAATCTCCGTCTGTTCGGAATCTCTGTAAACCGTTTTCTGTTTTTTTCCTCACTGAACATACAGCTCCACCACGTAGCTGGTTTCCAGACAGTTTGTTTATATCACCTGAGGCGTCTTCGTCATCGCTGTCTCCGTCGCTCAATATTGGATTTTCTGGAGGTTCAAGGTATATGTTCCCATCAAGAATATCATCATCTTCCTCAATGAGTGTTGCAATCTGCTCTACTGTCAACCTATAAAAAAAAATCCCAAATAGGTTTCGTATCCTCAACCCCACCCATCCGTGCTCACTGTCGACAAATGTCGACATCATAATTCAAGTCGTCACATGATCGTTATGCAACTTACTGAAGTGCAATTAGAAGATTATTTAAATAGTTTGTCTTATAATTACTGCATTTATAATAAGAAAATGAGGTTAAAGTACATCATAAAAGAGTAAAACGCTTACGATTTGAAGTTATCCATCACGCTTGGAACAGCTCTACGTAACCTCAAACACTAGACACGTCTTTACTGCCGCCAGTGAAGGTCAACACTGCAGGCTGTTACAGTATGTACCAATGATACAGACAAAAATATCCCTCGTCTAAAAAGTCCATTCTGCTTTGATAGAAAAATGTTTACATTTGACGTAGACATTTGTCGACAGTGGGTTGAAATGGGTTAAGATAATGCAAGAAAAGTTAATGGTTGGTCTAATAAGACCAGTTTAAAAAAAAAAATAATAATATTAGTTAGTGATAAATGTTTGTTTAAAATTAACTTCCAGGGGTGCTCAAATTAAAAATTTGTCATCTACTAAAATATTTTTATCGCAGGACCTCATAATCTCTCCACCTTCAAAATTCTCATTTCACTAGCCAAAATATGTCAAAGTAACATAATTTATAGGAAAATTGAAGTGGGTGTTTTTCAAATTTTCAGTAAACCTTATTTTAGATAAAAATTATGGTTTACTAAAATGTTTAAGTTGCGTATCGAATTGAAGGATATAAAAATTGATACAAATTTGAGCTTTTTATGACAAATAGTTTTTGAGTAATGGATGTTTAAAGGCATCAAACATGTAAATTTTGTTTAGCTTTCAATATTAAAAAAATCTCTAACTCTAAAACACATTGTCCAAAAATTCTAAAACTGTATTTTTACATACTTTAAAAGATAGAACAATTGTGGAAAGTATCTGTAAAATCTAAAACTATAAGGTTCAAATTAATGTTGTAATTGGTAGATTTGTCACATGATCCAAATGTTAGTTTTAAAGTTCTCAAGTATTACTAGTTTATAAAGTAAACATTGTTTTCTGCATGAATTTAGAAGTTTTTATTCGTTAACAATTTTAGCTTAAAATTTTTTATCCAATAATGGTTTTTAGTACAAATTAAGTGAAACCAGTTGAATTCATTGGTACTTTCAGTTTGAATAGATTTTACTTTTGACAACTAAAACAATTCTTTTAATTTTAATTTCTTCTTGCTTCTAGTTTGAGTGTAGATGTTAAATTTACTAATACAAAATTTAGAATAATTACTCTTTTTGTATTTTAGTTGGCTACCGAATTTAATAATTTATGGTAATTAAATAATTATAACTTATCAGTGGTTTTTTTAACACTAAATAAGCATATACTGAAATTTCTCCTTAGTTTAAGACATATACATAATAATGTATAGGTCTAAGTTACAGCTGCTGGTGCTAATCACTAAACTTTCAATTTTCGCAAAGGTTTGTCTTTCACAAAATATTAATTTTGGAAAAGAACTACTAGTGTATCACAGAAATTTCTTGCTGTTTTAAAACATACAAATAAAACACACACATACACACACACACACACACACACATAAAAATAAATAACAATGTGTTAAATTAAATGAATAAATTTAATTCTTGAATTTTGTAGTCCATTATGTTTGGTGAATCTTAATTAATCACTTTAACAACAGCTTATGACTATCCGAACCTTGAATTTTGTAAATTTGTGAAAACTTACTGAGACAGAACGATTTCAATCGCTATGTGGCGATCTTCATTAGTGTCTTCTGCTTGGAGTTGTTAGGTTAAGCAGTGACGGTTTTAAAGGCAGGTTTTCGATAGTATCAAAGAGTATGTGTGATTTGTATTGGGTTTGTTTGTTTAATATGTTTGTACTTTGTGAGTCCTTTTTGTTGATGTGTAAGATTTCTAGGTTATGGTAAATGTCTATGTATTTGTGTCCTGTTTCTTATATGTGATTGTAAAATGCTGAATTGGTGTTCTGTTTGTGTTCCTCGACTCTTTGTTTGAAGATCAATATATTGGGCAAACAGGTCGCAGCTTTAAACAAAGAGTCGAGGAACACAAACAGAACACCAACTCAGCATTTTACAATCACATAAAAGAAACAGGACACAAATACACAGACATTTACCATAAGCTAGAAATCCTACACATCAACAAAAAAGGACCACATCTCAACACACTAGAACAATATGAAATTTACAGACACACAAAACCACAAAGTACACACATATTAAATGAACAAGCACAATACAAATCACACATACTCTGTGATACTATCAAAAACCTGCCTTTAAAACCATCACAGCTTGACCCGACATATCCAAGCAAAAGACACTGATGAAGATCGCCAGATAGCGATTAAAAACGTTCTATCTCAGTAAGTTTTCACTCATTTACAAAATTTAAAGTTTGGATAGTCATAAACTATTGTTAAAGTTATTAATTAATAAATTTAGATAGAAAAACAAACTAATACAGTTTCAGTTTTGCACCTGAATGGTTACAAGTGGGCCTAACTTATTTTCAGATAAAAATGAAGCTGCCGGTTTTTGGACTACATGTAGGAAATTCAACTGCTAGTTTAGCTATTTATAAAGAGGATGGAAAGATAGACATAATATCAAATGAAATTGGCGATAGAGTGACTCCTGCTGTTGTTACTGTATTAAATTGTGAGAAGCTCGTAGGTAGTGTAGCAAAATCACTATCATTTCAAAAATTCGACTGTTCTATTCTTCAAAATAAACTATTAATGAACAGATCATTGTCAGAATCTGTAAAAGAAGAAGCATGTCTTAAATCCCGAGTTAGCATTGATTATATAAATGGGGAGTTATGTTATAGTATCCCACTTGGAGACAAATTTGAAAAATATACTCCAGCACAAATTTCTACATTAATCTACAAAAAGTTGTATGACATTGCAAAATCAGCTATTCATGGAGGCGAGTTTGATGAAATTGCATGTGTTATTCTAATTCCTACATACTTTGATTCTGTTAGCATCAGCTACACAAAACAAGCAGTTGAAAATGCTGGCTGGAAAATTTTGCAAATGATTAAAGAACCTGTTGCTCCTATCCTGGCTTATTCACTTTTAAGTAAAAATTTCACTGAGAAAACAAAATGCCCACAATTAAAAGTAGTTGGAGGTTTGTCTCCGTCTAACGAAACAATAGTTCTAGTCTATCATTTAGGTGGTGTGAGTTGTGAAGCAACAGTTTTGAAAATATTTTCTGGAATGGTTCAGATTCTTGGGACAACTTTTAAATACAATACTGGAGGAAATCTCTTAATCCATTCATTTACTAACTTCTTAGCTCAAGAATTTTATAGAAAATATAAATTAGACCCATCAGATAGTCATAAGTCTATGGGAAAACTGAGACAGGCTGCAGAGACCTGTATGCATTCATTGTCTAATTTGATCAACGCAGACTGTTTTGTAGAATCACTCTATAACGGAGTAGATTTTAAACATTCAGTATCTAGAGCTCGATTAGAAGCTTGTTTAGTACCAATTCTAAACATTTATTCAGAACCCATCTACGATGTGTTACAGAAAACTGGTTTATCTTCAGATCATGTACAAAAAGTTATTTTATCTGGTGGTTTAATGAAAGTTCCAAAGTTAAAATCACATATTAGTGGTATGTTTGTGAATGCTGAAGTACTAAGTACATTTTCTCCAGATGAAGTGATGGCTCTTGGAGCAGCACAGCAAGCTGGTTATATATTATACAATAAACATAAATTCTCCCAAGGAAAATCAGTGGGAAATTGTCCAGAGATTACAGATGTAATATTGCCCATTTCTAGCACAGTTGAACTTACTGAGCAGATGATTGAAGTGAGTATCCGAAATCACTGTAATAGGACTGTTAAATTTGATAGGTTTTCAGTAATACCATGTCATGAGTTAATTTACATTGATAATGTCAACACCACTCAAGGAGAACAGCAGACATTTCTGTTTGAGATTTTCGTGGAAGGTGAAATAAAACAGAAGGGCGAAGTTATTGTAACTCCAGAAAAAGATGTAAATTATGAAATTTATGTTAGTATTACAGTAGAAAAAAAGATAGTGATTAAATTCACCACCAAACATCTTGTACTTAATAAAAAAGAAACAACAACTGTCCATTTAAATTCTGTAAATAAACATATTTTTATATAAAGCTATGCTACTGTGATATATTTTCTGCAGTTTAACATGCAATTACCTCTTCTCAAATATCAGAGAAGTTTCAACTTCCTTCCTTAATCTCACACGTATTCCATTTATCATTCTTTATTCCTTCATCATGTTACACAAGTTTAGTAGATACGACTCTTGTTTATGACCTCAGTAGAGAGTATTAAACATTGTGTCTCTGGTTAGATTCGGATTGTAGTGTGCACCGACACCATAAGTGTTTCATTTATGTGTTTTTTGAGTGTATGATATTAATTTTTGAAATTTATTATTTTGTTGTTGATTTCAAGGTTTTTACAAAACATATTTTTGAAATTTAAATACTTAACTAAAACCACTGATCCGCCGATATTTCTTATTAGCCAACTACTGCGCTAATTCATTGCATTGTTCCATTGTGTTAACACAGCTACTGAGAGCAATATTAAAGCTTTAAAGCATTGAACTATGCATTAAATTAGTGTGAAATATAACTGCCGAAAAATATCAGTAAGCTAATAGTTAAAGTCAAATATAAATTCATAAAAGTAATAAATAATTAAAAATACTTGACTAAGTGAATACATAAGGGCTTACTAGCTGACGGGTTTTGAAACAGATGTTCCTTTTACAAAGCAAAGCCTCTACTGGCAGCTTCCCCCAAAGCATAAAGGTTGCTGGTATAAGGTTTATGAGTGTAGTGGAGTTGGGTTAGGTTAGTTGTTTATTATGAAATGAAACAGGGTGTTGGCTTCAAAATATGTGTGGTCATTTAATATGTTTTCTTTATCTCTTGCTTAGTGTTTGTATATTTCGCATTTTTTTATACAATTCACAAGAATTGTATATTTTGGATGAACATAAAAATACACTAATTTTCCATGGTGACATAGTATGGCACAACAAACATCATCTATTAACAGACACTGTGTAACAACTATAATGAGAAAAAAAGTCCATTTGACAAAACAACTGATAACGGAACTATAATGTCTAGAGCGTTTGATTAAATAACAACACGTGGGTTATAAATATCTATCCTTATCTATGGTTCATGTTTTAAGAGGGGATAAATATCCCTTAGACAACACAGATGTGTAGTCTTGTACATGTCGCATCTAAAAATAGATGTCTTGAAGCAAGCAAACAACAATGAGAAACTGACGTCTGTATGATCTATACCACTAATTTGTAGTGAAGTGAATTTTCCTTGGAAAATTTTGTTCCAAGGATGCGATTAGTTAAATTAGGTAATATATATTAATACTCATTTATAGTATCCTTGGATTTTGCAGCTAATCTATGGTCATCCTCGTCTATCATTTTAATCTCTGGGATTAAGATTTCATTCTAATACCTCATTAAATATCAGGCATCTATGATGTTTAGAGTATCCTATTTCCTTTTTATCTTGAGGTTTATAATCCATTACATGCTTTCAAATCATATTATTCAACATCCTCTATACATGGCTAAACCAGATTAGTTGATTTTTTACATCTGTTATATATCTTTTTCAAAAGTAAAATGTGAAAAATTCATTCTGCATTTTTTCTAGGCATGAAACTCCAGCTGCTCTTTGTCAGTAACCTGTTTTGGTTGCTTTTACCTTTGTAAGAACATTTGTTCTTACTTCCAGTACCAGGGGATCTGACATGCCATTTCCTTAGTCCTACCAAAATCCCTCTGCTTGCCTTTATCCTTTCCTTTACAAGGGGATATAACAAGCACATTTCTTTATGATCGTGGATACCCTGATTATAGATTAATTTTAAATAAAGGACTTTTCACATGTGAAACCATAATACTCCAGGAGGTTGGTAAGCACTTTTTTTAGTAATATTTTAGTGCTTGTGCTAGATATGTTTTTAATAGAGTTGAAGGCACAAATATTCTTATCTGAGGCCTTTTGTACTTTGAAATGGTTAAAAAAAAAACATTTTTGTTAGAAAAGTTGTCTCTCTAACTCTTCCCATATTTTTTGGGCATGAAGTCATACACCTTACTAAGGTCCACAAACAGAAAATGAATTTTGTTGTTGAACTGAGACCAACTTCTTTTTGACTTGGTAACCAAAAATATCTCAAAATACTGAAATTTCTGAAGCCAGCTGGTTCTTCCATTTTGTGAGAATCGTATTCTTTCTCTATACTGTCTAAGGTTTCTATCACTCATATACTTTAGTAATTGTGTCAGTTGCATTTTCACCAGTTATTGTAGTTTTTAATTAAGTTAAGTCTCATTGCTGTGAAGCGTATTTCAATTTATATTTAGTGTAGATAGATGTGTCGAAGTTTCTTTGAGTTTTGGTGATCCATACTTCCAAAGCACATCTAGTATTCCTCCCAGTCTGATAGATTTTCTCTAGTCCTAAATCAGATAATGTGAGAATTACACTTTTATTGCAAAATATCTTGCATTTTATTTTTTGAAAATTTGTCTTGAAAAAATTAAAAGTGAAATCAGTGTTTTGTATAATTTTCTACTGTCTTTAATAATAATAATAATAATAATAATAATGGTAAATAAATGATTCCTCTGAGGAAATTGCAATTTAAAAATATTTGAGAACTGTAGCAGTTTATTATTCTCCCTATGCATGGGAAGATTACCCTTATATTAAAAGATGGTTAAAAATAACCATTTTATTGGATGTAACCATTTTGGTTAGTTTAGGATGTAACATTTACAATCACTAGTACAGAGTATATTCCATGGAAACAAAGGAAGAAAGAGTGAGAGGGGAGTAAGATATGTTATATCTTTATGTGTTGATCAAATCATGACAGCAGATCACCACCACATAGCTAAATTTGTTGATCGGTTTTGTAAAATTATTCACTCAATGAATCATTAAGAGAGTTTATTATTATTCAATGAATTTACAACAGTGAAAGCGGGTTAAATTTATTCAAATGATGTAGAATAAAAGCCTCGATGCTAGAAATGAAGTTTGTGCGATTCTAGATGACCATGAAAAGTATTGTATAATTTGTAGGTAATAATGCAGCTGAGTGTCAAAAACATAAATAAGAATGGCATTTGTGCCCCATGTCTGTGGCATAAATAAAAATACCTCTCTTTGTACATTAATCTACTAATATTTATAATCATAATTATTAAAAGAACTATTTCATAAACAGTTAAATGAAAATAACAACTTATCTGAATTACTTATTATGAACAGTAATTCAGTAAACCCCTCAGCAGGAAGATATATATGAGGAATGCTTCTGAACATTATATTATTGTTACTAAAAGTGGTTTTACAAGACAAGTTAAAAAAATAAAAATAAAAGTTGTATATAAAACGAAGCTTCATAAATCCAACATTAAAACCTTTCTATGAGCATAGTAGAGGTCCTCAAACAAGTAACTATCACAAATGTGATTTTGTTGGTGTTCTGTTTTAAGATGGGGAAAAAAATTACAAAAAGCAATTGCTTGGACAGCCGTCAAAAAAACTATCCCCAGCTGTATCTTAAAACACATGAGGCTAATTAATTTTGTAGTAAAAGCCCAGACAGCATATGAGATAAGTATGGAAATTTTTTAAAGGCAATACCAGATCCTAAAGAATCAAAAGAAATAGATCTGAATTAGCTTCTATAACAGAGTCAGGGTTACAGAGATGTAAATAATGTTTATAATATGGTACATCATGGTAAACATTTTTGTCTGTCAGCAGAAAATAACGTGTAATTTTTATGCAATAACTGGCTATTTATAGTTTTCACTGCCGAATGTACTGTGTTTTATTTGGTAATTTGTACTATAATTTTTTACATACTTTATAAAATTATTTTCGAGTCATACATTTCTAGATCATAAACATACATGAAAATTTGAAATGAGGAATTTTTAAATACATTAATTTTTATACAGTGATGATGGCAACAAATACATTCTTTTAATTTGATTATAAGTAATTATTTAAAGAACTAAGTGAAAACTATTAACCTACTTTACTAGGTTTCAAAACCTTTCATTGACCTACATCAGTGAAATGATGGTTTTGAACCATGTCAACATATTAAGTTTATCGTTTTCAGTAAAACCTTTAAATAATTAAGGATTTAGTCAGTGAAATCAAAATAACAACCAAATTTTTTGTTAAATTTTGAGTAAATATGAGGAGATTAAAAAGTTTGGAATTAAAGGTATTTGAATGGGGCATATGGTAAATTACGGTCTTTCATGACTGAATGAGCGCAAAAACATTCATAAGGAATTGGTTTCCTGAGCAGCACTTATAGAGAAATAAACAAGTAAGAACTATTTGTCAATACTGTTATTAGACACCCTTGTTACTTTCAGTGATAACTGAAAATCAAAATAAGTTTTTATTGTTTTATATTGGGAAACCCATTTTTTAAAAAAGACATCACCGGAATGTAAACATCTTTTAAGATATAAAAAATGATAGTCATTTGTAAAAGTTTTTTTAAAGATAAATGAAAAATCATTAAAACAAGTTGAAAATTAGATGCTTGTTGAATAGGATATCATATTTTGCCTGATATTCATATGAAATAAATTTTGCTAGTTGATTGACATTTTGCTTAAGATAGGGAGTTTTAAGCTAAGAATAACCCATACGTAGTACATTTAGCATTACACAATTTCTTCATATTGTTAACGCATTAGGTGGTACATCCGGGAAAATTAAACATTTGTCAGGAGCTGATATTACTTGATAAAACTACACAGATTGTGAATGGAAAGTAAATGGGAAATATAATGTTCAAAGATTTAGTTATATATTTAGCACTGTTACACAGTGTTGCAAATGCACGTCGTTCTTATAAACAATACTAGCAACCGAATGACACAATAACTTTGATTGGGCAAAAGCAAGGGATATCCCGCACACAGCACCACTGGGCCATCTGTAAGCTCAGGATATCCCATTCGCTGTACCCAATGTGTTTAAAAAAAAAATTCAAAGCAAGAATTATATTAAGTCAAATTGATAGAAAACTTAAAACATAAAATAATTGGCAGGAGATGGCGAAGAGGTTATGTTTCCACAACTTCAACCGGTGTCTCCAGTAATAGAATCACTGTAAGCAAACTATAGTTATCATTTTAAGTTACAGATGAACAACGTAACTATTGGAAAGTTGATGCCATATAAGATTCATTCATTCTCGAGGATACAGCCACTTAGATTTAGAACAATGTTTTCCATTGTTGCTTTTTTTTACATTTTTGGGCAACAGATTTCATAAAACTTGCACTCAAAACATTTACTATATTGATTTTCTGATATTTTAAATTCATTTTATTATTTGATTCCATTTTCAACTTCAGCAGACTAGTTTACACATATAGACTTTGACAATTATTATTATGTCATAGTCACGTATAGTGGTACTTACTTTTTGTTTAATTAAGAGAGCTATTACAGTCAATTAAAAACTTAACTAACCTTTTGGTTGTTTTAGGTAGGTTTAGGGTTGGTAGCGAGGAAAGTCACTTAATATAGCTATCCTCATTAAAGAAAAAGAAAGTACTACAGGAGGCAAGTGTCATATTAATTTATATCAAAGTATAATAATTCAATTCATTATATTAGTAGTTCATTCAATATAATAAATACACAAAAACCTCTTAACCATAAACTTTCTTTAATTTACCCTAATGTACATTTCAGTTACAAAGTAACCATCCTCAGAGGGATAACATACAAAGACTTTGTATGTTATCCCTCTGAGGATGGTTACTTTGTAACTGAAATGTACATTAGGGTAAATTAAAGAAAGTTTGTGGTTAAGAGGTTTTTGTGTATTTATTATTAAATTCGACCACAGTATATTCCTAATAAATAGTAATTCATTCAATATGATAGTAATTCATTCCGTGCTTTCATCATGATACTTCTGAACATTCAGCACTATATCATTAAAATTTAACCTCAGAATAGATTTTTTGTCAATAGTAACCATCATAAATAAATATAAATGAGTTATTTATACTATGGATTTGGTCCTTGTTGTACTAACCACAGAATTGATAAAATTAAAATAAAAATTCTGGAATCATTCATGAAATTTTAAAAAATCAAGAAAACAATGCTATGTGGCACCATATTATAATATTAACTCTATTCTTGAAGTTTGTAGTCCATTACATTCGGTGAAACTTAATCACTTTAACATTGTTTATGACTATCCGAACTTTAAATTTAGTAGTGATGTTAAATGGTGTTTAAATAGTGATGTGAAATAATGAAAGTGATTAATTAACTCTATTGTTCGAAATAGCTACAAAGTGTTTTGTTTGGATAGGTTTGGCTCTAAACAAAATAATAAAATTTTGTAACTTAACTAAGCTATTTGGTTAGTGTGTGAAATAGTCTCCATCTAGTGACGGCATTGTAACACACTAATAATACATGATGAGTTCAGTTTAAACGTCACAAAATGTAGGGCCCCGAACACATCAATTGATTTGACTATGTTAAAAACTCTATACACTATTACATTTTTGATTACTAAACTAATCTGAACATGATATTTGGTATAGTTTAATACAGGAAAGTATGGTTCTCTGTTTTATAAAAACACCTGAGTTTCTATACAAACGTGGCTCACAAACTTTAAAAAGCCAAAATTGACAGATTTGTTTCCCAAGAAATGAATTGCAGCGGAGTTTACCTGTATATACAATATGTATGTTCATATATTGTACTTAATACTCTTTGTTTGATAAATATAAAATAGTTTTTCTGTAAGTACAATGCCTTCTTTTAATTTTTCCTTAATCTCTGGCTAACTTTTTCAATAATTTGGATGTTCATGTTTCCAGTTAGCCCGAATCATTGAGGTTCTACTGTATAATTGTAGCAGGATTATTATTATTCTATGCAGTAATTAATTTTAACCATTTTACTACAAATATTAAGTTGAAACTTTTTATATGAATAATACACAATATATCACTGAATATAGTCCTGTTATTCTGTCTGAGGAACAGTTCCACTGGATAAATATTTTAAAAATTATCTCCTTTCTTAAAATCATAAGTGAAATCTTAAAAAAAGAAATAAACAATGGAAGAAATGTATAAATTAAAAGTTTTAATTTGTTACTTCGTTTAAAATAAACCAAAGATTTCATTTTTAGAATTTATTAGGGTAGTGAGCAACATGACAACAATAATAGTCAAAATAATACAACTGAAAACAATAATGACAACAATTATTATATTAAAAATTTTATAAAAGGAAAACTCATTGTTCATTCATGCACACGTCCTCATGCACATACACACACATTTGTTTTTAAAAATCCAAATATTAATTTTAGTAGAACTAGTTTGTCTTTTAAAAATTTATCCATACTTTTTTTTAAAACTGACAGAAGAAATATTTTTTATTCTCATACATATAAATTTTATTCTCATTATAATTTATATTTTCTTCATACTTATTACATTTTAAATTTATTATGTGTTAATAAATATTTTCTGCTAGTATATATTTGACTGACTTAATAATTGATATGAAGTTGGCTTGAATTATTAATGTATAAGCATTTAAAAATGTTTTGTAAACATTACCTCTAAATAAAGAGGAAAACTGTTGTATGATTTCATTTAAGAGAAATTGTGAAAATCAGAGAATTTAAAGCATTCAGTTTTACATTTATTTGCAACAAAAATTAATGATGCCTTGGTACTGGTTTAAATTAAAAGGATTTAAGTTGTAGCTTATATAACTTATTACAACATTTAATGTTTAATTCTTTTGAAAATTATATTTAATGGGGAAATTATAGAAACAAAATGTTTTATGAAGGTATCTGGTATAGTAGGCACCTTCTTGGTTATTTGATAGAGATTAGATATCTGATCTTCCACATGTAACCCATAGTCCTCCATATAATCCTGTTAAGGGAGTTCCCTAAGCATTCTATACTTACAAACCATCTTATATTTCATGAGTTACAAAAGTCAAGACTGACAATTTCCTTAGAACACAATAAGTGTAAAATTAAAAAAATAAAATATTTAACATCATACAATTATTATTAATCACTTTAACATAACGATCAAAAATGTTCTGTATCAGTAAATTGATACAAACGTACAATATTTAAAGTTTGTATAGTAATAAATAAATGTTAAAGTGATTAATTAGGTTTCACTGAAGGTAATGGACTACAAAATTCAAGAATTATTATTAGTTGCATGCCATTTAATTCATAATATTTTTGCTTCATGTTAATGTTGAAGTATATTGCTATCATTGCTGCCAGTTTTAAATAATTTACTACTGACTTAAGATTATAGGGATTTTGTTTTAATTAATTTAGCAGACACAAAGTAAATTTTAACTTACAAAAAAAATTTTAAAAATAACTTACAAAATTGTATCTAACAACAAACACACATTTATAAAAAAAAACTTAATAAAGACTTTTATAGATTTATCAGCTATGATGTTGAAATAAAAATTGTACATTGTGAAATTTTATAACTGCTAAGATACAATGTAGGCCTAATCTTAGTTTTAAAATGCTTGACATTTTTATTAGATGACTAACAGGTTAGTGGATTTATCAGATAGATAATAAAAAAAATTTAAACTTTAGTTTGAAGAAATAACTAACTCAAAGAAATGCCTGGTTTAATTGGAAATGAATTAACAAGTCAAAATTTACCTGACAAATAAAATAAAAATGTAATGTAAAAAATAGTAATGAAGTTTTGACAAGTGGGTTTACAGGTTTGCAACTAAAAACACTTGTACCTATGTTACACTTGCCTATTGTAGCATTTACTTTTATAGCTAGCTTATCAATAATACTAAAAGGGTAATTGTCGCAGCTTCAATCAAAGAGACAAGGAACACAAACAGAACACCAACTCAGCATTTTACAATCACACAAATGAAACAGGACACAAATACACAGACATTCACCATAACTTAGAAATCTTACACATCAACAAAAAAGGACCACATCTCAATACACTAGAACAATATGAAATTTACAAACCCACAAAGTACAAACATATTAAACGAACAAACACAATACAAATCACACATACTCTTCGATACCATCAAAACCTGCATTAAAACCGTCACTGCTTAACCTAACAACTCCAAGCAGAAGACACTGATGAAGATCGCTGCTTAGCGATCAAAAATGTTCTGTCTCAGTGAGCTTTACAAAATTTAAAGTTTGGATATAGTCATAAACTAATGTTAAAGTGATTAATACTAAGAGGTTAGTTATGAACTGAGTTAATAATGGGACACATCTCCCGAAACAACCGTCCTTAGCACTCATAAAAGTAAGTGCTACTATAATTAACTGTAACATATGTATATGTGTTTTTAGTTAAAAACTAGTAGCTCCCCCTGAAGATGGAATCATCTAATATGAATATTTTCATCATATTTATTTATATTTCTAATTTTGTTTAAATGTTAATAAAGAAGTAAAAAATGTTTATTAATTTAGTTTCAAGAAATTACTATATTTGCCCACCATAATAGTTATCATTGGTCTATATACAGTAAATTTTTTTTGAAATTTGTAGTCCATTACATTCGGTGAATCTTAATTAATCACTTTACTGTTTATGGCTATCCGAACTTTGAATTTTGTAAATTTGTGAAAACTTACTGAGACAAAACGTTTTCAATCGCTATGGGGCGATCTTCATCGGTGTCTTCTGCTTGGAGATGTCGGGTCAATCGGTGACGGTTAAAGTGATTAAGTAAAAAAGTGCTAATTTGTCACATTCACTATTCAAAAAAAAAAAAAAAAAAAAAATAGTGGCAAAATATGAAAAAAAAACAAGAGAATAACAAAAATAATTTCATAAAAAGTCTAAAAATAAACATACAATTTTAATGCAATTCACAACACTGGTTTCATTATGAAAGACGGTATTTACAAATTGTTTTAAGTATGCTATATAGTAGTTCTCAAATATAGAGTGTATATTATATATCCCTTATAAATAATACACCTCCATATATAGTAGAAACAATGCACCTTCTAGTAAATACAAATTAATTGTATATTTAAATGAATAATAATTAAATTAAATATATATGTTTGTATTTGTTGATTCCATCTTCATGTGAGCTACTAGTTTTCAATAAACACTTGTAAATATTTACCAACTTGCCTATAGTAGCACTTATATTTGTTGAGGATGGTTATTTCGGGAGATGTGTCCCATTGTCAACTCCGACCATAACTGATCTCCGACCGTAACGTAGGTTAGGGTGGGGATGGGATATTATGGTTGTGTGGTATATTTTGTGAGTATTAGGAGTTATGATGTCAAAAAGTGCGTGTGAGTTGTAATGTAATTGTGTATTGAGTATGTGTGTAGGGTGTAGTTTGAAGTTTCTGTATATTTCGTATTGTTCGGTTACTGTAGCATTGGTTATTTCTGTGTTGTTTATGAAGAATTTGTAGGTTAGATGTTATGTCTATGTAGTCATGTTTTGTGGAGTTGAGATGATCGTCGAAGTTTGATTGGTAGTTAATGTTTGTTAGTGCTATTATATGTTCTTGGTAACGTGTGTAAAAGGACTTCCCTGTTTGGCCTATGTAAAAACTGGGGCACGAATATATTTTTGTTATATTTTGGTATTTGGTTAGACAGTGTGCCCAGAGCACTTTCTGGAACCTTACATAAACTTTTTTATTATTCAGAATAAGAAAAAACAAAACAGTTGTGAGGATGCAGGCTTTTATGATGAATTAAGTAAGCTCTTTAATATGGTGTATCTGATGTGATTGGGTAACAAGCTTCTAATGTATATACACTGGAGAGAATTTTGTAACTGAAGGGAGTAGTAGAGTTAAAATTTAATGATTACCATTCAAGTCTATCGAACTATGAAATCCGTGATACCTTGCCTCTAGTTGGTAGTTCAACCAGTGCTCAATTTGATAGCTACTGTATAATTTGTTAACATAATATATACCTATTAAAATAGTGATGAAGATTGCCACATAGCGATCAAAAACGTTCTGTCTCAGAAAGTTTTAACAAATTTACAAATTTTAAAGTTCGGATAGTCATAAACCATTGTTTAAGTGATTAATAAGATTCACCGAACGTAATGGACTACATATTTCAAGACCTATTAAATGTTCCCCTAATTCTTGAAGAATTGGTGAGTGAAAGTGATTGATCGATTGAACTTGTGTACTAATTTTTAATGGCCATCCGATCCTGGTCTTCGCAAGTCATTCAGTGGGAAAAGTCTTTATGATGATCTTGCTATAACTTTGATGATATTGAGGATATAGCAGATAGGGAATGAATGTTTATCAGTAGCTTTAAAAAAATGTAAAATTGATTTTGTAATTGATTTTTATTATTTTTAACATTGCACTACTATTAGCATCTACATACTATTCTACAGCTAATAGTAGTAGCACTGCTTGTAATAAATCTCAATATTCTTGGCAGAACTATCTAATTAGAGGAAAGAATTGTTGATGGTATTATCAGCATGGCTCAATTGCACATCAGTCATTCACTTTGTACTTAAAACTCCAAAATCATGTACAGTTTAGATTTTGTTTTACGAGCATATAGGACGATTTTTATAAAGGTATTTAGGCTAAAGTTCTGTTAATTGTTTTATCAGTACAGTTCGCCCACCAGGAGAACCGAGACGACGTATGAGGGGTGCACGGAAGTATTCTCAGAAATCCCATCTACCTAACACCCCTTCCACTCCCAAAGCATTGTCTCTCGCATGCACCAGTTAGTACTAGCCCAGTCACGAACATTCGCCTGAATTTTTTAGTTGATATTGTGCCTGTGTCAGTTGCCTTCACCTGTGTTGTGTTGATTTAGTGACTACTTGTGTTTATTTACACAATGGATTGTAATAGTTCAGGAAAGAAGGGGAAAACCATTCACAGCAAAACAAGAAACGTCATCGCTAGTGTTATTAGTAAGTGTGATAAAGAATCCAGAAATAATCAGTTAACCTTTGAGTTGAAGAAAGCCAGTGAACAAGCTGCTCCTTATACAAACAGACCATTAAGTTTTGTTCATAAAATTCGACAAGAGTGCAAGTCTAACGAACCTTTATCTACGCCTGGAAAGAAAAGGAAACGACCAGCGCACAGAAACGCAGAAATCGATAATTTTAATAAATGTGTGATTAGGAACATTGTAAATGACTACTATATTCAGCATAAAAAATGTCCCTCATTGAGAGTTTTATGGTAATCGTGAAGGAAAAAATTGATTTTCTGTGGAAGAAAGAAACCCTTCGCAAAGTTCTCCATGAAGTTGGTTTCAAATGGAAAAAATGTTCTAATAAGCGCAAAATACTTATTGAGCGGGTACTTGTGTTTCGGTAAAAGTAGTAGTAGGACATTAACAATCGTAATTTAATAATATGCCTATAATTAGTAACTTTCATTCAACTCCTATAGTTATTATTCTACTAACTTTATTCTAAATACAGTCAGCTTTTTTAAAATTTAAACGTAAGAGGCCAGTAGACATAAATATACCAAATGTCATCAAATTAAGATGGTTAGTTTATTAAAAATTAATGAAATATTGTTTTATAGTAATTTTTTGCTTATAAGTACCGTTTAATGTAGAATATTTTAAAGTACGTAATCAAAAATTTAATTAAAATCAGATCAGTAGATTTTTTTGCGATCACGACACTTTCTCTGTACTATAGTACTTGTGAGAAAGTTAAAATACAGTCTTTGGTTGAAATTTTCATCAAGGTTAGTAAGTGATATAATCTTTTAGACAATTTAAATAGGTTCAAGATGAATGTTACGGCAAGGTCTAACAGTGAACAGGTAGGAGAGGTGATGTTTTTACAATTCTGCAAAGGGTAGTACACTAACAGCTGGGCCAAATGTGGGGGTTTGTCACCGCATTCCCTGCATTCCTTCCAGCTCGGTTCTCCTGATGGTTGAACTGTACATCACCGTACAATATATTAAGAAAATGGATATATGTATATATATATATATATATATATATATATATATATATATATATATATATATCGCAATATGTATTCTAGTGTATTAATAAAGAACTAAGTCAAAATACAAATACAAGAATTATAATTGTAATTCAATTGTAATTCTTGTATTTGTATTTTGACTTAGTTCTTTATATATATATATATATAATATGTTTTCTTGTTCTTTATATATATATATATATAATACGTTTTCTTGTTTAATAATTTAAAACAACATAGGTTATTCAAATACAAGAATATTTAAATTTATGAATATAAATTAATAAATATTCTTGTATTTGAATAACCTATGTTGTTATAAATAATATATATATGAAGTTAATATATTACTATGTAAGTAATTTTATCCACCATTAAGTGCAATAATTTTACCTTGAGTGATGAGGCACCTTTCGGTCACTTGACCATTGTCGAATCACTGATATTTTTCGGGTGTAGATGTTCGGTCCGTGATATTGGTATTTGTTGACGTTACACGCACTTTCTCTTGATCTGTGTGTATGATGTTTTTATATAGTACAGTACAGTCTCGCTAATCCGGTCTCCGATGATCCGGACGTCCGGCTAATCCGGACGGCCCAAAATTTTTGTTTAGTTATAGTATTTTACAGTGCACAATCCGTCTGCCGTCCACAAAAATATTTATTTTTATACGTCTATATTTGTTATTTTTCAAAGGGGTTTTCCTACTCTAATAGACAAATAATATAATTTATTCATTAAAATATGAATTTACCATATTATTTGTTTCTTTTGTCTATTAAAGTAGGAAAAACGTCCTTGAAAAAATATATTCACATTAGATCTCCCAACACTACAACGCACGTGACATTAGAGACATCTAGCGATAAACGAAAGATAAAGGACCGCTGACTAAACGGATAGACAGTCTTTCCGTCTGGCGTCAGGTCAGTTGTGTTGTCGGACGGATGCCACCTTTACTGCTTCTCGCAAGATTTCTGCTCGGTTGTCATTTAATTGTAGTGCGATAGTGATCTGTTTTTTTTATTTACGTCTCGTTCAGTGTTCAGTGAAAATGGCGACTAAACGTAAGTCAGTGACAGTGACAATAGAAATAAAAACTCCAAGCATAATTTCGTATTGATGGAGGTGTATTTATTTCGTACCTACTAAAATTGCAAAAGAGTTAGGCGTGGGAAAACAAACTGTTTCCGATTGGAGAAAAAGCGACAGGAAATTGAAGATTGTTTTGCAAAAATGGTTAGTAAAGACAGTTTAGGTGGCAGAAGCACTTTAAAAAAACCAAAAAATGAAACCTTAGATGATGCTTTGTATGTTTGGTTTTACCAACAACGGGAACAGGGTGTTCCATTATCGAGTGTAAATTTGCAAACGATCGCGCTGAAACTGAATGTAAAGTTAAAAAGAGGCCCTAATTTTACTGCCAGTGTGGGTTGGCTGTCACGGGTGGATGGAACGACACGGCATCCGTCAACTCGGAATAAGTGGTGAAATTTTGTCAGGGGCAGTGATGCCAGTGAAAAATTCAAAGACAAATTTGGCAAGTTTCTCAAAGATGAAAACTTACAACCTTGTCAGGTGTTCAACGCTGACAAAAGCGGATTAAATTATAAAATGTTCCCAAAAAAAACTTTAGCTTCCAAATTAGATTCAGTAGCAAAAGGCCATAAAGTTAAGAAAGAACGTATGACTTTGCTGCCCTGCATTAATGCTTCTGGTGATCTAAAATTTCCACTTTTGGTGATAGGGAAATCCGCAAAGCCTAGGGTTTTTAAAAATGTAAATTTAAGTGTTCTACAGGCCCAATACAAGTTCCAAAAATCAGCGTGGATGAACAGTCAAATTTTTAAGGACTGAAGTTCTTTGAAAACTTTGTTCCAACAACAGAAAGGTTTTTTAAAAGAGAAAAAACTCCCGCGAAAAGCGAATGAAGAATTGCGTCATGGTGACATTTTTGTTAAATTTCTTCCTCCTAACGTCACGGCTCTCATTCAGCCGATGGACCAAGGCGTGATAGAGGCGATAAAACGGCGATATAGGACAAAGTTAATTTTATCGCTTTTGTAACAACAAGAAGCAGATCCAGCTACACAATTTATTGAAATTCAAAAAAAAGTGATTATAAAGGATGTCATTTATATGGCTGCAGAATCGTGGGAGGAAATTCAACGGTCTACACTCCAAAACAGCTGCAAAAAATTGTGGCCTGAAATGCCACAGGAAAGTGAAAAACCGACAGTCAACCCACTAATGACGACGCGGAATTTGTTCAGATTTTTCAACAATTGGAGGGTTGGGCCGAGTTGATTATCAGTGATTATGACATTGGTTATGAAATGCTTAATCGTCACGGTGTGCACTGCAAACGCAGAAAATGACAGCTCGGAAGAGGAAGACTACACAGACGAACCGGTCAGCCCAACTCATGTTGGGGCGGCTGCAACTGATACTCAACTGCGGAGCTACTGACCTTGAAACGCCTAAGAGATCGTAATGTGAAACGACGTCATTCATCTTTAAAACAAAAGAATATTACGGACTTTTTTCACTAAGTTTTTTAAAGTTTATTTTTGTTTCAGTTTCATTTTTGTTTTGAGTTTTTGTGCGTTTATACAGTATAGTGTAAATAACTTTATGTGAATACATTTATTCAACAAGAAAG
The DNA here is from genome assembly GCA_036971475.1 of Prosapia bicincta. Classification (NCBI taxonomy): domain Eukaryota; kingdom Metazoa; phylum Arthropoda; class Insecta; order Hemiptera; family Cercopidae; genus Prosapia; species Prosapia bicincta. Next base: position 262,604,505 of record JBAIZL010000002.1, read on the forward strand.
ATGCTTTGATATTTATTCATGTCATACCTTTTCGGTTACAATTACAGGATTTTTTTGCTAAATAAGCTATGAAATACTATACTGTATAACTATATTTAGGCCTCAATTTCACTAACACTACTATTTCAATATGTTTCCCCGCCTACAACACATATTGTATGCATTTGTTTGGCTTTTTCCGTCTAATCCAGACTTTCGTTGATCCGGACAGGGTCCGGTCCCATCAAGTCCGGATTAGTGAGACTGTACTGTATGTCTTCTGTATATGTTGTTTGTAGATTCATTAAATTGTTGTGTATGTTTTTGTAAATGTGGTATTTTTCTAGTGAGTTTAGTTCTATTGGGTTATTATTTATTTCAATTATGGTTAGGTTATTTTCGTAATTTGTTATTTCATGTTTATGTGATATTAGGTGTGCTGCAACATTTGATACTTCTGAATTTTTGTTTTTGAATGCTCTATAATGTTCTTCAAATCTTATTTTAAATGATCTGGTTGTTTTTCCTATGTAAAAAGCGTTACAGTTGTTGCATGTAATTTTGTAAATTCCTGATAGGTTAGGTTATGTTTTTCTGAATTTGTTTTGTGGTTTGTGTTATTAAGATATTTTATTATTTTGTTGTTTGGTTTGTATGTTGGAGTGTAGTATTCTTTGTTGTATATATTTGTTATTTTTTCTATTTTGTTATTGGTGTATTTATATTTTAGGTAGATTTTTTTATTTTCATTATTTTTGTGTTCCGGTTGTAGTGTTGTGTTGAGGTTAGGTTTTTTTGTGAATTTATTGTATATATTTTTTATAATGTGTTTGTTGTATCCATTTTCTATTGCTATTTTTGTAATGTTATCTAATTCTTCATTTAATTTTTTTTGTTATCCTGTGTGTATTTTATTGCTTTATTTATCATGTTACTGTAAGTGTTAATTTTGTGTGTCCAGGGGTGGTTAGATTTGTAGTGTATTGTGGTGTTGTTGGAAGTAGGTTTCCTGTATACTGTAGTTTCTATTTTATTATCATTTATATTTAAAGTGATGTCGAGATAGTTGATTGTTCTATTTGTTTCTGTTTCAACGGTGAATTGTATGTTTTCGTTGTATGTATTTAGTTTGTTTAATATTATGATGTGTTCGTTGTGAATGGTAGGTTGGTATATTACAAGTATATCGTCTACATACCTTGTCCATAGTGAAATATTGTGTGTGTTTAGTATAGGTTTAATTATTATTTGTTCAAAGTGTTGTAAATATATTTCTGACATGACAGATGATATGGGTGAACCCATGGGGAGTCCAGTTGTTTGTTTATAATATTTATTGTTAAATTGGAAGTAATTTTGGTTACATATGTGTTTGGTTAGCGTAATGATACTATCTATTATGTTTCTTTTTTCGTTATTGTGTATTAGTTTGTTTTTTATTATTTCTATGGTTTCTTCTATTACCCTAGTATCCCAATAGAGGATTCAACAAGCTAAGTTCAAATATTTTAACACTATTAAAGGTTAATTAGAAATGTGAACTTGGGATCAGGTTTAGTTAATGGAGTACTTCTTATCATACTAGATATGTTTGACAAATGTATTAAATTAGAAATAATCACTGGTTCTGGAAAAGAAAACATATGTTTAGTAAGAATTAAATTAATATAAAATGAAAAGGAACCAATTTCCTTTAAGACTGGGATTTTCAATAACTATAAATATGGTTCAGGGTCAATTGTTTTTGAGTAGGGCTTCAATTGACTAAACGAGTCTTTACACATGGTCAACTTATTTTGTGTAAAATCTCAAGATGGATTAAAGATACATGTTGAAAATATGATTGGTACAAAAAATCAAATTGTTAACACATTCACAAAAAAAATAGTATATACAGAAATTTCATTATGGAAGACAAAATTATATACAATTTAATTTGTATTAAAACATAAAATTACGATACAAAAGTTTAAAATTTTTTCAATATGAATAGGGGCATTTGCCCCTACAACCCCCTTGTATATATAGGTCTGTATATATATGAAGTTGATATATTACTATTGTTAATACTTTTATCCACCACTAAGTGCAATAATTTTACCTTGTGTGATTAGGCACCTTTCGATCACTTGACCATTGTCGAATCACTGGTGATTGTACCCTTGATTCGACAATAGCCAAGTAACCGAAAAGTGCCTCATCACACAAGGTAAAATTATTGCACTTAGTGGTGGATAAAAGTACTATTTACAATAGTAATATATCAACTTCATAAAGTCAGTGCAACGGAAAAATAATGGACAACATAATATATATATATATATTTTTTTTTTGGACTAGGAGACTGACAGACTTACCTTGGTAAGAGTCCACTCTGTAATCTTGAAATAGAAACACATAAAAGCACTTAACCAATGATATATTTCAACCACACAGTGGTCTTTGTCAATCAAAGAGAAAACACAAAAAGAAATATGAGAGAATGAAATAAAATAAATATTAATTTAAAATATCAATAAAATAAATATATAAATATATATATATATATATATATATATATATATATATATATATATATATATATATATATATATATATATTATAAAGTTATTTTTATAACACACAACACAACTCAGGCATTTGTAATTTAAATTCTTTATTACAATTATTTATTAATTCAACAAGTAAACAATTAACACAATAAACAGAACAAAAATAAACTTAACAACTTTTAACAAAATATACTAACTCTTATTTTCTTTTAATTTTTTATAGTTACAACATTTTAATACCCTTGGCTAGTTTAAGATCTCTTGATATCTCGGGGTTATAGCATGGGCTATATTTTTTTTTAATTCTTAGGTTAATTAAATAAATTTTGAACAAACAATATTAAATTTTGAAATTAGCTTTAATAAATATTTTCCGGATGGAAATACTTTAATTTTGAATATACTAAAAAGGCTAAACTATTTGAACTGGATTATTTCTTATTACTTACTATTAATTAACTACAAGATATTCTAATGTACAAATTTAACTTCTCTATTATCTTAAAAGTCCACTAAAATTGATTTTTATAGCGCTAATAACTTATCAAATATCGAAATTTCAGTTAGCTTACGTAAGATTCCGTTCTCTCCAAATTTGACTTTTTACACACTTAAATTCGTTTTATTTACTTCACTTTATATTAACACAGTATTACATTTTGTAATTCACTTCTCCTTAATTTAGTTTGGCCAATCTTCTTAACAAAACGGTATAATTTAGACGAACTCTTTCCAAATAAATAGAATTTTGACTGCTCCTGGCAGATCCGTCTTGTCGCGTCCCCACGCTATCTCCAACTCTACTAACGCGTCCTTAGATTTCTAAAATTGTTTAAAATATGGCCGCCTTTCTTCTTAAAAAAAACACATATGGGTTATAATTTAGTTCGATTTCTTTCCACTAGACTTTCCATCAGACTTACTTTCTTCTGTTTTTACAGCTGATGTTTCCTTGACTTTCACACATGTTAATGTCAACGAACTATTTTCACCGTTTTACAGCTGATGCGTCCACAACGAGCTTGTTTAGAATGGCGTTTTAACTTGGTTAAACCTGGTTGAAACTTACTGTTTCAATTTTCCGATCCTTAATAAAGTTTTCAGTGTTTCTTTAATTACTATTATTAGTGTGTGAAGTGTCTTTGTGTTTTACTTTTGAAATAGTTCTGAATTGTATGTGTTTTGAGCCCAATTTTTCAAACATAACCTTTCAATTCTCTTTTGTTTACAAACGTGTTCACTTTCTCCTTCAAGTAATTACTTAGGCCCTATGTTACTACAGTTTACAAATTTGTTTACACATAACTATTATTAGATTATCTTGTTTTAATTTATGTGTTAGGTAATTTGATATAACAAATTTCCTAATACATTTCCAGTTCAAAAACCTTGTTTACAATTCTATGCTTCTACCTAAATTTAGTTTTCATTTAACCTAACCAATATCTTAATGAATTTCTTTCTAAATTTTGAGTGAGTTATTTCTCATCTATTTTCCAATTCTTAAATAATATTATATAGCCCATTCTATAAATGTTACAATATATATATATATATATATTTCACGTCGTCTAATATTTTTCCATTTCACTGACTATCACGAGCAATTATTTAGTTAATAGGGAGTATGATAAATCATATTTCACATATAACCATGTCTCACATTTTTTCATATGTGTATACATTTCTCTAATTTTTTGTTGGTGGAAAGTTATGTTTTTCAAGTTTGAAATACAAGTTTATAATCAGTAACAATGATAGCTGCATGGTTTCACACACATTCAATAAATTTAGAAGAGAAAAATAGACTGATATTTAAATTTGAACCAAAAATCATCCTGTTGGTTGTAGTATTTATGTATTTTTTTGTTTCAGATTCCAATGAATAACCAAAACTTCAGAACCAAAATCATTATATAAGATGCCACTCAGTGCAGGTAAAAAATAAATGATTGCTTTAATATTTAAATATTGAATTTAGTAGTATTTATTAAAATTATTTTCTCTAAAACAATAATTTAAGAACTATTGTTCTATCTGTCTTATTCCTAATGTATAATGTATTCATAATTGATCCCTCTTTATTCGTGGCAGTTACATTCCCCAAACCTATTAGCGAATACTGAAACCAACTGTATTTAGAAAGGGGAGGGTTACGTTCCACACCAAAAATGTTAACATTAATTATAGCTATACTGTACATTTATAATGCACTAAGGTACATTTATGTACTACATAATTATATACACATTTTTATTGTTAATTACATTTTTCCTCAATCTAAAAACAAAAATTTTAAACAATTCCACAAGTAGGCACGATGTTTCCAAAGCTAGCAGACACAACAAGCGAATGTGATATCTGTTTGGGAACTGACGAGAAACAAAATCCGAGTTAGTTATGGCTGCCGGATACGATTATCGATATTTGGATTTCGAAAATTATTAAATTAGCGTAAACAGAAGTGATGCCAAACTTATGTATGGAGTTGGATTAGGGCGACGGATTGACTCATCGTTGTTTGTCAATGACGATAACGCCACTTTTTATAAATAAACAATGTCTATCTTTTGAGTAGTAGGTCTAATAGTGTACAGTATAACGGATGTTTGGAGTATAGTCAGATATTTTTGTGATAATTAACTGCAGTACTGTAAAAAATAAATAAGAAAAGAACACATTATCCTACAATCTGCAAAGTAACTATACTGTCTTTCTTGTTTTTTTAAAAATACAATATGTATTAGCGGGATAACCTGTAATTTTGCCAACCGTGAATAAGCAAAACCATGAATACTGAACCTGCGAATACCAAACCCAGGAATAGCGAGGGTCTACCGTATTAATTAATGACACTTAAATAGGTTGAATTCGCTAAATAAGTTAATCACAATTCTTTCTTTAGAAAGAACATTTCATTCTTTTCAAAATAATTTTTGTCAGAATACAGCTTATGGAGTTAAATTTAATTTATTCTTCCACCTTTTCTAGTTAATCACTAAAGCAAACAACATTTCACCTGTTACATATAACATCTGTTTTCAAAAGCTTTAGCTGTATTAATATAAGTATAATGTCCTTTCATAAGCTGTGTTTACATTGGACCAAAATTTTCATGTGTAAAGTAGAACATGGCTCTAAAATATTTGTGTTTCTTTAAACTTATTTGCAATACACTTCTACAGGCCTGTTTCTTCTCTCCTGCTATCTAGTCTCTCACTTACACGTCTTTTTAGCAGAAGTAAAAAACAAACAAATGAGCTTACTTGTTGGATTTAGAAGAAAATCAAGCTGTTGGGAGTCCATAATCTTTACGACGTGATAGGCTCTTCATCATTTGTGTGAGATTCAACGATAGATCGAAGGGGAAACCAGTGTTAGTGACATTTGTGTCATTCCCTAAATGTACTTGAGGTTTTGCTAATTTTAAAAGATTTAATTCTGCAAAACAATCAGAGTTTATAGAATACTTTTCACAAACTTTAATTTTATACTGTACCTTACTGTATATGTACATATTGTATTCATGTAATTTTGTACTGTACCTTACTGTATATGTACATATTGTAATCATGTAATTTTGTACTATACCTTACTGTATATGTACATATGTATTCATGTAATTTTGTACTGTACCTTACTATATATGTACATATTGTATTCATGTAATTTTGTACTGTACCTTACTGTATATGTACATATTGTATTCATGTAATTTTCTTGCTGATATTGCCTTTAGTAACTTTTAACTCCTGATAATTATAACTTTTATAAAGCCACTATGGCTAAGTTTATTGCTTTTTCAAATTAGAGTGTTTAATGTGTCTGTATGGTCTGTTTTAACATAGACCAGTAACATGGTACCTGAAAACAATCAAAACGGTCATCATAAATGAAAAAACGACTGCCATTGACCAAAAAGATATTTTCCAACTTTCATAATTCGAATTTTTTCATTAGTCCCTTCAGTCTCAAATTAACCAAGTTCCACTGTATTTGGAAATTTATAAACATTATTCAAAATTTACAGTTTCAGTATATACATGAAACTATAAATTACGTGTCTCTTTATAAAACAGAGGACAACTTATATTAAATATTATGTACCTGGTTTACAATTTAGCTATAAAATATCTGGTTAGACTGGTTCGGTTATAAAAAAAATAATGAATTTGTTAATGGTAAGGGCCAATATAACTGTTTACTTTGTATACAGAAGTTATGTTCTCAGTAGAAAGTACAGACGAAACTGCTTCACTTCAACAATTTACACAATATCAAGAGCACAGTGGTACAATAAATATATTACAATAAAAATATTGGAAAGAACCCCAATACCACAGAAATAATAAAAAATAACAAATAAAACAAGTTACTTAAGATTAAACCCTTATGTACATTTTGATGACCATGTCATCATCATCAGAGGGTCTTATTACAATATTGTTAGAAAACAAAGATTAAAAATATGTTTTGAAAACAACTACCACTCTTCAAAAAGAAGTTGAAAAATGTAATTTTATTAGTTTACCTTTCGATAATATTTTAACAAAAGGGTTAGACTCTATTTTTAAAAAGGTAAATGTTAAGATAGCCTATAAAACTCAAAATAAACTCAAGCATTTATTATGTAACCCGAAAGATAAAATTCCAATGTTGGAAAAATCAGGTATTTATAAGATAATTTGTAGTACTTGTAACGAGATGTATATAGGTCAAAAAAAAAAAAAAATTGTAACTAGATATAAAGAACATCTTGCGCATATTAAATATGATAGACCTGAAAAATCAAGTGTAGCAGAACATGTCCTTAGTAATCAGCATGATTTAGATAAAAATGTTATTTTAGCTAAATGTATAAACTCAAAAAAGTTACTTAATAGTTATGAAAGTGTTTTTATAGTCAAATCATATTGTAAATTAATGAATGCAGATAAAGGACCTATTCCTAACTCACCAATATATACTTTACTTAAATACAGTGGCGGCTTCTGCTCAATTACATTGGTGGGGCTCATGACAAGGGGTCTCCCCAGATTTACAAGGTGCGGAAAAAATTTTGAAATTTGATACCCATTTAACTCGTTTTATATTCTAAGCACCTACAACTTTTATTAAGTTATACTTATTGATTAATATATTAACATTGCTATAACTAATAGACGTATTACGGTGTGATTTACAAAATGTTGTAAGGTTAGGTAGTTAAGTGATCGCCTATTGGTTGCTAAAGCGTCGAGTACTCAACGAGTAGTGTGAATCATGTTTTACTTTTAAGAGTATATTAGGCCACTGTGTATGCGCATCAAAGGATCTATAAATGGAAACAATACTTATCTAGTACATAAATATTATTCTTTAAAATGAGTTTAAAATAGTAGTTTCATAAACGCATATTATTATTAAATATAAAATTTGATTTGTTTACTTTGAGTCAAACGCACCAACATTTATTTGTGAGAACATTACAAATAAGCCTTCAATGCTGCTTCCTAATCAGCAGTACTGATTAGTCATTTCTCAGCGCATGCACAAGACGACGGGACTCCATCCCAGGCCACCCGTAACACGCGCATTGAGTGACGTCATCGCACGGTTTTGGCTGTTTCAGCTTATTCCATGCACTAGTCTGGGGCTCTCTGCTGTGAGCCCCGCGCGGAGCCTGCGGCTAATTTCGTGCATCAACTGCTAAATATTTTATGGTTTTAACATTACTTGAATAATTCTAAGCTCTTCTTAACCTAATTTAAGATAAATGAATATTAAATAAAAATTAATTTTTGTAATTGGGAGGGCTGCGCCCCAGAGCCCTTTTGGACAAACCGCCACTGCTTAAATAGCTTTCTTCAAATACGATGTATTAATTTAATTACTTTTAGTTTATTTATTGTTATTGCTGTAGTTTTTATTACATATGTATTATTATAATGTACTTTTTGACTTAACCTATTTGGTTCCTGATGGCCGATCGTTATTTGTCGGTCGAGGGCGGAGAGGGGGCGAAGCTTACCTCACGCCTATATATAGCTACAGCGGAGAACGATTGGTATCATTCTAGTTTGTAACTTCTTGTGTGCTAGATTGTATTTTGTAATAAGACCCTCTGATGATGATGACATGGTCATCGAAATGTACATAAGGGTTTAATCTTAAGTAACTTGTTTTATTTGTTATTTTTGATTATTTTTGTGGTATTGGGGTTCTTTCCAATATTTTTATTTCAACAATTTAGTTTACAATCAGTTAGTTGATGTTAATAAACTTAATTATATAATAGTAAAGTAACTCCTGATGAATTGGTTGATAAAAGAATGTGTGTTTTAAAGAAGTTATGTTTCTATAGCAGTAAAACTACTATTTATCATTTGTAACAGTTAGGAATGTATCTTTGCGTATTGTACATAAATACAAAAACAGTAAAAGCTGGTCTAATATTTGTCAAGGACATGAGAGTCTCGATATCTCGAGTGGAATGGGACCAAGACCCCTCGGATTACCGAAAACTCGGATTACATTGAAAAAGTTCCTGAGTATTAGAAAAAATAGGACTTGTAATGAACCCTAATACAGTAAAACCCCTCTTATCCAGATCAATGTGCACGCACAAGACTAGACATTTGTGCAGGGATATTTGTTGGCTATCAAAACTTACAGCATAAATAAAGAAGTATGTTTATAGCCCATTGACCTTCTCTCATCTAAACATAACGAATACTGACATTCTAACACAACATAACAGCGATGATGAGGATGAGCGATAGGATTACAACAAATGAATGTTGAGGAAGAAAATATTGTATTGATGTAAACATTTCTTGGGAGCCTCACTCATTTCCTTTGGATCACTTATTGATATAAATATTTCTTGAACGCCCAATTTATTTTCTTTATGGCTATAAACATTTCTTGGACGCCCGACTTATTTCTTTCAAACAGATAAAATACGCTCAAATAGAAATAGGCTCAAAATATGTGGAAGCTCGAAATATCGGGACTCGGATTTTCGAGACTACTGTATTATCAAATATTGTGTCTGACGATAATTAAATTTGTCCATTACTAATATTTTGATGGTATAGATTTAACTTAAACATTTCAATTCAAAGCACCCACTTCAAATTACATTCTATATTTACTACTTTCTTTATAATACAAATAGTTACTTGTTCTATAATCAAGATAGTTATTATCAAGATTGGGTAAGATTGTTCTCTTGGTATCCTTAGTTCATTTTAGTATTAGTAATGTTTCTGTTTGAAATCTATTTTATTGTTTATAACACTGTAAATTAATGACATCAATCTTTTCTTAGACATCTCAAGTGCCCTAAGCCTTTTGGAACATATCCAGCTTACAATAAACCAAAGCGATGATGCTAAACTCCAAGCTCAAACTAGTGATGATCTTAATTTGCTCATTTCGACATTAGAGAATCCAATATTTCGCAGCATTGTAACTATTCAGGTAATTTATCAAGATGTTTATTTGTGTTGAGTGCAGGTTGGTTAAAATAGGTGGATATAAAAAGTGAGTTTTAATGGTTAAAAAAGAGTTTTAAATTAAAGGGTTTCTTAATATATAAATTAGTTATATTTTTTAAAAATGTAAAATTTTGTATTTTTAGTAAGAGACCTTTGAAAATATACTCCAAACTAATCGCATATTCTTGAATAATTTCAAAATATCATTTTAACCCTTTGATTAGGAACATATGCATGCCCTGATGAATCCCTTGGGAGCAACATATTTTTGAAAGATTTTTGAATTTGTTCAAAATTTGCTCTTTATTTTTCTCTACTTTTTTAAATTATTGTACTATTTTTAATATTTGTTATGAAAATATTTAATATTTAAAAAAGTATAAATTTTGTTAACATTAGTAGCAGTCCACAATTTCAGTTTTCACTAGTAGTATTTTCACTCACAAAATCGTACTATTCTTTGGTTTCCGTAATAATTTTGTTGACCAAATCACTATAAAAAATTATAAAAAAAGGCTATTTATTTAGATGCCGATTGGAAAACAAATTTGTTAGAAATGCCTGGTTTATTTCTATCAGAATCATGCAACAATTTGTAAACATGTGAGACGAGCCATAGAATTTGGACACAAAAGAATGGTGACTATATACTCTGCTATGCATTTATTGTTCATGTAATATCAAATATGGAAGATAGAGTGCATTACAATACACAGAAATAATATAACTTTCATATACAGGAATGCTCCTGCTGGCCGTAGCGTGATCTCATGTACTAGTAAGTGAATGCTAATGAAAGGGTTAAAAAATAAATCATTGTGTTACTAAGTAAAAATAGTAAACAATGCATCTAACACACAATGCAATATATTAATATATTGATAATTAAAAATGCTATACACTCGTAGATCAAACCCTAGAGAATTTAATCTATATAATTCTGTTATTAAATTTATGTTCTGAACACCCTAATTACATTAAGGTTACTAAGTACAAATAGTAAACAATGTATCTAACACACAATGCAATATATTAATATATTGATAATTAACAATGCTATACACTCGTAGATCAAACCCTAGAGAATTTAATCTATATAATTCTGTTATTAAATTTATGTTCTGGACACCTTGCTAATTACATTAAGGTTACTAAGTAAAAATAGTAAACAATGTATCTAACACACAATGCAATGTATTAATATATTGATAATTAACAATGCTATACACTTGTAGATCAAACCCTAGAGAATTTAATCTATATACTTCTGTTATTAAATTTATGTTCTGGACACCCTAATTACATTAAGGTTACTAAGTAAAAATAGTAAACAATGTATCTAACACACAATGCAATATATTAATATATTGATAATTAACAATGCTATGCACTCGTAGATCAAACCCTAGAGAATTTAATCTATATAATTCTGTTATTAAATTTATGTTCTGGACACCTTGTTAATTACATTAAGGGTACTAAGTAAAAATAGTAAACAATGCATCTAACACACAATGCAATATATTAATATATTGATAATTAACAATGCTATACACTCGTAGATCAAACCCTAGAGAATTTAATCTATATAATTCTGTTATTAAATTTATGTTCTGGACACCTTGCTAATTACATTAAGGTTACTAAGTAAAAATAGTAAACAATGTATCTAACATACAATGTAATATATTAATATATTGATAATTAACAATGCTATACACTCGTAGATCAAACCCTAGAGAATTTAATCTATATAATTCTGTTATTAAATTTATGTTCTGAACACCTTGCTAATTACATTAAGGTTACTAAGTAAAAATAGTAAACAATGTATCTAACACACAATGCAATATATCAATATATTGATAATTAACAATGCTATACACTCGTAGATCAAACCCTAGAGAATTTAATCTATATAATTCTGTTATTAAATTTATGTTCTGGACACCTTGCTAATTACATTAAGGTTACTAAGTAAAAATAGTAAACAATGTATCTAACACACAATGCAATATATTAATATATTGATAATTAACAATGCTATGCACTCGTAGATCAAACCCTAGAGAATTTAATCTATATAATTCTGTTATTAAATTTATGTTCTGGACACCCTAATTACATTAAGGTTACTAAGTAAAAATAGTAAACAATGCATCTAACACACAATGCAATATATTAATATATTGATAATTAACAATGCTATACATTCGTAGATCAAACCCTAGAGAATTTAATCTATATAATTCTGTTATTAAATTAATGTTCTGGACACCTTGCTAATTACATTAAGGTTACTAAGTAAAAATAGTAAACAATGTATCTAACACACAATGCAATATATTTATATATTGATAATTAACAATGCTATACACTCGTAGATCAAACCCTAGAGAATTTAATCTATATAATTCTGTTATTAAATTTATGTTCTGGACACCCTAATTACATTAAGGTTACTTAGTAAAAATAGTAAACAATGTATCTAACACACAATGCAATATATTAATATATTGATAATTAACAATGCTATACACTCGTAGATCAAACCCTAGAGAATTTAATCTATATAATTCTGTTATTAAATTTATGTTCTGGACACCCTAATTACATTAAGGTTACTAAGTAAAAATAGTAAACAATGCATCTAACACACAATGCAATATATTAATATATTGATAATTAACAATGCTATACACTCGAAAATCATACCCTAGAGAATTTAATCTATATAATTCTGTTATTAAATTTATGTTCTGGACACCTTGCTAATTACATTAAGGTTACTAAGTAAAAATAGTAAACAATGTATCTAACACACAATGCAATATATTAATATATTGATAATTAACAATGCTATACACTCGTAGATCAAACCCTAGAGAATTTAATTTATATAATTCTGTTATTAAATTTATGTTCTGGACACCTTGCTAATTACATTAAGGTTACTAAGTAAAAATAGTAAACAATGTATCTAACACACAATGCAATATATTAATATATTGATAATTAACAATGCTATACACTCGTAGATCAAACCCTAGAGAATTTAATCTATATAATTCTGTTATTAAATATATGTTCTGGACACCCTAATTACATTAAGGTTACTAAGTAAAAATACAGGGTGGCCACTGACCTGGAAAACCGGGAAAACCGGGAAATGTCAGGGAATAATTCAGTTTGTCATGGAAACGTCATGGAAAAGTCAGGGAATCTTAATAAGAGTCAGGGAAAAATTAGATCGATATTCGAATAGTAATATTGCACAAAGCTATAATGATTTGGGGTTTTGCCGCGCTAAGATCACATTCGAGTGATACGTTACGTATTTTTCCAAGAAGTTGCGAAAGCCAGTGGAGTATGTGCCGTAGCTGTGGCAACGGTTCGTGATAAGCAACGATAGCAGATGTGAGGGGGGAGGAGGAGGAGAGGTTTGGAATGGTCGACGCTTAGGACCTGTGTGACAGCTGACCTTGAATTGTGCCGTTGGTTTTGTATCTGATAACCCTCCTGCGTACGGCGTCTTGCAGTTTTGTCTTGAATCGCTGTTAGCACCAAAGGTAAGGTAAGTTAAAATGACAAAGTATTATTACATTTAATTTTCATTAAATTAATTTTGTTTAAAGTATTTGTATAAATTTATATTAAAAGTATGTAAGATACAAATTTAATTAGTCGCCGTAATTGGCTAAACTAAAGAGAATGTAAAATAAAGTGTTCATATTGCCCACGCTAACCCGACTGTAGCTGACTACTGTAGACGCGGAAATTATGTACCCCTGAGTTTGAGCGTTAACAATCAGTGAACCGTTCGAACTAGAAAAAACTATTTGCACCATTAATTAGCGTGTTTAATTTTGCGTTTGTTTGAGCACGTAAATGAAAAAAATGTGATTTTTGCAACACAACGCAAAAAAGTACCGTTTCATCATTCGTTTTTTGTTTAAGTTTAACTTTGAAACAATAGTGCGTCAAAATCACTGATCCAATTTTTGTGAAATTTTTACACCGTATTATAAGACTCACTAGCCTAAATATTCAAATTTCATCTAATGTTTTAGTTACTGTAGATTTATTACAACAACTTTATCTCAGGGCTCCTTTTTGCGATATAATCGGAACATTAAATTCAATAAGTTCTTATATTTTATTTGATACAGGGATACTGTGCGCTGAAGCGTAAATTTTCGCGGCCTCCCGAGGTAAGAGTAGGCGTATACATTCTGGCCCGCCGCTCTCAACTGGAGAAGCCCACTGGAACCAACTGTTTAGATCAGATTTGAATGAAAAGTGTTTTTCTTATCACGTAACATTATTTGTAAATAAAACTGATTCTATTATGTTTCCGGCTCACTATTTTACACACTGAATTACAGGAAACGGCTCAACCTATTTTTGTTAATTTTTTCCTGGATGTCTGGGTAATTTTAAGTATTTATCTATTATACATAGCGCAGTCAGACTGGGACGTTTTGTCTGCAAGTGCCTTGTGTACAATGCCGATATTTATTTCATTCTATAATTTGTAGATTTATATATTTATAGTTGAATATTCCTTATTTTCACTAAATTTTATACTCAGTTTTACATTCATGAATATAATATTTTTATTGAATATTTCTCATGATTGGTCGTTGGAAGGTTAAAATGATACTAGGCTGCAATAATTTTCCGGTTAGTTATTTATTTTTTTTATTGTGCACAATATGAAAACCCGCTATAGCCATCAGGATAGACTGTACATTCCCCGTGTGTTCACGGACAGTTTTCGCATCAGCGCATACTAACTCTGTATCAAATAATATTCAATAACGTAACGCATTTAAAATCACACAAAACTGTTTATAATAATTTTTATTTGAGATTTTATTCTTTAAAACAAGTTTGATCAGACAAAGGAGTCGTGAGATAAAGTTGCTGTACTATAATATCTGCAGTAGGCCTAAATGAGATAAAATTTTAAAACTCATAATAATATGAGTCAAATAATATGGTATACAAATTTCACAAAGATTGAATTAGTGGTCTTGACGAACTATTGTTTTAAATTTGAACGTCAACAAAAACGATTGATTAAACGTTACTTTTTTCGTCGTATTATAATCTGTGTTTTGCAAAAATCATGTTGAAAATGTTTTTGTCAATGATTGAACGGTTGGTTCACTTGTAGTTAGCTCTGACTTGGAGACTATAATTTCTGCGTCGACAGAAAGCGTTTTGACTCTTGTCACAAAGCTATGTAAACGTGTCACAAGTGATGAATGCTCGAGTGTAAATATTTTGTATTAGAAATCAAGTCTGTCTTACACAACAATATTTATACTTTAAATAAACTTTCCGGCGACACGTAACATTCCCAATTGTACTGTCATTCACCCAAAGGCTTTTAATTACACCTATCAGTGCTCGGCCAAGCTACTTCGACGGGGCGAGTATGTGATTACTTTTTGTGCTGTTATGGACGAGACAAACGAAACATCGGAAGTTATCGTGCCGTGCAGCGCCTAAACTTTAAAGGGTTTAAGGTTTTAATTACTTAATCAGAATTAAATTTTGAAACGTAGCTGATATTTCAAAATTTTACTCGCTTGGCTCATTACACTAGCCATATTTTTTTCTAATATGACTACTAATATATATATAGGCTTTAGGGGGGGGGGGTGATTCAGTAAGAATTATTATCATTTGAAAATTTCGGGGGTATTACTCAACTCATAATTACGTTAATTTTCCATATAATTCATTGTTTTTTTAATTTTTAGGGGGATTTATCCATCCGTTCCCCCCTTGGGTCAAATAGCTCCTCGATTCGGCATCTACCCTGAGTGTTGTCGAACTCGACTAAGCGCGGCCCGCGGGTAAACACCAAGATATGATCTTCGCGCTTCAGACTTATAGAAATAAATCACCAATACACATATTAAACAGTTTTTTTTTTCAATTATGTAAATATAAGATAGGCCCAACTACAAATTATTGCTTGAAAAGAATGGTAGGCCGAATTGGCTCAAATTTACATACCTTTAAAATCTTAAAAAATAACCGCAATTTTCGGCCAACAGTTCATCAATAATTGTAATTTTTTGAAAACAGTAGATGAAAAAAATTTACATTTATTAAATTTGATTTAATTATGAAAAATTTGAATATTAAAAGTCTACATATTTACATTATTTATGAATTAGAAATTACTGCGCTCCTTGCCTTCAAGCCCATGAGGGAAACTGCTTGAAATTATTTTTGTAAATTAAAACTTTTTTTTCTTATTAAAGTTACACTCGCAGCAAACTATAACAGGAAATCAATCAATTAATCAAAGGCCATATTAAAATCAATAAAAAGTGCTCACAAAAACCAAACCTAAAAAAAATTTCTACTAATACTGTATTTATTTATTTATCAACAGTGTAGGCTTACTTACATTGGTTATAATTCCGTAAACTCAGTAAAGTCAAACAAAAATACATTCAGTTGTTTTTTACTCTTTAAAACTTTTTTTTCATTTTCCTAAAATTGGAAAAAGTGGAGAATGGAAATTTTGCAGTTAGACACCTCACATATTGACTCGAAAAACTGCCGTTTGATTGACTTCCTGTTATATTGACTCATTAAAGTCAAACAAAAATACATTCAGTAGTTTGTTACACTTTAAAACTTTTTACACTTTGATATAAAAAAGTGTAATATTTCCATGATTAGATAATGCGTTTTATTTTTAAGATTATTGTAGGCTACTGTAGACTTAGTTTCGGTAGCTTAAGTTAATAAAAAATGAAAGAAAACATGGTATTGACAAAAAACTATTCTTTCACAAAATTGTATGAAAACTCCCCTAATTATAACTTGACTTTTTAAAAACAAGTAGGCCTATGCAAGTAAAAAGATATATTAAAAACCACAATATTAAAACATCACTTTGTATCACCTCAGCAAATTATTTAAGCACTTTTTTATTTCTCTTTGGTAAACTGCATATAACAAGTTTTGATAAGTGCAGTTTTAGTTTTGATAAGTACCTCAAAATTTAATTTAAAAGAAGCTAAAACTTTTAATCTAACTAAACTAATAATGAAAAATTAATTTTCAATAGTTCATAGTGTTTTAATTAAATCATTAATGTAATGCAACATACTGAAAATTTTTATCGCACTTATAGGGTTAACATTATTCTTAAACTCTTGAGACAGCACAATTAAATGAAAAATTTACTTTAAAAAAGTTTTACTAAAAGTGACTTTTTCAGTAGAATAGACTTCCAAAAGTTGCCTGCTAAACAAAGTGAAATTATATACCTCCTTTATTTGAAATATAAATGTTAAAGGGGTAAACTTAGGAGTAACTCAATTGCATCTTACAATGAGTTTACGTTCTTACTTTCTCACACACATCTTCAAACAGCTTTAACGGTATCACATCTCCCAATATTTAGCACTATTTATGTAGTTATTTTTATTCGATGTTTAGTGTATCATTTATGAAACTGCAACCTTTATGTAATCTAGAGTTATGTGTTTACAGATGTCAAAATTTAAGAAAACCACCTTCAATGACACATGGCTTCTTAATAGTAGCTTCTCTCCGTGGCTGCAAAGAGTAGAAACTGACAAGTACTCAGCTTATTGTACACTGTGCCGAACAACTTTTTCCTTGAGTAACATGGGAAGAACAGCTGTTACTAGCCACTTATCTGGTAAAAAACACAAGTTGGCTCTCAGCAGTAAGTGTGAAACTAAAAATATCAAAGGCTTCTTCAGTGTTAGAGATGAAGCAAGTAGATCTACAAGTATAGCCGAAACATCTACATTAGCCCTCTCAGAAAGCTTAAAACCCCCAGAAATTAGTTTACCCACCTTGACAGTTGAACCACAAATTTCAGGCTCCCAAAACACTGGTTTGAACAAATTTTTACAGCAGAAGCTACTCTAAAATCAGAAGTAATATGGGCTATAGACATTGTAATGCAACACAGATCAATGAGAAGCAGCGAGAGAAGTGCAGATCTTTTTAAGCTCATGTTTCCAGATTCAGAAATTGCAAAAATGTTTCAGCTTGGTAGAACAAAAGTAGGATATTTACTAGTTCATGGTATCGCCCCATATTTTAAACATAATCTAAACAAAATGTTGAATGATTCATCTTATTTAGTCATCGGATTTGATGAGTCTTTAAACAAGGTTTCACAGAAAGGACAAATGGATATATCAGTCCGATTTTGTGATAGCAATAACAAAGTATAGTTTAGGTATTTCAACTCAGTGTTTTTGGGCCATAGTACAGCTGATGATTTATTGGATTCATTTGTCAAAGCAATTGAAGAACTTGACTACAAGAAAATTTTACAGATATCAATGGATGGACCAAATGTTAACCTTAAATTTTTGAGACTTTATCAAGAATACCTCAATAAAAAAGATAATTGCAAGATTCTTCTTGACATAGGTAGTTGTGGCTTACACACTGTCAACAATGCCTTTAAAGCAGGAATCAAGGCTACTGGATGGGGTGTGGTTGAATTTTTAAGGACATTATACAATTTATTTCACCATGTACCATCTAGAAGAGCTGCTTATACTTATTACACAAATTCAACTACATTCCCAAAAAAATATTGTGCTGTTCGGTGGCTTGAAAATAGTAATGTTGCAAAGACTGCTCAGTCCATCCTACCCAACATCGTAAAGTATGTGGAACGAGTGGAAAAGGACAAAAAGAAGCCTAAGTGTCAAAGTTTTGTGACTCTCAAAACCATGTTGAAAGATAAACTGTTAAGTGTAAAACTTGCATTTTTTCAATCACTAAGTGAAGAATTGGAGCCTTTCCTCCAAGTATTTCAATCCGACGAGGCACTTGCACCCTTCCTTTACGACTCTCTATCAATTACTTTGAAAAGTTTAATGTCTAAAGTTGTTAAAAAGGACAAGTTAGCAGAACACTCAAACAGTATCATCAAAATTGATTTGAATAAAACTGAAAACCTAAAGAGATGTCAAGAAATTGATTTAGGATATGGAACCCGACAAGCCCTTAACAAAATTGGCAAATGCACAGATGAGGAAATTTTCCACATAAGGAAACGATGTAGAAAAGCTATAGTGGCAATTTGTTCCAAACTTCAAGAAAAGTCACCTTTAAAAAGTAAATTTACTAAAGGCATTTCGGTTCTGAACCCAGAAATTGCTTTGAAAGATCAACTTAGAGAAACGAGAATGAAGTTTGCTCTTGAAACACTTGTTGAAAATAACTGGCTTGTTGGTTCATCAGCGGATAAGATACACAGAGAGTTTACAGAACTTTGTTCAACACTCCTTGTAGCTGAACAACTGAAGTCGTTTGACAAGAAAAAACAAAGATTGGACGAGCTTTGGTTGATTAATGTTGCTAATTCAGTAAGCGACTTATCTGATGACATGATGAACTTTTTAAAAATGATATTAACACTGTCTCATGGGAATGCATCCCTGGAAAGGGGGTTTTCAATAAATAAAGAATGCATCATAGAAAACCAGACTGCGGAGTCGTTGATAGCTCAACGTGTCATTTTTGACAGTGTATTATCTGCTGATGGACTTGAAAATCTAGAATTCAGCAAATCCATGCTGCAATATGCCAAAAATTCAAGATCCCGCTACCACGAAGAGTTGGAAAGAAGACGCAGAGAAAAAACCAATGAAGTAGAATCTCGGAAAAGGCAGGCAGAGGCTTCAAAAGAAATCAAGAGATTAGCGATAAAAAAAAGAGAAATTTTAGAAGAAACCCAAAGAAGTTTAGATGAAATCGAGGCAAAACTGACATTTTTAAAAAAGTAGTTTGGTACAGGTAAAATGTTTTTAAGCTGGCACTTGAGGGTTGCGGGCCTTGGCGAGATTCTGAAGGTGGGGGGATGGTGGAGGTACTCCCAGGCTATTTCTACAAACAATCGCTTTGACTTCCATTGACTCTGGGGTTTCCCATCGCATTAAGGCTCATGCGGGGAATTAACGGGGTTGTTAATTTTTCGAGTACAGTCATTTTTTAAAAATTAATTAAATGAAATTAATTTTTTAATTAATATAAATTAATTCATACTTATTTCCAATGAATTTATGCATTTAGGCTTCATTAAACTATAAAAACTGTGGAAGTAAAAGTCGAATAGGATTGGCTAAGGGTTAGGACGCACTAGTATCGATTTTTGGCCCCAATGAAAGGGGACAGCAGTGCCTGATGTTTTCTGGGTGACTAATAGAGAATTTTCACCTAGGATCCAAGAGCCAGCTTAAAATATTTAATCTGTAGTTTATTGTGAACAATTTATGGATAGTGTTTGTTACTCTCAATATCATCATCATGCTACTTATTATTGGTGAGTTATTGCTGCAAAGTTTGTTTCTTTTAACTTTGATTTAGATAGATCTTTCCTTACAGTAGGATAGGTTTATTTCTCTTAAACATTTTCAATACTTGAATTTTAATCATGTATCTTCAGATTTTGTGTTTTAATTGGTACCAAATATATAAATAACCCGTATTTTATTTGCTTTTGGAGTCTAAATTACCATTAAGAAAAACCTTATCATCTAGTTGGTTAAAAAAATTGAAATTACTGCACTCAAAGCCCTTGCAATACGTCGCTATCTTGGAATTTTCGCAAGTCAGGGAAAATAAGTTTGTATCAGGGAAAAGTCAGGGAATAGTCAGGGAAAACCATTAATTGATATCAGTGGCCACCCTGAAATAGTAAACAATGTATCTAACATACAATGCAATATATTAATATATTGATAATTAACAATGCTATACACTCGTAGATCAAACCCTAGAGAATTTAATCTATATAATTCTGTTATTAAATTTATGTTCTGGACACCTTGCTAATTACATCAAGGTTATTAAGTAAAAAATTAAATTCTGAATAATTACAGTATAAGAAAGCACCACACTTTATGTACGCTATAATTTATTTTGTTCTATTTTAAATTTTGTGTCACAGAGGAATGGTTTAAATCAAGATGTATGAATGCAAGATAATAAATAAAAACTATTTCTATAAAACTACAATAATAACCTGTTAAGTGCTATAGATGCATTCCATGGCTTTACAGTGTTTAACACTTTAGCTGCCAGCCACAATATCGCAGAGAATTGCCAAAATATTTTAAGTTTATTTTTAAATAGTATGCACTTATTTTTTGTTTTCCTGTCATACCTAAGTACGAAAATACATTTCTTATCATAATATATATAAAATCATGTGTCGGGCCAATTTGCCTGACATAGTTTTTAACAACTAAATATTTAGTAAATGATACATAAATAAACTTTGTCAAGCCAATCATTGTTTTTGATTTGATTATGTTTTCCTATCTGTGCAACACAGTCTTAATATTTTTTGTGTTTTGTGTGCAAACAATGAACAACAAAACCACAATTCCATGTGCCCGTTACCCACATAATAATCTGACTGGCAAGAAAAGTGTTTTGGTGCCTATCATGAAGACATGTAAACGTGTCACATGTTATTGATATGCAAGTTTATAAATATTTTATATATAGAACGAAAGTGTAAACATTTTTTTTCCTGATAAGTAATGCTTCAGATCTGATAAATGCTATACAAGATTCATAACTAGTAAAAGTTTTAAAACTTAATAATTTATTTCTAAGGAATTTACGTTACAGTTTACGTCCTATGAGTTTATCTAAGCGTAATTGTGTTTGTACTTAATTTCAACCAAGTTCTTTTTTTAAGGGTTATTTTACAACTAAATATTTAGTCAATATTTCTGACTCCTTTTTTAGGTTTTGTGAAATTTTGAAAACAATAGTAAAAATCAATATAATACTTCATTAAAAATTATTTATTGAATTATTAAAGTATATAAAGATAAACTTCTTTCAATGAACCAATTTTTTTTGGTTGGAATAATCAACTCAACTTCACTAAAATTATTAACAAATATAGGACAGCTGTCGGGTTACTGTCTGGCAAAACTCCCGACAAATAGCTCCTAGATAACACCATGTTTATAATGCCATGGGGATTTATCTATCAGACAAAAACAGTCGTAATTATATCTGTAAGTAGTGTGAAGATTGTTGTTTAATACTATGCATTCATTTTTTCAAAAGTAGTAACACTGGATTGAGTAGTACTAATTAACATAAAACGTTACTAGACATCAATGTCCTAGCCCAACAGTATTTGGTTTAGCCTACTGGGCTGTCTGGCCGACTGGGTCAACATAACAAAGTGTTAATGAAACACCACTGTATGGGGTCAAAAGATTACATCATCATGTCGGGTGATTATGTTCATTTGATAGTACTGTCATATATTTCTTATTTGTTTTTTTTTGTTGTAATTAGGTTTAAATATCTATTAAATTCACTTCTTACCACTTCTTAGAACTTTTACCTAAACATTTTGTACCTAAACTGATGTGTTTTATTAGTTCCAACGTTGGAACTTTTCAAAATTGGCATTTAGTAAACTTGAATGAAATAGACATCTGTTATTCTCACAGTTGCTCCCTCAACAAGATGGGGATATAAACGTATATTCTTGTCATAATAAAAATAATAGATCGTATGTTTATTTATATGGGACATTAACCGAGAGGATAGTAAAATGCTGATTGCCATATTCTGGTTATCTAGAAAGGGATAGCCATGTCTGTTGTCTAGTCTTTTGTGGATTATTATGAGTCGATATAAATCACCAGTGACCTTGAAAGCAAATATTAAAAATGCTATAATAAATCTAAAGTGTTTTAATGAGGAAGTGTTAAGTGAAGTATCACTGCATAAATTAAATGTACTAGTTTCTTTCTAAAAAACTCACTATTTCAAACAATTTTAAATAAAATACTTTTTCACTAAATGGGAAACTTGGTGCAAAGTTTTAAAAGTGGTTAGTATCTGACCTAAGAGTCTTAGCCATCACTGTATAAATTTATACTCGTAGTAAAGATTCTATATTAACATTGACAAATCTTTTCTCTTACTGAGTATATATTCCTGCCCTTCATTACCCTAATCTGAACTCACAAACCAGTGGCCTATTTAATGGTATAATTTATTTTATATTTTATAGGACTCATTAGGAGAACTGAACCAGCAGTTACAGCAACATCCATCCATTCTTCCAGTTGATTTCGATGTCAGTCTGGGAGGAGACCTGGTACTTAGTGTACCACCTCCATTATACCAAGGAGACTTCCCTGTTAATGGTCCAACACCTCGAAGAGAGTTTGATGACCAACGAGTCCCTGATGCTAAATTATCTCAAAGTTCTTCTGGCGAACCTTCTCCCCAGGTACAGTTTACTTATTATAGACTTAAAACGTTTTAAAATAGAAAAAATGCTTACTTTCCTACAAAATTCTTTTCATAGTCAGAATAAATAACCGAATTGGAATAAATGAGGCAGTTAAAGTGCAGTTATGAAGAAACTTCCAATTTTGAGGAGGGTTAGAGTCAAGAATTGTGAGCAGTAGAGGCTTATCTTCTATCGTGTTATTGAGTTTTGTGGTTATAAAATTAGATACCAGACCAGTTTTGTAACTGTTGTAGCCATTAAGGGTCATTCCAACATAATTCATGGTCCAAGGGCAGTGTATAGTTTTGGTCGCAAAACTAAAGGAAGAAAATGAAAATAGGGTAGTTCAAAACATTCGCGGTTACACTAGAACGTCCGGAAGACCACCCACCTTACTTTTAGCTTTCAACAGGCTGGTGTTGACGGCCCCGTTAATCTCAGATCTCAAATAGATAGAAGCAGCATAGCCTGATTCTGAACCATCACAAAACTCAACGATGCGATGACTGGCTGATCGCGTGCCTACATGGCGAGGAATTTGAATAGCAGACAAACAAGCGAAGTGGACAATGAAGCTGTTCCATTGATCGAGCAGAGGGGTTGTCAGAGGCTGGTCCCAGTCCAGTTTCTCCAACCACAAGCGTTTAAGAAAAGACTTAATCCAAAAGGTAATAGGCGTTAAGAAGCCAAGCGGGTCAAAAGTGCGTGCGACATAGGACAAGATGGTGCGTTTTGTGGGCACCAGCGTAAAAGTTTGAGTTTGATACGAGAACGAGTCTGAAGAGGGGTTCCATTGCAAACCCAATATTTTATTTGCAGCGGATTCGTCTTGAAACAACAGCGGATTTTCCAAGTGAGAAGAAGGTAGCGTTGCGAGTAGCGAGGGTTCATTTGACGACCATTTTCTGAGTTCCAGGCCGGCGCGAGCGAAAATGTCGATAAGTTCTTGTATTAGCGTCTTAGCGGCCTCGTGCGTGTCAGCTCCAGCGACGACGTCATCTACGTAGGTCTGATGAAGGATTGCTTCGGAGGCTGTAGGATAGCGGTTTCCCTCATCCCTTACCAGTTGTTCAAGCGTTCGCAGAGCTAAGTAAGCGGAAGGGGTTAGGCCATAGGTGACCGTAGCAAGTTCATACTCGATTAACGGTGATTGAGGTGAAGCCCGGTAAAGTATGTGTTGGTAAGAACGATCCTCAGGTCGGACCAAAATTTAACGGTACATCATCTTGATGTCGGTGCAGACAGCGTAAGTATATAAACGGAAAGAGATGATTAAATTAGCCAAGTCCTTTTGCAGTTTAGGACCGGATAACATTTGCTGATTCAGGGTGTTTGCGTGGCAATTGGGTGATGACGCGTTGAATACCACTCTAAGCTTAGTAGTAGAGCTGGTGGTTTTAAATACGCAATGGTGCGGAATAAGATAGTCAGAAGCCTTGAGGGCGGGGTACATGTGCCCTAGAGCGATATACTCGGCCATAAACTGATGATATTGTATGGCTACCTCAGGCTGGCGGTTTAAACGTTTTTCTAACGCATGATAACTCGCAAGAACAGTGTTACGGTTAGACTTGAGCGGGATAGCTTCCGGCTTAAATGGGAGTGCTACGATGTATCTTCCCGTTGCGTCACGACCAGTAGTGGTTGCGAACAGTTCTTCACACAGTTGATCTTTGGGGCTGAGGTGATTCACATTCGTGACTTCTTCGACTTCCCAAAACCGTCGAATGTTGTCATCAATTGACTCTAAGGTAGTGATAAATGCGCGCGGTTGATGAGGCATACTGTAGGGTATAGATCCCATGATGACCCAACCTAACCTAGTGTTAAGTGGTGAGTGTTGCCCTTGGATAATGGTGCGAGGTCCATTCGTGAGAATCTGTGTGAAAATGTCAGCGCCTAGGATGATGTCGACACTTGAAGGTGCATCGAAATGCGGATCAGCTAGCGGTAAGTTCTTATAATGGGCACGTATGTTTGGTGCCAGAGCAGTTGATGGAAGCGGGTCAGTAATGTGCTGAAGTACAGCAGCTTCTGCGGTAAGCAAGACACTCTGGTCATGCCTCGAGAAAATTTGTAAAGTGACATATTCAGATATGCGGGTTGTCTTGGATGCGACACCAATCAATGAAAGATTTGATTTCCGAGCGGGTAAGTTCAACAGTGTACTAGCATGTTTAGTTATAGCAGAGATTTGACTGCCTGGGTCAATGATGGCTCTGAAAAGAAGCGGTTGACCGAAATGGTCTTGAATGATGACCTGTGCGGTGCCCAACAAGGCAAGAGAGGAATGAATTTTACAAGAAAGAGCGTGCGGTTGTGATTTAATAGCAAGTTGATGTTTGACTGTCGAACTGGGGTGTCGCGGTTGAATTAGTCAATGTCGTGAAGGAGCGGGGTCATGTAACAATGTGTGATGCGGATCCCCACAGTGTTTGCAGTGTTTGACTGATTTGCATTTGGACTGAAAATGTGAGCCAAGACAGTTGAAGCAACGTTGTAACTGGTTAATGGCCCTTTTCCGTTCAGGCACAGTTAAATCCAAGAACGCATTGCAGTGGAATATGATATGGTCCGAGTCGCAGTAAATACATTTCCCAGCATGAGTGGTTGATACGTTGGCTTGAGCCATAGGAAATGGAGGTAGTCGATGTCTAAACACTGATTGACCCGGCCTGTTAGAAACTGGTGAGATGGTTGGTCGCGTCACTGTCTGTGGTCGAATAGGACTCTGCATGGTAGGCCTTGCCTGAAAAGTGTGAGGTTGAGGTATATTTTGCACTGGCTTAAACTGAGGTGGTTGAGGGTTAATGCCCTGATTTAAGTCGCCACTTGAGTTAATGTTAAGTGGGTCAGCGTTTGGATATGACTCATTAATTAGGTCAGGTTCATGTAAAGAAGACACCAATACTCGAGGTTGTTGGCTTGTGCTAGCTGCGGTTGAGGTCGAAGGCTGGCTGAGCAATTCCATTGCCCTAGCTTGTTCAGTTACAAAATCATTCAAGCTGCGGTAAGTAGGCATAGTGTTGGTGCCTAGCCTGGTTTCAAAATTAAGACGAGTCTTCGGATCTAAATTATTAACTGCCAGTTGAAACAACAGAAAATCTGCCAAGTCCGGTAAGTTAATGGCCTTCAAGGCACATACTGCATTAGAGTGTGCGGTTAGAAAGCGGTTGAGTTCTGAATGCGAAGCGGTTTGCATTGATTTGAACTCTTGAATCTGTTTAAAGTAATGATCGGCTAGCCTGCGTGGGTTTGCATAGCGGTTTCGCAGCGCCTGGTAAGCAATTTCGTAATTGCTTTCAGAGATAGTCAGTCCGGTAATAACTGCTAATGCATCACCTTTCAGAGTGGATTTCAGGTACTGAAATTTTTGCACCGCATTGATATTATTATTACCATGAATCATGGAGTCAAACATTGTGATGAAGTCAGTCCATTCGTGGCTATTACCTGAGAAAACTGGTATTTGTAGGTTAGGTAGGCTTATGCAATTGGTAGCAAGATTGCCTGGTGAGGTTGGTCTTACCTCCGCTTTAATGATATTGGGGTATTTCACTAACAACGGTAAGTACATCTCTTGAAATTTAGCCTTCATTTCGAACGCTTTTTCCGCGAACTCGGCAACTTGTCTTTCAAAGGTCTTTTCCATGTAATCAAACGTTTCAAAAAAATTAGCCTGAATTCGCCTAAGTTCCAGAACAATTCCTTCCGGAATCTCATTTTCATTTAACACACTTTTCACTTGCTCTAAGTCAGTAATAATGTTCTTTAATTTTGCCAAATAGTAGTCAGTATTAATTTCCATTTTGAAATGTTCGAAAATTTTCAAATATAAAATTTCAAAAAAAATTTTAAATTTATAAATATTTTAAGTGGACTGTATATAAAATTTTAAGCCGTAATAAACCGGTTCGGTATGGACCAATGTTTAATTAGCCACAAAGGAACCACGTGAT
The DNA here is from genome assembly GCA_036971475.1 of Prosapia bicincta. Classification (NCBI taxonomy): domain Eukaryota; kingdom Metazoa; phylum Arthropoda; class Insecta; order Hemiptera; family Cercopidae; genus Prosapia; species Prosapia bicincta. The sequence continues at coordinate 262,631,782 of JBAIZL010000002.1, forward strand.
CACTGATATAAATTATCGTGAAAAATTTAAAAACCATTTATAGCTGAAATAATTCAAACAATCCGGCCCAGTGGGGACCATGTATAGTTTTGGTCGCAAAACTAAAGGAAGAAAATGAAAATAGGGTAGTTCAAAACATTCGCGGTTACACTAGAACGTCCGGAAGACCACCCACGCTTTGTTGGAGCAGTATGGGGTCTGCTTTATTAATAAAAACGACACTGAAGTTAAATTTAACACTAAAACGTTAATTAAAGAAATAGTTCAATTTTATGAGTGAAGTTAAATCTACGCCACTTACCATTCCAAGTTATACAGGGTAGTTGAAGAGTTGATGCTGCAGGTTGTCCCAGGCCTGGGTTAAGTCCTGAAGTGATGAACCGTAGCTTACGAAGAATTGCATAAAACTAAAACTCATTTAAAATTAATTGAAAGTTAAAGGCACTTCAAATAGTCACAACAGAAAATCTTTAATCAACACTTGATAGTTCACCCACGAGGTCAAGGAGTTAATTGTCTGCGGTGTAATGAAATACCACGCGTTTAACCTAACAAATTACACTTGTACAAGGAAAGCGGTTTCAAATAGTTTTATCGCGGCTAAAGTCGTTAATTTATAGTTAGAACGCATCTAAAACATTAATTGAACATAATCAGTAAGCGGGGTAATAATCAGACGCGGTTTAAACCCGATGTAATCGGCTAAAACACTTGAATAGAAACCAGGAGAACCGCACTAGTAAGCCATGTTGCAAGAAGAAGTGTAACTTGAGAAAGACGGAAATGCTAGCAACAGGTAACTAAATCAGAAAATTAGTCTAAAACCATAGATGAATAGTCTAGATTCGTCTGGTGACTGGATCGTAAAACCTACTTCTTTGCAGTAAAAGAATCCTAGATTCTGGTCGGCGATGAAAGTCTAGTAGGCGGTGGAACTTGAACTGTGATAAACACCAGCTGATTGCTAGGTTATACGAAATAATGAGAATTGTAAACAAACATGGTCTGTTGAAAGTGAGGTTAAGGATCCTGTACTTAACAGGCAGTATTACACGTAATGCGTAATGCACAGTGAGCAGGATTATGTACATACTGACAAAATTTAGAACTTCAATCAACATTTTCTCCAGATCAGTGCACAAGTAGTGAACCAGGTCATCAGACAAGTTACACATTGCAGGTTAGAAGAAATATGCTTCTGGCTTACAGAAGTAGACAAAATTCTTGTTCTTTTTTGATAATGAAATAATTAATGGCATTTTAGAAATTGATAAATCATCAAAAGAATCAGTCGTTGTTTAACTTCAATCAAAATTTACCGTGCGATCTGATGTTATGTGTGGGTTGAACACATTAGCGTTAAACAGACTGATGAATGAAACATTGATGCCGAGTCCAACTTTTTGTTAACGAAATTAGAAAACAAAGTTTTTTGGAATCATTAATTAAAAAAAAACCCATAGATTTAAGCAACAGTAAAAAACATTAAGTTCATACTGTAGCGTAAAAAAATATTGAAGTTTAATTAGGAATAAATATTAATTTTTTTGTTTTGTTTTATGTAACTTATAACAAATACTAGTTGTGTAAATAGGAGAAAGTGTTGTGTTTTTTTTTTCAAAACTGCTGTATGTACTGTACTGTATTTTTACAATGAGAAACAATTTTTTGATGAAGTTTTTAATAAATTACAATTAAATAATCACTTATATAAGTACAGTTGTACCTCCACATCCGCAGGTAATGGGGTCCAAAATTACCGCGGTAACGTGAAACTACTGATAATAATGACGAGATGTGGTAATTGCTTTAATACACAAATACTATACCTACAGGCATTTATAGTATACAGTATCTTACGGACCTTACCTTCCCTCCACTGTTTTTCCCTCCTTTTAGCCTTTTCTCTTACTCTTCACCTGTCTTCCTCTGACCATGCCTTGTCCGTAAGAGAGTAATGGTTTATCCCTTGACTACAAACCTTGGTTCGTGACCTGTATCTCAAGGAATAAACCTCTCAGGAGAACCAACTCTTGAATTTTTTATGAAAACCAATTAGCCTCCCATAAGCCTCTTTAAGCTCCTTTCGGGGTAGTGGAATCTTTGAGAGACACTTGTGACTTAAAGACTATACATGGATACCTAGTGAACTTATTTTATTTTAAATGAAAACACCGCTAATTGGAAACTATAAATTTTTTATTATCTGTTTGGATTTAGAATTACTTATTATTATTTGATTTATTTTAATTAACAGGATTTAGCTTTTTTAGTTTGACCTAACCTTACTTTTGAATTACCATGACTATCTGGTTTCATGGTATTAGTACAGAATATGTCCCCTTTATTGTGTTTACAATTTTATTATTATTTATATTAACATACACACACACACACATACACACACACACACACACATATATATATATATATATATATATATATATCTACACATATTATATCCTTTTCTAATATTATTATCAAAATCCGAAATTGCTTAATATGTCTACTATTATCTATTTAAATTTAATTATTATAATTAATTTGCACATAATTTTGAGTATTCAAGTTAAATTTTACGTATTTTAGAGTCTTGTTTACTTTCAAACATTTTAAGGTTAATTTCTAGTTACTTTAGGCTATGTCTTTTAACAAACAATCCTTTTAATTCACTAATACACTCTGGTTAACATTTACCTATTTATAGGTTAACCTAATTAGTTATAACATGCTAGGCCTTTAATAAAAACTTCCTGCTGATACTTATATACTAAGTCAAAGGATTTCATACATTTTTCAAGAATAAAGCCATATCAGATAAAATTATTTAAACACAATACATTTATTTCCAATTAAGGCAAACGGGCGAATGGAAATAGATTTAGAATATTTGTTAATTAATTTAGGTAACCTAAGAGAGTTTTCAGTCCCTTAGGTTATTCACTTTTTTGTTAATTTTGATTTTAAGTTAATATATTTTGAAATAAAATTTTATCTAAAAGAAAATTAAATTGTTTATATGACCTTCTACTGCAAAATGTTAGGTATCTTCTATGGTTGGGTTGTCTTTGGGCCTGTTCACAGCTTCCATGGGATTTGGATGTAAGCTTCACTACATGGCGTCGGTGAATTTTGTTAAGTTCGGCTTTTTTTTTCATTTTCTTGGTCGAGATGTTGGTAGAAACATATATGAGCCTCAGGTCATATATTTGTACTCTCCCCTGGTCACATCGTAGCACTTTATACGGACTTCTTACCACATATTGGGTTGTTAATGTTTCTGCGTGTATCAATACGATCTCACTCGATGGCCCCTCAAATTGTTCTGCCTCAGCGTCACTTCTTTGGCTTCGTCTCCACCAATATCTTCAAACTTCCGCCTTTACGATGTCAATCTTACATTTTTAACCAATGAGATAGCCGTTGCTATGGTAACTAACTCTGTTTATTTCGTAATTTTTAATATTAATTAGTTTCAATTTTTGTGAAATACATTTCTTTACTCCAATGTGCTATTTCAATTTTTTAACTTCCATTTAATAATTTGTTTGTCTTTATTTCTTCTAATTTAATTAAGTTGCTGTTTCTTCTTGCTAACTCAAACTTCGACAGTAGCGCTGTCGCTGCAGTGTGGCAAGATCGTATAAACAATCTCCCCACGCGGTTTTTTACTGAAAATAACATAGCTTTATCCTTGGATACCTCAATTTCTAGGCTATTATGTTTTAAATTAAAATTTGCATCTTTACTAAAATACAACTCTCCCTAGCTAGGCCTAATTTACTTTCCGCACATTTTTATACAGTAAACTCCCGATTATCCGTGGAATAGGATGGCCCGGCAACGACGGATAACCAAATTCCCCGGATAATCCGCTATGAACAAAGAATACGCAAAACGATCGATAATCGATTATTATACCATAAGTTACACAAATAATGACCCCGGTTAATGCAATTCACAAATAATTTTCAGAAGACATGATAAATACAGAAAATAATTTAAAATGTCGATGTATTTGACGGATTATAACATGTACATTTATGTAATTTCCTTTACACATAATTCAAAAAAAATCGGTCACTTTCGTCATTCTTTTATGAGCATTGATTTAGCTTTAACGTGCGATCTAAGTTTCTTAAGAACCATTTTGTCACACTGTGTCTAGTTGTGTCACAAAGCCATAAAGATCGATAATGTATATGACAGACATGGATAATGCATATGTCACGTCCTAGACTATTTATAGTCGAGATTACCTGACATTTGTTTATAATCTTATGATACACATTAGGTTTTCAGGCGTCCAAGCATTTTGTCATTGTCTCTTATATACAGTAGTCAGCTAGCCCCTTTTATTTCGCTGGCCAGCGTCGGGATGCTTCCCTTTCAATGTAAAAATTAGTACGTACATATTTACATATCTATTCCTTTCATCTTAACTTCTATTAAGCCTTATATGTATTTACGTCGTAATTCACCGTTTGGAAATTTAAACACATGAATCTGATTGGAATAAAAATTACATATTTGTAAAACAATGGCAGACCCCGGATAATCCGCAAACCGGTTAAACCGCCCACGGATAATCGGGAGTTTACTGTACTTATATTCACTATCCCTGATTATATTTGGTCAAAATTAATTTAATATTATACATTTTGGCTGGGTCCCATAAGCCTCACTTTTACAGTTTCATTTAAATCGGTCTATTAGCCGTTAGCCTAATTAATGTTGTGTTGGTTTATAATTTATTCTAACATTCCCAGTTTGTCTATTTAGTTCTAATTACTTTAGTTTACATTGTTTTTCCCTATATTTAACATTTTTATTATAATACTATGAAATAATTGGAATTTTAGTTGATTGATCTATTTAAATATATCTATTTAAATATTCTAGGCTTAGTTACATTTATCTGTACTAATATTAGATTTATTTGCATCGGTCATTCTGGCAGTTGCAAGTAGTACATGTACATATAAACGTGAATTGTGTAAGCACAATATATTCTGTATAATCTTTAAAATATTATAGTACAGTACATAAGTATTGTTATGTACAGAAGGCCTATTGTGATTACTGTTCGTACTTACCATCACGTAGTGTAATGTATACAGTACTTCAATCCCATTGTAGATGCTAACAACAAACTTTTATTATCAAATGCAATGGCAATTAATTTAACTTTGTAAACTTATTTAATAGAGCTGTACAGAGATTATGTAGGAATAGTACACTTCAATTTACACATTAAAAAAATCACTACACACGAAAAAAAGTTTTAAGTTGACGTTAAGAAAAAAAAATTTTTAGTCAGAAACATCTTCATCTGACAGTGGAAAAGACTCGGTGTTCGAAAAAGAATGGTCTATTACATTGATGCTGATGATGTTGATGGGACAGATGAATTGATAGTTGGCACTATTTTTTTCTACTGGAAAAACTTGGGATAGGGAGTTGTTTCTTTTTTTTTAATTTCGCTGGAGACTTGTTGAAGAAGCTGCATGACATACATAATCATTTTAATAACTTTAATTTCATTTTCCATAAATGGGCCGTAATCCATTATTTTTTCTTTCAAACTTTGTGCACAGAATAGGCTACTGTAACTGCTAGAAGCTGACTGAAGAGATTTCAAGAAAAGCAGTAAATCTGTGGAATTCAGTAACTCAACAATCAACAATGAAATACTATAGACTACTCTATGTAAACAATATGGTACTATATACAAAAAAAACTGACTCAAGACATGAGCGTTTGTAAGAGGCTGGACTTCAACTATTCTTCGATTCTCAGCATGACAGCATACTGTTGGCAATTGAAACCGCGGCTACCGATACTATGGATAAGGAGGCACAACTGTATGATAAATTTTCTCATTTTAAAAGAAATTTGGCCTTTATTTTTATATATGTTTCTATGTACAATTTGTAAAAGACAAACATCCAGTAATCTGACATTACCTTGGGACTACTGAGATTCCATTTTGTTACATAAACAGTAACAAACACGAAAGTTTAATTTTGTTTTGAAAAATAAAATACAATTATAAATCATTATTTGTCACAAAATTAGTACGGAAAAAAATTTTATATCACAAAGACATCTTATAAAATGGATGTGTTTAGCAGTGTAAAATCGTAAAAATAAGTATAAATTTCTTGTGTTTGTTTCTACTATATCACAATGTAATTATTAGCATGTTTACAGTAAAAACAAACAAATTAAATGAAAGTGTTAAATATTTAAAATTTGTAATTATAAATTTTTTAAAATAGGTAATTAATTAAACTTAGGGTAGTTCCATATTTATACTTGAAATACAATTTTGTAAAATTTATTGATTTTGATTTACTGTTAAAGTTGGGGTATAAGTTATTGCCAATGTTTAAAAATTAAAACCTATGTTAGACAGCAACAAAGAAAATTATATTTGAAAAGGAAAACAGACGAATATTTGTTAGACATTATTCATTTTAATTGGAAATTTTAAAAGTTTTTATGCAATTTAATTAATTTCTCTTATTTGTAAATTTAGCTTTTTTAAAAACTTTTTCGGTTTTGTTTATCACTGTAAACAATTTTACCCAAATCAAGTTTTTTTTTAAAGACATGTTTAGAATACCGGTGACAAATTCATATACCTATTCATATACGTTTAATAAATATATTTTTATAAATTATTAATTCTGTGTTTATTTTTCAGATAACAAGCCCTGGTCCTGAGGACATAACATTACCCCCAATAACTACCCCTACCTATGCTTTGGAATTTCAAAAAGTCATTGAACTTTCATCACACGGGAGAGAAGTTCAGACTATTAAAGTTAGTATTTATTTATTTTTCTCTCTAGTTTTCACTTCTAATGTTAAAATATTTTTCCTGTATAGTGAATATGTTAAGTAAAATTAAGAAAACATTTGCTTCTTACACAATTTCCATAATCATCTGGTGTTTTAAATTTAGAGAGTAATAGTATGCAATAAACACTAAGGCTAGTACAGAAAGGTCTAAAACAATATCAAACAAACAAAAAGGTTGCAATAGCCTTTTTTTATTTGGTTTTTCACTTCTTCAATACAGTTTCTTAGTAACGGAAGTAACCAAGAAGAAACTAACAGTATTTTGTTGTTCCTAATATTAGCACTATATCCATCTAGCAAACTCTTGGAGAAACTGAAGAGTTTCAAAATAGCACTGTGTGTGGACAGAAATAGCACTGTTTAAAATAATTCAACTTAGACATAGAATGTACAACGTTACTAGAGTTATTTAAGTGCAAGTTGGTGCCTGAGGTGTTTTAACTGTAGAAGACATGTGGCATGTGATACTGTCATCCCGTTTTCTTTCTTAATAAAATTAGTACTATATTAAAATGTATAATTAATACTACATTTCTTAATAAAACTAGTAGTTTTACCTATCTGTAAATAGTTGTACTATTTAGGGTACTTATTCTATTACTTATAATATCTTAGCTTCCTGGTCGCACACTTTAATAACATTTCTCATCACTTTCTGTTCACTGCTTCGAAAGTCTTTCCTTTTTTTTTCGAGTACTACTCATAATGTACCACACAAAACTATTTATCTACTATTACTCACTAAAATATAACAACTAAAAAACTACAGTACCATAAGGTATATGTTTGTAGGTCAGGAATATATAGCATATGTGCAGACTGCAAACCGAGCATTACAGATTTCTATGCCAGGGCTCTTCTCTTGTGCTGGTGACAGTACTTGAACATGCATAGCAACTGTCTTTTCTCACTAATAATTTATCTATTGGCAATGCCAGTTTATCTATAGGTAATGTTTATTTACTGCTTTATCTATTGGCAATGTTTTTGTCAAACACAAAATAGAAAATACAGTTCAGTTACTAATGCTATCTTGTATCTAAAAATAAGAATGTGATATTATAACTAAGAAAATCTATGATATAGCTACACATAATCTGAAGTTTTTCAACTATTTGTCTGTTTAGTGGTGTTACTGTAATATGTATTTTTAAATAAATACTTACCAAGAAGAAATTAAATAAGGTAGATTTAGTTCTAGAAGTGAACTGCACCATTAAGCCCTTTAGTATGTCCATTATGACAATAGGTTATTTAGTGTTTCACATAGAATAGAAAATAATTTGCAGTTTTTGTATTGTACATTTTGAGGTTTTTTAAACAATTAAATTTATTGATATCACTTGGCAAAAACCACAACTTCTGGATACTTTTCAGCAGCCGTGTTTCACCAGATCAGTGCATTGTTCAATGCTGGGAGTCACGGGTATATTGCTCATGACTCACGAAATTGAACAGTGTACTGATCTAGGGCAAAACACGTCTGCTGAAAAATATTAGTAAGTAGTGGTTTTTTGCCAAGTGATATCAATAAAATAAGAAAATAGTTGCAGTTTAGCAAGTAGTATCAATGAAAAATTAAAGTCTATAAATTTGGCTGAAGCAAGCTGTGATATAAAGCTGTGGCTATTGGATCCAGCCAATACTGGTATTATAAGTTTTGTCTAGCCAGCTAAAGAGTTTTGTCTGTCCTCTGTGCTTTCATTTAGGCGTGATATAACCTGTGTAACAAGTCCAAGTGCACTCTTAATGCAACAAAAATATCGCCATTTTCAGAATCTATATGTTAGTTACATCAAGTTAAACCATAATTCATTAGCAACTGCTTTAGCTTTCAAAGAATTTTTTGTAGAAATTACGTCAAAATTAAATTTCTATTAAATATGTATGAGTATATGACTTTAGAAGTCAAGCAACTGAAATGGTAATTGAACAGCATGTACTTGCAATGAGTCTAAGCATGAAAAAACACTTTGATTAAAATATGAAGCATTAACAAAGATCGTGTTTTCAAAAAAAGTTTGTCTTGGTATGTTTTTCAAAAAAAATTCTTAACCCATTACCTGCCAAATTTTAAAAACGATTTTTACATTTTAAACACATACCTTTAGAAATTACCAAAAAAACATTTTTTAAATTGTTTTTTCAAATTTACCTGTTTTAGGTTTATTTTAAATAAAAGTCGCAAATGGGTATCATGGCATATACGGGTAAAAAAACTTTTAAGATATAATCAAGTCAAATGTTTATTTATTGTTTTACAAATAAAAACACTATATTTAACACATAAAAGTGTATATTTTACAAACAAAAGACTCTATTTATAGGATAAAAGTGGTGTTAGTTCAAAGAGTCGTTAAGCAAAACCTAAAAACATTTGAGATGGAGACCAGCATTAGACTTGGAGTATTGCTCCCTTATGCTTGTCTTGCATAATCCACACTTTATTTGCTTTCCGTTAATCGTTCTTTCAGTGTAATTTCCTGCAGGGTAAAATCTTACATTTTCCAACAGTTTTTTGTTACAAGGATTCGGTAAAACAGGTCTGCCAATGTTTTTTGGGTTGGATACAGAGGTCAGTGCTAGATAAGTTCTAGCAATTGTTCACCTGACATCTTTTGCCCTGATATGCAAGAAAGAATGTGAGCATTGGCCACCGTCATATGAATAAGATCGGTGAATATAGGAAAGTACCATGTTTTAGCTTTGATTTTTATCCTGTACCTGTTTATGAACCAGTCCATTTTATCAACTCAACCCATGGACTTATTATAGGTAGCAATGAACTTTGCCTGACAACATTTATTCTTCTCCTTAAGTTTTGATCAGCTAGTCACAGCTTACTGTGGTTCGATAAAACTTTTACATATTTGTTATCTTTCCAAGTAATGGCAAAAAAATTGTTCTTTTGATCAAAACGGTAGTCACTTGCATCGCGTTCCTCTTTTTTCATTTCTTTATCTGACTTGATTGTCTCATACTGTCCCAGTGGTACAAATACTACTTTCCGTTAGGTTTTTATCATGTCAAAGAGCCTGTAAAAAGGTTGTCAATTTAAAAAATATGATTTTGGGGAGTATTAGGTTCAGAAACTTTGGACATAATAATGGATGAGCCTACAGAGATTGTTTTATCATTGGGTATCTGTACTTTTCCCCTCACAGAGTTCGGGATGAAAACAGTAGCCTGTTTATCGACAACATATTAACCATTGTTTGAAGCCAACTATGATAGGTTTTCCACATGTAAATTGCTTCAAGACATGAGTAGCAAACCACTCAAGTTTGTAGAAAACGAGGTATAGTATCATCTAAAATATTTTCATCGATCTCATCTGGGTCAGAAAGATTATCAACATTATCCGGTGGCAATAGAATATGTATTTCAGTGTCATCATTAAGAGAATCCAAAAATTCTTCATCATTCATGAGTTATACAAGTTGGTTTAGACTCAAGAACTCATGCCTGCAATCGGAATAAAAAAATTAGTATGGGCCTAGATAAAATACACTGGATATGCCATGATCCCCAAATGGGTATCACTATTAAAACAACCATAATTTATAAATATTGGTAAAAATATGGAAACCTACCTTGTTACTGGTTTATGGAAATGTTAACCACTGTAATATATCAAGTGGAATGATATAAAAATTTTACATACTGGAAATTGTATAAAGAAAACACATAACCATATATGTAATTTCCTTACCTGTATCAAGATGTGTATCTTAATACAAATGCCACAAAATTACACCATTCCTACCACTGTAATGCATGAACATAACCTCAATGAACCTAAGAATGCCTCAATACAGGTGTTGAGCATTAACAAGCAAGTGCTGAATACCTAACTCTGTTTAAACACCAAATCCCCAATTGGGGATCATGGCAGGGAATGTGTTAAATTATATATGTTTGGTGTGTCATTAATTATATTAACAGTGTCAGGTCTAGCTCTTTAGTAGACGCCCGTCTCTATCTTCCTGGAGGTTTTTAGGCAAAATATAAAAGATTCCTGACTTATAATAAATACCATATTTACAAAAAATTATACATTGTTGTAAAGGGGATGAAACAAGACTTCAGGAAATATATACATATGAATTGATTACTTACATATAGAGAGCTTTAAGCTCGTTTGAAAAATATATAAAAAACGTCAAACAAAATATCAACACTGTATATCACTGGATTTCACTATAAATATTTTAAATTGGATTGAAATCAAATATTACATGTTATATAATGTTTTAAAGCTAAAAGAAAATGTAATTTAGAAATATTTCTTTTAAAATTTAGAAAACTCTAAAATTGGGTCATTTACATTTCTATTCAGTTCATCAATGAAAGATACGTCGATTGTACCTCGGCCTAGATCGGTTTCACTGTCATTTTTACTGTCTAAAATCAACATATCTTGTATTGAATTGCTTCCCAAATTGTCTTTAGCCATTATATTTATAACGTAATATCTCAAACAATAAAAATTAAATATAATAAATAACTGAAAGATAAATTTAAAGCAAAAAATAACACACTCGGAAGCCTAAAAAAAATTACACAAACTGCAAATTAAATAAACGAAATGACGGATAGATATCAAACCAACATCGGTCAGAAAAATGTCTGATAGCTCTTAGTCGCCACACTTAACCAAATACGTTTTTGTTCATTATATAAAGTCGGAATGGCCAAAAGGCGAAGCCATGTAAAGTAGAATAACCAATATAAAAGACGATATCCACAAAACAGAATATGCGGGAATTACGTTGCTGTGGAAATGACTACGGGAACCCGAGCTATACATAGGCGTAGGCAACTAGCTTTAACTAAATGGCCCGATCTATTCTCGGCTGTAGGCTTGAAAGTGTTAATAATAATATTGGTGTTATAATGGTGTTATTGGAAGTAACAGTCCTCTACCTTCTGTCAAATGAATCTCTAGATTTAAAATTTCATGCTTCCTTTCCATGTAGTCTTGAAATAAAATATATATTATTAAAAGACAAATTTGTTATCAATATGACCTTACTTGGACACAAGGTAATAATAATTTAACTAGTTCATAATGTCATAGTATGATATATTTTGTTTAATTTTTTTAGTTATTGAAACCTGAAGGAGGCAGTTTGGGATTCAGTGTAGTGGGACTCAAGAGCGAATATGAAGGAGAGCTTGGAATATTTGTCCAAGAAATTCAACCTAACAGTGTAGCTGGGAGGTGAGTCTTTATTTTATTTTAGGTTTATGCATGGTAGTGGCCGTAATTAATTAAAAATATTACAATTAAATTTTATTTTTAAAATTTACTGCAGAACCCTGAGATTAAACCAGGACAGTGTGTTTGTTTTTCATTCTTGTAGAATGTGTATTAAAAACATCGACACAGAAACCATATTTTTTGGAGTGATAGCTTCTTGTATTTCGTGGATTTTGTTCTTTGTTTTAAGGACATTGTCTTAAAAAAATTAAGTTTAACTTAGAGAAAGTCTTGACAAATTATACCACAAGTTACAGTGACAAATTGAGAAAATTGAAGTAGACCACAAACATTGTTAAATTATTGTTTAGTTTATAAATGATAAACTAAAAATTCTTATAAATATGTTATACTTTCCTATAGTAGCACATACTTTTATAATTGTTGAGAACGGCCATTTCGGGAGTTACGGTCTGAGTTGACAGTGGGACACATCTCCCAAAACGGCCATCCTTAACAATTATAAAAGCAAGTGCTACTATAGGTAAGTGTAATATATATTTACAAGTGTGTTTAGTTGCAAACTAGTAGCTCACGTGAAGATGGAATCAACAAATATATAAATGATGGTTTGATAGTATTATTAGACATGGGAATATACCTCTGATAATTTTTTTTGTTTTCCTGATTATAACTTATGAAATATTCATAACTTTTGAAAATTACTCAGCTGTATTATAAAATTTCGGTTCACTAGTAAAGCTTTGTGTAGCTTAAACACTTGACCCAAACGCCTTTTACTGTATATATGTTCAATATTTAATGGAGATGTTCTCAATTGAACTTTTCCTGCCCAATAATACATGTGCCAGTTCTAAACCGCTCTCTAACTTAGAATTAACATCATGACTGCATGTCACATACTGCAAAGAATTTGTCTGCAAACATCTTCTTTATAGCCGTAGATATTTATAGGCATTTATGGAGAAATCATTCTTATAACATTTAGTGTTGCATTAGAAGTGCCATGAGTGTGTAATAACACCTACGTTTCTATTTCTTAGACATTAGACAACCACAATTAAGGTAAAATCTCTTGACTTATCCTTTCCTATCATCCTAAGGTAAGATATGTGAGTACAACGCTAAAGGTGAAGAAGTGTAGTTGCAGCGGACTACTGTAAGCACTCTACATTTAGTTTCCAATTAACTACATTTGGTAATCGTTTATTAGACCGGCCCCATACGATATTTGGATTATTGTTCAAAAGCACAAAAAGGTACGATATCCACAAAAAAAATTTTTTTTTCAGGAAAGTCTTTTTTTGAGTTTAAAGTAGGGGAAATTTTTTTCGGCAGAGGCATAAGTTGTGAATAGGCGCGGAGTGATACAAACATTTCGTTTTGTCAAGACTGCTGTGGCGCCACGCGAACTCTACATTATTATCTATCTTGTGACTTCGAGAAGAAAATATTTTGCACTAATTTTTATGCTTTCACTAATTATTTCGTGTGGATATCGTCTTTTTTTGGTGGTTTTGAACAATACTCCAAAATATCGTAGGTGGCCGAAATAACAATTACCTTTTATTTAATATTGCTATCTACCTATATTAAAATATATCTACAAAGTATCCAGTCAGGATAGATTTGGTAATAATTTTATCTAACATTACTATCTACCTGTATTAAAGTATACCTAAGAAGTATTAAGTCAGGATAGATTTGGTTCTATTTTGGTAAATATTGCCGATGCAGAAAATTACAACCAAATCTATCCTGACTGGATACTTCATAGGTATACTTTAATATAGGTAGATAATAATCTTACTGAGACAGAACGTTTTCGATCACTATGTGCCGATCTTCATCAATATTCACCGAACGTAATGTACTACAAAATTCAAGAACATTACCTAATTAAACGTCTACTTCTGTGGAGTAATACTTCGGCATGTGATCTCTATTCTAGCCTTACATGTGTACATTTGGTTAAACATATAAAATTATAACCAAATCTATCCTGACTTGACACTTCATAGGTATATTTTAATGTAAGTATATAGTAATGTTGTATAAAACTATAACCAAATCAATCCTGACTGAATACTTCTTAGGTATATTTCAATATAGGTGGATAGTAAAGTTGAATAACATTATAACCAAATCTATCCTGACTGGATACTTCGTCGGTATATTTTAATGTAGGTATATAGTCATGTATAAAATTATAACCTAAAGTTAAATTTTGAGATTTTAAGGTTTTGAAATAGTGTCTGTAAGTGAATGTTTGGTCCTGGTAAGTATTTTTGCGGTGTAGAGTTCGCGTGACGTCACAGCAGTCTGACAACAGGAAACGTTTGTATCACTCCGCGCCTATTCACAACTTGTGCTTCCGCCGAAAAAAAATTTCCCCTACTTTAAACTCAAAAAAAGTAACTTTCCTGAAAGAAAATTTTTTTTTTTTTTGTGGATATCGTACCTTTTTGTGCTTTTGAACAATAATCCAAAATATCGTACGGGGCTGGTCTAATAAACGATTACCTTACATTTAATAAGCGGTCCTTCAATTTATATCTTTTAAGCCCTGCATTGATGTCTTTCATGGCATGTTCCACTTAAAATTGACACCTATAATTAGTCAATCAATTCCTCTGTTTCAATTATACAGAAACATCAGTCATATTGGTCTTTTGGGCTGGATTATTGTTTCCAGTCCTATGAGACAATTCACATGCTTAAAAAAACCCCAACATAAATCAGGTCCTTAAGGGCAGCATTATCTAATAGTAAATCTAAACATTTCTAGTATGTCTAGAATTTGAAGAAGATTATTGAACAAAATTTAACTCTTAGTCCATTTTCTGGTATTGTGGATGGAGTTTTCTACCTACTGATGTATTGTTAGCAAGAATTTTACTTGCTGAATATACTTAAAAAAAAAAAAAAAAAAAAAAAAATAGTAAGTGAATTCAAGAAAATTGCCAGTTTACTTCTTATGATACGTTTTTCTGCTGTACCATTTAAGGTGTCTCCGATTACAATTTCCTGCAATTTCCAACAGCATTTTCTCATATAAATTATTCTGAATGCTTGCCAAGACATTACCATTTACTACATCGAATAGAGTGCAAATTAATCCAAATACATACAATTTTGTCTAAAAACAGGTTTATTTTTATGATGTAGTTATCCCGCTAAATACATCTATTCTCTAAATTGTCTGTGTGATGTAAAGTTGTTGTTCGTTTTGTCAAGACTGCTGTGACGCCACACGAACTTTACATTATTATCTATCTTGTGGCTTCGAGAAGAAAATATTTTGCACTAATTTTTATGCTTTCACTAATTATTTCGTGTGGATATCGTCTTTTTTTGGTGGTTTTGAACAATATTCCAAAATATTGTAGGTGGCCGAAATAACAATTACCTTTTATTCAATATTGCTATCTATCTATATTAAAATATACCTGCAAAGTATCCAGCCAGGATAGATTTGGTAATAATTTTATCTAACATTACTATCTACCTGTATTAAAGTATACCTAAGAAGTATTAAGTCAGGATAGATTTGGTTCTATTTTGGTAAATATTGCCGATGCAGAAAATTACAACCAAATCTATCCTGACTGGATACTTCATAGGTATACTTTAATATAGATAGATAATTATCTTACTGAGACAAAACTTTCTCGATCACTATGTGCCGATCCTCATCAATATTCACCAAACGTAATGTACTACAAAATTCAAGAACATTACCTAATTAAACGTCTACTTCTGTGGAGTAATACTTCGGCATGTGATCTCTATTCTAGCCTTACATGTGTACATTTGGTTTAACATATAAAATTATAACCAAATCTATCCTGACTTGACACTTCATAGGTATATTTTAATGTAAGTATATAGTAATGTTGTGTAAAACTATAACCAAATCTATCCTGACTGAATACTTCTTAGGTATATTTCAATATAGGTGGATAGTAAAGTTGAATAACATTATAACCAAATCTATCCTGACTGGATACTTCGTAGGTATATTTTAATGTAGGTATATAGTCATGTATAAAATTATAACCTAAAGTTAAATTTTGAGATTTTAAGGTTTTGAAATAGTGTCTGTAAGTGAATGTTTGGTCCTGGTAAGTATTTTTGCGGCGTAGAGTTCGCGTGACGTCACAGCAGTCTGACAACAGGAAACGTTTGTATCACTCCGCGCCTATTCACAACTTGTGCTTCCGCCGAAAAAAATTTCCCCTACTTTAAACTCAAAAAAAGTAACTTTCCTGAAAGAAAATTTTTTTTTTTTTTGTGGATATCGTACCTTTTTGTGCTTTTGAACAATAATCCAAAATATCGTACGGGGCTGGTCTAATAAACGATTACCTTACATTTAATAAGCGGTCCTTCAATTTATATCTTTTAAGCCCTGCATTGATGTCTTTCATGGCATGTTCCACTTAAAATTGACACCTATAATTAGTCAATCAATTCCTCTGTTTCAATTATACAGAAACATCAGTCATATTGGTCTTTTGGGCTGGATTATTGTTTCCAGTCCTATGAGACAATTCACATGCTTAAAAAAACCCCAACATAAATCAGGTCCTTAAGGGCAGCATTATCTAATAGTAAATCTAAACATTTCTAGTATGTCTAGAATTTGAAGAAGATTATTGAACAAAATTTAACTCTTAGTCCATTTTCTGGTATTGTGGATGGAGTTTTCTACCTACTGATGTATTGTTAGCAAGAATTTTACTTGCTGAATATACTTAAAAAAAAAAAAAAAAAAAAAAAATAGTAAGTGAAATCAAGAAAATTGCCAGTTTACTTCTTATGATACGTTTTTCTGCTGTACCATTTAAGGTGTCTCCGATTACAATTTCCTGCAATTTCCAACAGCATTTTCTCATATAAATTATTCTGAATGCTTGCCAAGACATTACCATTTACTACATCGAATAGAGTGCAAATTAATCCAAATACATACAATTTTGTCTAAAAACAGGTTTATTTTTATGATGTAGTTATCCCGCTAAATACATCTATTCTCTAAATTGTCTGTGTGATGTAAAGTTGTTGTTCGTTTTGTCAAGACTGCTGTGACGCCACACGAACTTTACATTATTATCTATCTTGTGGCTTCGAGAAGAAAATATTTTGCACTAATTTTTATGCTTTCACTAATTATTTCGTGTGGATATCGTCTTTTTTTGGTGGTTTTGAACAATATTCCAAAATATTGTAGGTGGCCGAAATAACAATTACCTTTTATTCAATATTGCTATCTATCTATATTAAAATATACCTGCAAAGTATCCAGCCAGGATAGATTTGGTAATAATTTTATCTAACATTACTATCTACCTGTATTAAAGTATACCTAAGAAGTATTAAGTCAGGATAGATTTGGTTCTATTTTGGTAAATATTGCCGATGCAGAAAATTACAACCAAATCTATCCTGACTGGATACTTCATAGGTATACTTTAATATAGATAGATAATTATCTTACTGAGACAAAACTTTCTCGATCACTATGTGCCGATCCTCATCAATATTCACCAAACGTAATGTACTACAAAATTCAAGAACATTACCTAATTAAACGTCTACTTCTGTGGAGTAATACTTCGGCATGTGATCTCTATTCTAGCCTTACATGTGTACATTTGGTTTAACATATAAAATTATAACCAAATCTATCCTGACTTGACACTTCATAGGTATATTTTAATGTAAGTATATAGTAATGTTGTGTAAAACTATAACCAAATCTATCCTGACTGAATACTTCTTAGGTATATTTCAATATAGGTGGATAGTAAAGTTGAATAACATTATAACCAAATCTATCCTGACTGGATACTTCGTAGGTATATTTTAATGTAGGTATATAGTCATGTATAAAATTATAACCTAAAGTTAAATTTTGAGATTTTAAGGTTTTGAAATAGTGTCTGTAAGTGAATGTTTGGTCCTGGTAAGTATTTTTGCGGCGTAGAGTTCGCGTGACGTCACAGCAGTCTGACAACAGGAAACGTTTGTATCACTCCGCGCCTATTCACAACTTGTGCTTCCGTCAAAAAAAATTTCCCCTACTTTAAACTCAAAAAAAGTAACTTTCCTGAAAGAAAAAATTTTTTTTTTTTTGTGGATATCGTACCTTTTTGTGCTTTTGAACAATAATCCAAAATATCGTATGGGGCCGGTCTAATAAACGATTACCTTACATTTAATAAGCGGTCCTTCAATTTATATCTTTTAAGCCCTGCGTTGAAGTCTTTCATGGCATGTTCCACTTAAAATTGACACTTATAATTAGTCAATCAATTCCTCTGTTTCAATTATACAGAAACATCAGTCATATTGGTCTTTTGGGCTGGATTATTGTTTCCAGTCCTATGAGACAATTCACATGCTCAAACAAACCCCAACATAATTCAGGTCCTTAAGGGCAGCATTATATAATAGTAAATCTAAACATTTCTAGTATGTCTAGAATTTGAAGTATTATTGAACAAAATTTAACTCTTAGTCCATTTTCTGGTATTGTGGATGGAGTTTTCTAGCTACTGATGTATTGTTAGCAAGAATTTTACTTGCTGTATATACTTAAAAAAAAAAAAAAAAAAAATAGTAAGTGAATTCAAGAAAATTGCCAGTTTACTTCTTATGATACGTTTTCCTGCTGTACCATTTAAGGTGTCTCCGATTACAATTTCCTGCAATTTCCAACAGCATTTTCTCAAATAAATTATTCTGAATGCTTGCCAAGACATTGCCATTTACTACATCGAATAGTGTGCAAATTAATCCAAACACATACAATTTTGTCTAAAAACAGGTTTATTTTTATGATGTAGTTACCCCGCTAAATACATCTATTCTCTAAATTGTCTGTGTGATGTAAAGTTGTTGTTCTTTGTCTCTGGAGCATTTTCATGACACAAATAATGGTTTATAAAAGTGTATTAATATTTTATTACAAGACAATATTTTCTGTTTATGTCTATTTATAAACAGGGTGGCCTCCGAATGGGAAAAAACGGTATATCGGGTTTTATACGGGAGTTATTAATGTCGGAGAAAAAATTGGAAAGTATATGGGAATTTTGATAATTCAGTTACAGTTTTGAGGATGTTTATGCCGACGACGGCCACCATAGCAATAATCACACTGAGTCATGTGACTGTCTTTTGCATTATATGCTGTGCATAATTAACTATATAAATGTATTTGAAATATAAATACTAAATTTATTTAAGGAATCTGACTTTGACCCATTTTTATCTCAATAGCTATATTCATTAAATTAGTTTTTGTCTCATACATAATGTTTTTTTAAAACCTTTTCTACACAATATAATGATTAACTCATTTAGCAGCTGACTATCAAAAACTTATATAAGGGACATTCAAAAGGAGAAAACTTATAACCCTGTACACCTCAATCCAACAATTTTTGAGACCTTTTTATTAGCCCACTGGACATTGGGGAGTAATCAGAGTTGAAAATACACATGAACAACATGAGTGTCATTGTCAGTATGTTGTAAGACATCAGTAATGCTGTATGCTATGCAAGACTTGTGAACTTCTGAAAAGGGATATTTTATGAAAAGTTCTGTTTAAGAGGAGGTGAATGATTTGTACTCTGTATCTAAAGTAGACAGGATCCCAAGCAGGACATGAAAGTTGGGTAGTTAGAAAGAATGTTTGAGAGGGCACATAATTTAGTACAGTAGAACTCTAGTTATCCGAACCAATCGCAACTGGAGCCCAGTTGGATAAACAAAAATTCGAATAGTTGGATTTTGTTCAAAAAAAGGTCAATTTTAATTAATTACTCTATGTATGTTGCAAATGGGGGAAACTTATATTTATTGTGGTTTTATATTTTTTTTAAGCTTCTGAACGATTTCATAAGACCTGAAATTGTGTTTCCCTTAGAACATTGTTGCATATACCACGATGCAGTATCGTCTAATTTTTTGTTGGCTTCATTGATTTTCTTGAAGAACTTTCATCTTCATTTTCAAGCACTGACACGAAGAAAAATATAAGGTTTGCTTCTTTTAATGTCTGAAATCGTTGATTGTCCAACACCGTGCATCACAATCTACTGTTTACCTGTAACTCCTTTATCTGATTGATCTCTAATTATTTTTTCTACTAATGATAAGATAACTAACTCGTTTTCTTTTAGAAGCTATGGTGAACAATGAAACACACTCACAAGCAAAACAACAAACTGATGCAAAAAAGTATCATAACCTGCCATCTGGCGGCGGATGACAGCTTAGTATATACAACTCCTTTGAGACGGTGACTCAGTATCCAAATGGTGTTTATGCTGCGCCTACACTAATTTCGCAGAACAAATATCTAGCACATGTAGACAGAATCATTACAATGGAAAATGCAGGACGTTTCTGTTTCAGTTTTTTTTTGAAAACCTGAAAGCAATTAGAATATTTAGTAATTTTGATAATCAGAGTTCAGATAATTAGAGTTTTACTGTATATTAACAATTCTGTAGCACCTGTACTACAAGCAGTGACTGTAGCAAGTTGCAGATGTACAACTAGTGTGAATGATTATTGTATTCTATGTTATATAAAATTTATGTTTTTATGATGGCTAAGTTTTAAAATTAAGTAAAACTTATTGTTTCTAGATATATAATGAAAGTTTCTTAAAATTATCAGTGCTGGTTCCAGAATGCCTGCTAATAAATATTAATTTTTTTTATAAGTGCTTGTGTAAAATGAATGTATAATGATTGATTTGTTTGTTTGAGCTGAATGACATAAACAGTTGCTTATAGAACTATTTGTCACTATACAAATGGCTAGTCTCCTCATTTTGACTGCACCTGTAATTGAGACATTAAAAACATATTAGACAAAAGTCGTAGGATGTGCTATCGGTGAAATGCTTAAACCTCTCAACAGTAATCAGTATACATTGGCTAGTTGAGCTGATTATATTCACCCATTGAAGTCTTAAATACTGTCAAACTGTTACACATGCTTTATATTGTTTATTAAATTCTTTCTATTAGCTCACATTCTCCTGATATACAGTATAACTGGGATAATTCGAAGCTGAAGGGACCAATGAAAACATACGACTTAACCAAAAATTCGAATTATGAAAGTTAGAAAATACCCTTTCAGTCAAAACAGTCCAGCTCTTTTTTTGTGTCTACGACAACAGTTTTGCCGTTTTTCAGGTATCGTTTCACTGGTCTATACATTATACACTGGTTAAACAATATAATTTGATTAAGCAATAAACTTAAGCATAGTGGAATTATAAAACTTATTATTATTAGCAGTTAACCTATTGTGGATGTAATTACATGGCCTCCACAGACAATAGTGGGTACAAATGTATTTCTCGTGTTAATTTAGTTGTATTTCAGTTCAAAAATATTCTCACTTTTAAAGCACTGTACAGTAGAACCCCTCAAATCCGAACCCCAGAAATTCGAACCCCCGCGATATCTGAACATGATTTGATGAAAACCAAATTTTAAAAAGTATCTAAAATTTGAATGAAGTATAAACTGAAAGTTTGCTACTTACATAAAACTGGACTGAGATGTGTAAATATTAGAATTGACACTGTAAAAACATAATATAAAGAGTGCCTATACTGTACTACTGTATTACTTCATTAACATGAATTTATTGACAGTAAAATAAAAATAAAAAAGACAAACTGTAAACTATATGTTTCACTTAAAAAGAAAAAAACACAAACACTAACTATATTTTTCACTTAACATCAGTAATCTTCATCTGGTGAAGAAACGTAAACCTTCCTGAGGATGAGATGTTGTGCACTGTCGCATTAGCATAACACCATTGGGTGTTGCAGCTGCATGTTGTTCTACGTAACGCAACACAATGTTGAGAGCGTTGCCAACGTCAGCATAAGTATCAGCATTGGTAGAAGCATCTTTTTCCTCGCTATCGCTATCTGCTACACTGTCATCAAGTTGATCCTGGACCATAGATCCCATGTCATGCTCAGTATATTCTTCATTGTTTTCTAGTGCTGTCCACTCTTCCAGGCAACTTTCTTCAGCATCTTCACATCCTGGTACTCTTTGAATGAGCTGAAGGAGCTGTTTCATCATCCCGTGTTCTAAGTGGTGTTTCCACAAATTCGAGGTTATGCCAGAGGTTCTTCCAAGATTTTTGCAGTAAAGTATTACTGATATTATTCCAGGAATCAGCTACCCCGTAAATTACATCCTTTATTGTAATTGTCTTAAGTTTTTCTTCAATAGAAAGAGAACAATCTCCTTCAATTAATTTTTTTTTCTGTAGCTCAGTTTTATGTTTTGCAGGACACCTTGATCCATAGGCTGAAGCAATGATGTCACGTTAGGTGGGAGAAAAATTGCTTCTATGTCTTTACATACCAACTGCATGTCTGGAGGATGTGAAGGGGCATTGTCTATCATAATTAGAGCTTTTGGTAGCATTCCATTTTTTTCATTAAATTTTGTTACTGAAGGAACAAATTTATTTTTGTACCAATCTTTGAAAATATTACCATTCATCCGTGCCTTACACTGATTTCTGTAATGAACAGGAGAGCATTCAAGTTCATATTTTTAAGGACTTGTGGCTTGTCGGATTTTCCAATCACCATTAATGGTAGCTTATTTGTTCCTGCGGTGTTACTGCAGGCTAAAACTGTGAGATGCTAGCTGGGATAGTCTTTATAATCACTACAAATAAATTGTCGTAAGTAGCTGACATACTCCGTAAACCACCATAACTGTCAATCTCTTACTTGACATCCCTTACGCACAATTACCATCACTGCTTACGCACCAAAGACCGTGACCTCGAACCAATAACAACAAACTGATGACTGAGCAGAGCGTCGATCAATAACTGATTCTCACGATAACGCTTACTCGCCAAAACCTGTGATCTCAATCGGAACGCAGAGAAATCTTGGACGGCAATCACTAGTGCCACTGGAATTCGAGCGCACATCCAAACTAATAACTACAAATTAAAAAAGTTTAGTCTTGAATTATCCATAAATTTTTTTTACATTGATAGCATATAAAGTTCAAGGGACCGACCCGAAACTTCGAATTATTGGCAATTACGAATTAAACACGTCGTAATTATCCAAGTTTTACTGTATATCTTGTACAAATTTTCAATCACTTCAACTTCTTCAATCACATCAGCAATTTTATCAGACTCTGGCACTGATTCTGCTTGAGTTTCAGAGGGGCAAAAATTAAACACACCTTTTTCCAAACGCAAATTCAAAGTTTTTTGTGAAATTTCATTCCAAAATTTCCAATAATTTTCAAACGATCTAAGACATTGAATTGTTTCCAAAAACGTTTGACAGAGAGTTCGTTGTTCTGTCTCATAGTGTCATGGAAATGCGTGAATGATCTTGTGTAATAAGCTTTAAATGTTCTGACGACTTCCTGATCCATCGGTTGAAGCAAACTAGTTAGGTTTGGTGGCAAACATATCTCTTTCACGCGTGTGTCAAAATTATTTAAGTAGTAGGAGGATGGACAGGATGGACAGGAATTACTTGACATAATAAAAGGAATTTGTTTAGACCAACAATAACATTTGACTTGAGGTATGAAATGATGACCAAACAATCCTCAAAAAAGGAAGCTTCTGATTCGACTTCCAAGTCACGGACAAACTAGTTTTAAAAACAGGTTTTAATGCCCTAGAATTTTCTGAGCGATATACTATGAGAGGTTGCAACTTACAGTTGCCAGCTGTATTTGCCCCAACCATAACTGACAATCGGTCTTTGGCAGCCTTAAAACTTGGAAATATTTTATCTTCACTCTCTATAAAAGTTATTTTAGGCATTTTCTTCCAAAACAGGCCAGTTTCTGCGTCACTTGGGAATCGTGTAAAACGGGGTAGCGTAAGTCCAGTTATTATTGCACAAAATATACACTAATATTCCATGTTGACACAGTATGAAACAACAAACATCAGCTACTGACTGTCTTTGAGTAAAAACTATACTGATTATAAAAGTTCATTTGACATAAAAACCAATGACGTTCTGTCCTATTAACGCCATATAAAACCAGAACTTATGAACCATAAATATTTATTCTTATCTGTGATAATATCCTTAGACCACACAGAACACTGGTCATGTACGGGGCACATAAAAAAATAAACTCTGTTGAAGCAAACAACAACGAAAACCATGACAAGAAACTGATGTCCATATGATCTATACCACTAATATGTCATGACAAACATGTTTAATCCATATGATGCAATGGGTTAACTCAAAAATTGTGCTTTATTATGTTAATAATCCTTTGCAAAAGCCCAGTTGTTTTTAATAGGGTTCAAGTCTGAGTTTTAATGAGGCAGTTTTAGTACTGTGAGTCCCTAGATAGCCAGAATTCTGTCTGTTTGAAAAACCTGTATTAATTAAATTATTAGCTTTAATAATTTCTTGTAGTTTAGGCTTGAGCATATTTTCTACAAAGGATATTTTCCACGGTTTCAACACTAGGACATTAGATGTTTTTAGACGAGGATATAAATGCCCGGTCATGCTTAAGAGTTGTGGTAAGAAGGGTTGTCCAAGGGAAATTTGGGTTAAGCTCTAAAGCGATTAGTTTTTAAAGTCCATTTCATGATTATAATCACCACTCTTTTTGGTGGATGTGTAAATGAGCAAACCTTTAGGTATAAAACCATTTTTGGAGCTGGCATGAACAATTATTATCATTTCCCCTTTGAAATGGATGAATTTATGCCACTCTGTGAATAGTTATGTAAAATTCCTGGAAATTTATACTTGGGGGAAAATTCCTAGGAAATATTCCCAAAATTCATAAATTCTTGGGAATCTATGGGAACTTATGATTTTATGTTATACGCATAGCTCAGTGGACACCCCAATATTAAAAATTTTTTTTTCCTGACAAAAAACCAACTGTGGTTATCATTGCCAATCAAAAACTAACACAAAACACATTGTTTAAAAAAAAAATAAATAAATCCCTTAGCTCTAATCTATTAATATGAACATATAAATCAATTTATAAAGAGTTATATTAAAAATTATTCAAGTCTCAAAGCCTTCACATAAATTTTAAAATTTTGATACTTGCTTATTTTAACTGTAAATTGGCTATGTTCATCTTTAAATGTTATTGAATACCACATGATTACTTGGTGGATCACTAACATGTTTTCTAGTATCAAAGAAAATGATAAAGTTTTTAAACCTAGTACATCTTATAATTAAAGAATAAATATGCTACAACTCACAAATATAAAAACTTTATTTTCATACGTCGTTTCAACGACAATTTGTCATCATCCTCAGTGATGCTACACAAATCAAATTAAGCTTAACTAAAAAACATAACATAGGTTATGTTTAGTGCTATATAATTATAACTTTCACTCACAAGCCAGCTCGAATATTACTTACTAGTACATATTCTTGTATATTTGTTATAAAATAGTGCAAAATATTCCCAAATTACTAACAGGTCATTTTAACTTATTAAATTAAACCTTAAATCCAAAATATTTACATTTTTAATAATTTTGATTATTTAAATTAGATTTGATATCTTCACTATTTGTTCAGATCAGGTCTTCCAAGAAAAAGACAAATATGTTTGTATTAACACTTTATTTGCTATAAGTTATGGAATTGTGCACAATAAATGAATGTAGTAATTAGTTTTCATCATCTTCCATTGCATCATCTAGTCCAAATTCATTCTCATTTTCTTCCTCATTCATTCCTAACCTGAATTCCTTTTCCTCCTCATCTTCATCCTGGCCTTCCATAACTTCCACATCAGTGTTTTCCTCTGCGGAGCTTTCCAAAGCATTAGATCTACTTTTAGGCGTTTCAGGCTGCATGAGCTTCCATTTGTGTGATAAGTTAGTTTAGCAGCTTTTTCTGAAGTAAGCCTGTTTCTTTTCTTAGTATGGATCTAAGAGAAGGTATTGAATGTTCTTTCCGTGGTTGCAGAAGTGACTGGAGCGCCTAAGATTCGTATGGCTACATCTGCCAGCTCACAGGTTCCCCGGAGAGTCCACCATAATAGTGGACTTATTTCGGTATGGGTGGGTGTCATTGTTCCATCAAACCCTTCCCATAAGAACTTTCTGGCTCATATAAGCCTTCTTGTCCTTATAGCCAATTTTTTTGCACTTTAGAACATTGAATTTCTTTTGTTCTGTAGTGTCGCAAACAAAAGTAATTGCCTCCAAAAGCTAGTCAGCTTTCTAACTACTGCCCTGAACTTTGGGCTCTAGCAAATTGGCAGCCATGTGAATTGGTCCAATGGCAAAGTCTTTCCTTTCTGTGAATTTTGTCAGCACTTTCTTTTCTTCTGCTTTGGAAAGGAGAGACAATGGTAGCTTTCCTTTTAGAACTGTTTCCAGTTAATTTAGCTTCCTCGCCACACGATGTACTTGCGGTTCGTTTGACTCAATTGAAGTTATTAAGTGTATGACTGGGTTCATAAGTGCTACCATGCTCTCAACCCCTGGCCAAAAAACTGCATCATCAAACAGTCTTCTTTTTAAACCAGGTTCAAAATCTGCTTTTTCTAAGGTTTGTAGTACAACTTTGTTTGCTTGCAGACTTTTCAAACAGAACCGATGGCTCCCCCATCTTGTTTTTCCTGGTAACTTGAGAGACAATCTGTCTTCAGGGTTTTTCCCTTGGTAATTTCATCAAAAAGTGCTTTTAAAACATAACTTTTTGATTTTTTTCACTATTTCAATGACACTTGCTAAAAACTGTTGAGCTGTTTCGCGTACCAAAATGTCAGAACAAAGCAAGTGTAATAGATTAGGGATTACACTCCAATGGAACAATGTGTGGATATTTTTCTTTTAGTATGGTCAAAGAGGTATTGTCGGTATTGTCTGCAATCACCACGAGAAACTTATTGGGATCATACTTCCTTAAGTATGATTTACCTACATTTATCTACAATACATGATTTTTGGAAGGTATTCTGCAGCATGCCTCTCAGTCTGTGTCATTTTAAAATCGACAAAATGGGGTTCAGGCTCGGAGACAACAAAGTTGATTATCAATTCATTTTGCAAATTGCTATATTCATTACATTGCAAATATAAATTTTTTGTGTCTTTCAGCTATTTGTTGATGTTAGCCAGCATTTCAACAAACTGAGCATCTAAGTAAGCGTTTGATAAACGATACCTTCAAAAACTTATATCATCAGGTTTTTTGAGCTTATAATAAAATTGATTTTGGGTCTTGGGTCTCATAATCAACCGAGTAAAAATTTTTATCACGGTTAAAATACAAGTTTTTGTAATGGTATATCACAATATTTTTGATTATTTGGCTTTGTTATTGATCATTTAGAACCAATTAAGGTTCCAAAACAGTTTTAAAACAAAATAAATCCCATTTATGAGTTTGTTCCATAAATTCCCTTGTTTTGGGAACTTATAAAGCCTCCGAGATGTTCCCTGGAAATAATTCCCATTTATAAATTCCCTTCCCACTGGGAATATTCCCGGCTCACATCACTATCTGTGAACCATCACTCGAAGAAGAATACTTTGTATAGGAACTGTATTTGAAAGTCTCATCTATATAAACCAGGGGTTCTCAATCTTTTTCAAAGACTAAACCCCTTGATGAAAAATTAAAATTTTGCATACTCCCTTGTTTTTTTTGGGGGGGGGGGAGGGGAGTTAAATTGAAAACACTTTGTACATAAAAAGATATATTTGGAAATGTATTTAAAACGCATTACACAAAATTAATGAGAAGGATAAGGTTGCTTCTTTTTACATAGTTCCTCATGTTCGGCTCAAGTTCTGTTAAGTACAACCTTAAATCGTCCTCAACATTAAGCTGTTTCTTTAGTTACTTTTTAGATATGTTAAGCTCGAAAACCCTCTTTGAAATAGGTATCTAGTTGAAAACCCAATAAGAATCTTTACAACAGTATTTAAAAGTTTTGGGTACTCCTTTCCAACACCGATTCAAAAATCTAACAACGTAGCACTGAAATATATATAAAGTACTATTGTAATGAGATTTATGTAGCTATGATTTTCCACTGACAATAGTTTGTAGTTGTGGACCAATTTTACTTGTACCAATTATTAAAAGAAACTCATCGATCAAGTTAGTTTTGTAAACATTCTTCGTGTATTTCATTTTGGAGAATGTTTTCTCACACAAGTAATTAGTACCAATAACAGAAAACAGCCCACGAGTAAATTTATGAAAATTATGAAACTCTGCCAAAATCTCTTGTGAAATTCCAACAAAGATGAGTTTTGATATTTGTTCTTAAACATATCACTCCATTATAGATAAATAATTTCCATTTGAAGTTCTGGGGCTAGATATTCAATGTTGGTATCAAAAGAATTTTGAAAAATCTTAATTTTATTCACAATGACAAAGTCTCAGAAACGAGTATCAAAATTTAGATTCAAAATTTAGATTCAAAATACCCAAACCTTCGACTGCAAAATCAATAGGAATTTTAGATTCAATAGTGTGGTTGAATATTTCACATGTTTGAAAATTTGTGAAATACTTTTTATGCAATTGTGATTGAAATGGTATCGATTTGATATTAATGTATAAATCAGGGAGAAGCTGGTTCTTCCTTGCAACCTCAAATTCAGTTCGTTCATATGTTTTGTCAAATTTCCGTAGAATACTAACTTCCACAGCCATTCGCTATTTTGTAATTCAGATGAATTACGATGTTTTTCTTTCAAAAAAAATTTGGCCATTGCACGAAGATCGATTGATTGATATTTCCAGAACTAATACAGTGTACGGCAGTATGATATAGTAAATTAGTTTCCCCAATTTTTCGAGTAAACTCTCGGAATTCTCTGTAATTCAGCCCAGTGAATCTGATAAAATCAACAGTTGATTTGACTGGTTTTAGAACTTTAGACATATCCAAACATTTTCTGCACAGGGACTGTTCTGTTGATGATACAATGTAAGGCCAACGGTTTTGAACCACCATCATTTCCTACACCCTTTGACACAATATTCGCCACTTTTTTTTTTATCGCACATGTTTTTTCCATCAGTTGTAATAGATTTTAAGTTTTTCCGCCGAAGGTTCTTTTCATCAATGGCATTTTCAACAACCTTAAAAATATCTTCACCAGTAGTTGCGCCATGAATACTAGAAGTTCTTAATACACTTCATATCTTTTATCTACTCCTCAAATAAAAATCAAGATCTTAGCTGTATCTGACACATTTGTTGACTCATCCAAGGCCAGAGAAAACCACTCAAGATCTCCATTTTTGTCAGAAATTTGAGTTGATATATTTTCCGCAATTGCCTCTACCCTTGGAGTTACAGTATTTGTTGACACTGACAGGTTTAAATAAATTTACCTTGCCGGGGCACACTTCTTTGGCTACTGAAATTACGCACTCTTAGATAATTTCTCCATCGGTGAATGGTATTCCTCGTTTTGGGAATTTAAGAGCCACACGAAAGTTGGCACGAGTTGCAGACTTTTGTTCAGTATTGAGTTTCGTAAATGTAGATTGCTGTGATTTCAGTCTCCGCTTCAAAGCTTCAAATTTTTCTGTCCTCAAACTTCAGTATATTTTTAGTAATTTTTAAACGTTTTGTTTCATAATGACGTTTAAAATTATATTCGTTGAGAAAGGATTTGTTGCCATTGAAAATCAAATAAAGCGCCTTCTTACTGGCCTCAGTTACAACATATTGAATGTTCTACATTCACTGTCACTTCTTTCCAATACAGTTTTTCGCTTTTGGTCCATACTAGTAAATCCCACGCAAAAACTACAAGTCAAATCAAAATACTATATAGAGACCTCATCCATGCACTTTCTTTGTTTGCAAGGGCAGGTATCTTAAGGGTTTTATATGAGTAGGTTTTTAAACAAGCAAAGTGAAGTATAAGTATATGTTTATATATATGTATATATATATATATATATATATATATATATATATGTGTGTGTATATATATATATATATATATATATATATATATATATATATATATATATATATATATATATATATATATATATATATATATATACATTATTAATATATTCATAAAGTTTAACTGTTGTTATTTTAGATGACATGACATTAATTTAATGAGAGACCCTGATCTGTCTCGATAGTGGGGTGTAGGCTAGCCACACCTTCTGAAAATAGTTTTGAAGTTTTATTCTACTGTGGTAAAACAACCCTTGTAATCTAACAAGAAAAACACATGTAATACACACTCACCACATTATGCATGTTATCTCACTCGCAAGTATTCTTAGTGTAAGTAGCAGGTGAACATATTTTTTTTGCCCTCAATAGGATTCAGGTTTACCTTAGAGACACTATTCTCATGACTCAACATTTTTCTTCACTTCTAGTAATTACGTTTCTTTTTTCTACAGCTTGATATAATAGGTGCATCTTGTTATTCTATCTCCCTATATTCTATAGAGCAGGGGTTCCCAAACTGTTTAATACCACGCCCCCTCTTCTTGAAATGAAATCCTCCCATGGCTCCTCCACTTTACAATATAAATATATGGTATTGAGATATGAAAAAAATAAACTATTACATATATTGAAAACAATTTATTTATTTATACATACTTTCACAAGAAACATAATATAACTTTTCTAGTTTTAATTTCTAAAAAAAATTTTGACCGGTAAAAGACAAATCTGTTAGTGAGATGCTTGCCTATTTGAGGCTATATTTTAGTAGGGTCACAATACAAGTCATTAGCAATATCTAATTTGATCCTATAATATTAAATATATTTAATTTATCTTATTATTTTCCAACTGGTCTCACATCCCCTGACTTGCCTTCATGCCCCCCAGTTGGAAACCCTACTCTATAGAGAGTGGCTCTCAAGTATGTAGGCTTATGCTTCCATAAGCCATAATCCTTACTAGGCAATGCTTGTTTATACGGATGAATGAAATTATAAGGAATAACAGATAGGAATACATTAAGGAATAAGAGTATGTTAAGGAACTTAATCTTATCAAATTGATTAAACGCCTTGGAAAAACCTTTAAAAGAGGAGGCAGTTTACATAATAATTGCCCTATGTTGTGACTTAAATAAAAAATATTCAAGTTCTTCATTTTAAAACTTTTAATTAAATTATTAAAAAAAAATTTAAACACCATAGATCAGGGGTTCTCAACGTTGTAGCAACTGCGTACCACCTGAAGGTGTAAGTACATTTTGGCGTACCATTATCCCCAGGGGGTCTGGGGGGTTGTAGATTGGAAGAAAGCCTCCCTGATCTTAATTTTTTTTAGTTACACATTTTCTGTCAGAAATAAGTCCATTATTTATTTTATTTGTATTAAATAAGTATTAAAACTATTTAATTATTCATTAATTTTTACATTAATTTTGAATAACTACAAGACAATAAAAAAAAATTTAAATTATTATGCACACACAGTTTTATTTAATACTCATATCTATACAATAACATGTTTTACGATTAATTAAAAAAAAAACAGCCAAAAAACGTAGAAATCAACAATGATCAATGAAGGTCAATGTTTATTGTGATTATTTCGAAGATTGGAAGATTGCGAAACTGTCAGTAAAGAGTTGAGATACTGACAGGCAAACTGACTAATGTTACCTTTAAGTCCTATTCAATATTTGATAGTTTGTTCCTATATTTATTTTTTATATATTTCAGTTCAGAAAAAACACTCACACAAATAACTAGTGACAAATGGCAGTCTATTAAAGATTTCTCTTTAAAAATATCTATCATAGAAATGTCTTCTGTTAAATTGACAAATTTTTCCTGCCGTGCCAACTCATTTGGTGAGCTTCCTGACCCACTTGACTCGTACCACGTGAAATCTTCCCTCGTACCACCAGTGATACGCATACCACCGGTCGGACACCCCTGGCATAAATATCAAAACTGTAATATCTTTTATAAAACTTCATTTTTCTATAACCCCTTCCGGTTATATTTCTAGTTAAAATATCCGATATAGTTTTTATGATTAACATATTCTTTTTTTTATTTTCCAAGATTCTTGCTCAGAACATAATCTGCTTCCTATTGTTGTTTCAGGCCTTTTTTTATTGAAAATTATGTCAAGCAAAGAGTGCGGAAACTAAAATTTTCATTTTTAAACAGACGTGATAGCACGTTGCAGGAAAGCTGTATGCGGGATTTTTCACTTTTCAGTTTTTGCCTCTTTTTTAACGCACCTGAATCTTAAAAAAACGTATGTATAATAAATACATGAAAGAAGAGGGATGCGAACGTGGGTTGACAAAACCCACTCGGACTAATTGTTTCATTGTACATTGTACTGTTCTTGCGCGGTGTCCTAGCAACGGTCAAATGTTACGCCGGGCATGCGCGGTAACCATAGCAACGGTCGACCCAGCAAGTCGGAGGCCATATTGTGTGCAGTTTTCGAGTGAAGAGAAGGCGATAATGTTGTCCGCGTTACGCCAAAGAAATGCCCGTCAGGCAATAAGGTCAAAAATGTTATTTTGGCTGTTTTACCTCACTTCCGTGTAACCTGAATCTCGGGGCTTTTACGCCAGCTATGAAGTGGTAAGTTGTGTTATTAAGAACTACTTCACTTTGTCTTTAAAAGAAAAAAAAACATTTTTGCATTAATTCGTTTCATATAAAGGCCCAGAATTGGCTAGTTGTTTAGCTTTGGAATCAGTTGTTACTAAACCTTTGTTTAAATATTTAATTCGTTGGTAAGTTTTTATGTTGAGAACATGTTCACGAATCCCATATAATCTTTGTAATCACGCTAGTTCAGCCAATTTATAATGTAGGCTGTCACGCTATATGACTGGCAAATTCTTTTAATTATTTTGAAAACATACCGCATTTTAAATACGTAGGCTATGTAAATGCTACAGTTTTTATAGGTTAGTTAGTATGTGTTAAAAGAATTTCTTTTCTATACCAACGTTTTTGAACGGCCTGGTCAAGATAAGTTGAAATTTGAAAGTGAAATTATTTTCTAGACCAACTACTATTTTTATTTAGAAACCTACAACGAATAGTTTGCTTAATTCAATATCTATATTACCTGACATTTTTCCGAGGAAATTACTTTGCACGAAAAAACGCAATAAAAGAATGAATGAAACACGATTCAACACGTAATGGGGGTTTTGATGTGGACGGTAATGGACCTAATGTTTAACTGTTTAACCATATTTTACTACATTACTATATAGATACAAGATATCAAGTTAAGATAAATTTGTAAGTAATATAAATATTTTGGTAATTATATTGACGTGCGACTACCGCTATTTTCGTGAAATATTTTTACATTTCTTATGTATTTTTACGTCCTAGACACAAATCCAACATTATTTTTTGTCACTGGTGCCATTTTTTAAAAATATACTTAAAAAACATAACCTAAACTAACCTTTATTGACGTGCGATTACGTATATTTTCGTGATTTTTTGTTTTCTTTTTTCATGTACTTTTACGTTCTAGACACATATCCAACATTATTTTTTGTCGTCTACGTCGTATCGTCATTATTATTTTATTATTAAACGTCTAGATTTTGTTATAATTTTATACAACATTACTATATACCTACATTAAAAATATACCTACGAAGTATCCAGTCAGAATAGATTTGGTTATAATTTTATACAACATTACTATCTACCTATATTAAAATATACCTATGAATTATTCAGTCATGATAGATTTGGTTGTAATTTTCTGCATCGGTAATAAGTCTAAATATTTACCAAAATTACAACCAAATCTATCCTGACTGAATACTTCGTAGGTATACTTTAATAAAGGTAGATAGTAAGTTGTATACAATTATTACCAAATCTATCCTGACTGGATACTTCGTAGGTATATAGTAATGCTGTATAAAATTACAAATCTAGACGTAGTGCAGTGCGCTGTAGCTACTGCGCGCCCGGTTACCGCTATAGGCCTACATGCCATTACAACCTAAAATTTAAAATGTGAAAAAAAGTAACTTTCCATACTTTCCGCGGAAAAAAGTTGATAATCGTGTTGTACACATTAAAACGAGTAATTAAAAAAAAAAAAAATTAGAACCAACGTCGTTAAGACTATATTTTTATTGTTTTTTCAAGTATATTTAAAAAAAATGTCACCAGCGACAAAAAATAATGTAGGATTCGTGTCTAGGGCGTAAAAATACATAAGCAAAGTAAAAACTATTCACGAAAATAGCGGTAGTCGCACGTCAATAAAAATTAGTTTATGTTATGTTTTTTAAGCATAAAAAACAAACGGCGACAAAAAATAATGTTGGATTCGTGTCTAGGATGTAAAAATACATAGAAAAGTAATCAGAATTCACAAAAATAGCGGTAGTCGCATGTCAATATAATTACCAATATTTAAAAAAAAAGTCAGTTTCTACTTAAATCAATAAAGAAAAATTGTATAGTTTCTTTTCGCTTTCCTTTCGCACTGTCCGTTTGTGAAGCAAGGTTCGATACTGTTAATCCAGTTTGTTTGTTTGTTTATTTTATTGTTTTCATTAATTTTTAATCCTAGAGCATTATTTACATAATTGTGTGATAACCTTGGTAACAATTTGAGGTTATGCCATGGAGGTTTTGTCGACAACCAGATGGGGACAAAAAAAATTCATATACATCTTTGAGAGTACATTTCTAGCTGTGGGAATGTTGGCTCAGTGCCAAAGCGCCAAATTCGAACATGAAGGTAGTTCAAATTTTACATAGGCCTCAAAATTTTTATAATTTAATTATTGAATAAATATTTGAGAAAACTGTATTATCATCAATTGTCATGCACTTTGGGTTAAAAAAATGTATTTCAACTTGATTGTATGAATAAAAAGGTATTTTATTAACAATTGAAAATTAGTAGATATATAAAAGGAGAGTGTGAGCTAATAGAAGGATTTGAAAAGTTAAAAACCTCGCTAAGGGTAACATTTAGGTGGCGTGTTAAGTAGGCGTACGATTTACTTCTACGTGAACAAAAACAAACGATCATGACACGAATTTACCTAGCGTTATTACATGTGATAACATTATTTTATATCTTTTAGCGAATTTTAAATTGTTTTAGGCTGTGTAGGTCTATTGAATAAAACTTTAAAAAAGGTATAGGTTTTTAAATTTTACCGACAATTTTACTGTTTAGAAAATAAAACGTTTGAATGTAAAATTAAAACGCACTCGTAACTATCACAGAGATTGTGGTAGTTAATATAAAAACAAAGAGAAAACTGAATTGTTCAGTTTCGTTACTGCTATCTTGACCGTACGACAATTAATAAAGCAAGTTTTATTCATATGCGTGCAGCAATGGGCCTCAAGTGCTTGACAAATAAATATAACTGACTAAATAAATTTATCCCAGTTTATTTATAAAAATGTATTTTTCGTTTGACTTTTATTTTAAAGCTATGTACATTGTTTTTACATTTATGTAATGTTAGGTATAGAAATTCATCTGATAACATTGATAGTTCCACTCAGTATAAACATCACTGGCTTGTTGCAAGTCTCCCACTAGTTCCGTACCGGCTCGGCTGTACCAACAGTGTGTGTACTACGACCCCGCGTCGTCTTCGTCAGGCCGAACCGTTTGGTGAAACGAAGAAATTTGGACAATATTTTGTATTATGTACAAAATAATAAGTTTTGGTATCTATGTAAATTATTAAATTTGGTATATGAAAAAATGCCAAATTTCCTGTGATTTCTATGTACAAGAAGTAGCTTAAAATTTCACTTCCAGGCCTTTATTTTTAAAGTTTTCCGCCAAACCACCCCATGTGTTTCCTGTCATTGTGCCCCCCCCCCTGAAAGTCTATCCTAAAGCCGTTCTTGTTCATAGAAGTTTAATTATGCAATACTTCAGAAAGCGATTCAAGGATATACAAACATAACATTGTTGTATATAAAAATTAAGTATGGGGTGTATCAGCAAACGTCACGGTAGCGGATATTTTACTGACGCGAAAGATAGATGAAAGAATCATTGAACGGGGTTGTCTTGTCTTGACCTAAATCGCTGCATACCTTTTTGAGTTTTTGCATACACAAACCAAAATAACATTTTTAGAGAGAGAGTGATCCATCAAGATATGCAGAAATTTTGGTAGCTCATTCTACATGTAACATCTATTCGCTTTCTTTGTTCTTTATTTATACAGTTTTGTTCTGAGTAAAGTTTTCTACAAGTGTTATTAGAAATTTTATCTCTTCCTTAGTGAAATAACAAAGTTATCGTTGCCCGAAGATGAAAAAATGTATTTCACTCCATTTGTTTGCATTTGACATGGGTTTTTCTCAAAAACACTAACAGTTCTTGGACCTATTTTATACAATTTATCAGATCAAAAACCATGATACAATTGAATTCGCCTCTTAATCTACATTATCAGAATCTCAGGAAAACACCTAGTTTTACTTGGTGAACTGAAATCTGGGCGAAATATTTCGCTAGCCGTAACTCGCTGACGAAGCATTTCCGGACCCATGTTTATGTAACTTGTTTTCGTTATTTTTACTTTGAGCTCCCAAAGTTTCTGCATATCTTTGTAAATGACCTGTATATAAAGATTAGCCAAGTTGAAAGTTTCATTATGTTTTTTTTTTTTTTTATAACTAATTCTGTCGTGTCCGAATACTTTGTATCTGTATTATAATATAGGTAAAGAATTGTGTAGTTATTGTTAAAGATTATTTCATAAACGATTGTTTGTGAAGTAAGGAAATGTTCCCAAGGCGATATTAATACAGAGTTTAAGCAGTATTTACGGTTTTCGACACTTGAAATAGCCTGTTTCTTATTTAGAATGTAAATTTGAGTAACTTGCCTACAAAGGGAAAAATCGGAGATTAGTATTCGGTCAAGTGTTGATGTATTTATCGTAAATGTAACGTTCGCAATTATCTTGTACAAAACGTCTTGATATGAAGTTAAAAAAAAAAAAAAAAAAAAAATACAAAGAAAGAAACAGCAATAGCACATTAAGGTCATTGGGACTTTATAAAAAAGTGTGACTTCCTCCACACCGGTTCTACCTGGTGTTTATCATTTCCATAGCATAGTAATAATAGCGAGGGATACTATGCAATCGATTTAATTATTAATTACATAGTGACGTAATTAGCAAACCTGAAAGTGACTCTTTGTACAAGATTATTCACTAGTTTATCGTTACCGTGGCGTACCATAATTAGCGAGAGTTATTACGTAATAGATTTCATTATTGATTAAGTACTGACGTCGTTGGCAAACCTGAGAGTGACTATTTGTACAAGATTAGTCACTAGTTTATCGTTACCGTGGCGTACCATAATTAGCGAGAGTTATTACGTAATAGATTTCATTATTGATTAAGTACTGACGTCGTTGGCAAACCTGAAAGTGACTATTTGTACAAGATTAGTCACTAGTTTATTGTTACCGTGGCGTACCATAATTAGCGAGAGTTATTACGTAATAGATTTCATTATTGATTAAGTACTGACGTCGTTGGCAAACCTGAAAGTGACTATTTGTACAAGATTAGTGACTAGTTTATCGTTACCGTGGCGTACCATAATTAGCGAGAGTTACCTGAAAGTGACTATTTGTACAAGATTAGTCACTAGTTTATTGTTACCGTGGCGTACCATAATTAGCGAGAGTTATTACGTAATAGATTTCATTATTGATTAAGTATTGACGTCGTTGGCAAACCTGAAAGTGACTATTTGTACAAGATTATTGACTAGTTTATCGTTACCGTGGCGTACCATAATTAGCGAGAGTTATTATGTAATAGATTTCATTATTGATTAAGTACTGACGTCGTTGGCAAACCTGAAAGTGACTATTTGTACAAGATTAGTGACTATTTTATCGTTACCGTGGTGTACCATAATTAGCGAGAGTTATTATGTAATAGATTTCATTATTGATTAAGTACTGACGTCGTTGGCAAACCTGAAAGTGACTATTTGTACAAGATTAGTGACTAGTTTATCGTTACCGTGGCGTACCATAATTAGCGAGAGTTATTATGTAATAGATTTCATTATTGATTAAGTACTGACGTCGTTTGCAAACCTGAAAGTGACTATTTGTACAAGATTAGTGACTAGTTTATCGTTACCGTGGCGTACCATAATTAGCGAAAGTTATTATGTAATAGATTTCATTATTGATTAAGTACTGACGTCGTTGGCAAACCTGAAAGTGACTATTTGTACAAGATTAGTGACTAGTTTATCGTTACCGTGGCGTACCATAATTAGCGAGAGTTATTATGTAATAGATTTCATTATTGATTAAGTACTGACGTCGTTGGCAAACCTGAAAGTGACTATTTGTACAAGATTAGTGACTAGTTTATCGTTACCGTGGCGTACCATAATTAGCGAGAGTTATTATGTAATAGATTTCATTATTGATTAAGTACTGACGTCGTTGGCAAACCTGAAAGTGACTATTTGTACAAGATTAGTGACTAGTTTATCGTTACCGTGGCGTACCATAATTAGCGAGAGTTATTACGTAATAGATTTCATTATTGATTAAGTACTGACGTCGTTGGCAAACCTGAAAGTGACTATTTGTACAAGATTAGTGACTAGTTTATCGTTACCGTGGCGTACCATAATTAGCGAGAGTTATTATGTAATAGATTTCATTATTGATTAAGTACTGACGTCGTTGGCAAACCTGAAAGTGACTATTTGTACAAGATTAGTGACTAGTTTATCGTTACCGTGGCGTACCGTAATTAGCGAGAGTTATTATGTAATAGATTTCATTATTGATTAAGTACTGACGTCGTTTGCAAACCTGAAAGTGAATATTTGTACAAGATTAGTGACTAGTTTATCGTTACCGTGGCGTACCATAATTAGCGAGAGTTATTACGTAATAGATTTCATTATTGATTAAGTACTGACGTCGTTGGCAAACCTGAAAGTGACTATTTGTACAAGATTAGTGACTAGTTTATCGTTACCGTGGCGTACCATAATTAGCGAGAGTTAT
This sequence comes from Prosapia bicincta, assembly GCA_036971475.1. NCBI lineage: Eukaryota > Metazoa > Arthropoda > Insecta > Hemiptera > Cercopidae > Prosapia > Prosapia bicincta. The sequence continues at coordinate 262,670,974 of JBAIZL010000002.1, forward strand.
TATGTAATAGATTTCATTATTGATTAAGTACTGACGTCGTTGGCAAACCTGAAAGTGACTATTTGTACAAGATTAGTGACTAGTTTATCGTTACCGTGGCGTACCATAATTAGCGAGAGTTATTATGTAATAGATTTCATTATTGATTAAGTACTGACGTCGTTTGCAAAACTGAAAGTGACTATTTGTACAAGATTAGTGACTAGTTTATCGTTACCGTGGCGTACCATAATTAGCGAGAGTTATTACGTAATAGATTTCATTATTGATTAAGTACTGACGTCGTTGGCAAACCTAAAAGTGACTATTTGTACAAGATTAGTGACTAGTTTATCGTTACTGTGGCGTACCATAATTAGCGAGAGTTATTATGTAATAGATTTCATTATTGATTAAGTACTGACGTCGTTTGCAAACCTGAAAGTGACTATTTGTCAAGATTAGTGACTAGTTTATCGTTACCGTGGCGTACCATAATTAGCGAGAGTTATTACGTAATAGATTTCATTATTGTTTAAGTACTGACGTCGTTGGCAAACCTGAAAGTGACTATTTGTACAAGATTAGTGACTAGTTTATCGTTACCGTAGCGTACCATAATTAGCCAGAGTTATTATGTAATAGATTTCATTATTGATTAAGTACTGACGTCGTTTGCAAATCTGAAAGTGACTATTTGTACAAGATTAGTGACTAGTTTATCGTTACCGTGGCGTACCATAATTAGCGAGAGTTACCTGAAAGTGACTATTTGTACAAGATTAGTGACTAGTTTATCGTTACCGTGGCGTACCATAATTAGCGAGAGTTACCTTAAAGTGACTATTTGTACAAGATTAGTGACTAGTTTATCGTTACCGTGGCGTACCATAATTAGCGAGAGTTATTAGGTAATAGATTTCATTATTGATTAAGTACTGACGTCGTTGGCAAACCTGAAAGTGACTATTTGTACAAGATTAGTGACTAGTTTATCGTTACCGTGGCGTATCATAATTAGCGAGAGTTATTATGTAATAGATTTTATTATTGATTAAGTACTGACGTCGTTGGCAAACCTGAAAGTGACTATTTGTACAAGATTAGTGACTAGTTTATCGTTACCGTGGCGTACCATAATTAGCGAGAGTTATTACGTAATAGATTTCATTATTGATTAAGTACTGACGTTGTTGGCAAACCTGAAAGTGACTATTTGTACAAGATTAGTGACTAGTTTATCGTTACCGTGGCGTACCATAATTAGCGAGAGTTATTATGTAATAGATTTTATTATTGATTAAGTACTGACGTCGTTGGCAAACCTGAAAGTGACTATTTGTACAAGATTAGTGACTAGTTTATCGTTACCGTGGCGTACCATAATTAGCGAGAGTTAATATGTAATAGATTTCATTATTGATTAAGTACTGACGTCGTTTGCAAACCTAAAAGTGACTATTTGTACAAGATTAGTGACTAGTTTATCGTTACCGTGGCGTACCATAATTAGCGAAAGTTATTATGTAATAGATTTCATTATTGATTAAGTACTGACGTCGTTGGCAAACCTGAAAGTGACTATTTGTACAAGATTAGTGACTAGTTTATCGTTACCGTGGCGTACCATAATTAGCGAGAGTTATTATGTAATAGATTTCATTATTGATTAAGTACTGACGTCGTTGGCAAACCTGAAAGTGACTATTTGTACAAGATTAGTCACTAGTTTATCGTTACCGTGGCGTACCATAATTAGCGAGAGTTATTATGTAATAGATTTCATTATTGATTAAGTACTGACGTCGTTGGCAAACCTGAAAGTGACTATTTGTACAAGATTAGTGACTAGTTTATCGTTACCGTGGCGTACCATAATTAGCGAGAGTTATTACGCAATAGATTTCATTATTGATTAAGTACTGACGTCGTTGGCAAACCTGAAAGTGACTATTTGTACAAGATTAGTGACTAGTTTATCGTTACCGTGGCGTACCATAATTATCGAGAGTTATTATGCAATAGATTTCATTATTGATTAAGTACTGACGTCGTTGGCAAACCTGAAAGTGACTATTTGTACAAGATTAGTGACTAGTTTATCGTTACCGTGGCGTACCATAATTAGCGAGAGTTATTATGTAATAGATTTCATTATTGATTAAGTACTGACGTCGTTGGCAAACCTGAAAGTGACTAGTTGTACAAGATTAGTGACTAGTTTATCGTTACCGTGGCGTACCATAATTAGCGAGAGTTATTATGTAATAGATTTCATTATTGATTAAGTACCTACTGACGTCGTTGGCAAACCTGAAAGTGACTATTTGTACAAGATTAGTGACTATTTTATCGTTACCGTGGTGTACCATAATTAGCGAGAGTTATTATGTAATAGATTTCATTATTGATTAAGTACTGACGTCGTTGGCAAACCTGAAAGTGACTATTTGTACAAGATTAGTGACTAGTTTATCGTTACCGTGGCGTACCATAATTAGCGAGAGTTATTATGTAATAGATTTCATTATTGATTAAGTACTGACGTCGTTTGCAAACCTGAAAGTGAATATTTGTACAAGATTAGTGACTAGTTTATCGTTACCGTGGCGTACCATAATTAGCGAGAGTTATTACGTAATAGATTTCATTATTGATTAAGTACTGACGTCGTTGGCAAACCTGAAAGTGACTATTTGTACAAGATTAGTGACTAGTTTATCGTTACCGTGGCGTACCATAATTAGCGAAAGTTATTATGTAATAGATTTCATTATTGATTAAGTACTGACGTCGTTGGCAAACCTGAAAGTGACTATTTGTACAAGATTAGTGACTAGTTTATCGTTACCGTGGCGTACCATAATTAGCGAGAGTTATTATGTAATAGATTTCATTATTGATTAAGTACCTACTGACGTCGTTGGCAAACCTGAAAGTGACTATTTGTACAAGATTAGTGACTATTTTATCGTTACCGTGGTGTACCATAATTAGCGAGAGTTATTATGTAATAGATTTCATTATTGATTAAGTACTGACGTCGTTGGCAAACCTGAAAGTGACTATTTGTACAAGATTAGTGACTAGTTTATCGTTACCGTGGCGTACCATAATTAGCGAGAGTTATTATGTAATAGATTTCATTATTGATTAAGTACTGACGTCGTTTGCAAACCTGAAAGTGACTATTTGTACAAGATTAGTGACTAGTTTATCGTTACCGTGGCGTACCATAATTAGCGAAAGTTATTATGTAATAGATTTCATTATTGATTAAGTACTGACGTCGTTGGCAAACCTGAAAGTGACTATTTGTACAAGATTAGTGACTAGTTTATCGTTACCGTGGCGTACCATAATTAGCGAGAGTTATTATGTAATAGATTTCATTATTGATTAAGTACTGACGTCGTTGGCAAACCTGAAAGTGACTATTTGTACAAGATTAGTGACTAGTTTATCGTTACCGTGGCGTACCATAATTAGCGAGAGTTATTATGTAATAGATTTCATTATTGATTAAGTACTGACGTCGTTGGCAAACCTGAAAGTGACTATTTGTACAAGATTAGTGACTAGTTTATCGTTACCGTGGCGTACCATAATTAGCGAGAGTTATTATGTAATAGATTTCATTATTGATTAAGTACTGACGTCGTTGGCAAACCTGAAAGTGACTATTTGTACAAGATTAGTGACTAGTTTATCGTTACCGTGGCGTACCATAATTAGCGAGAGTTATTATGTAATAGATTTCATTATTGATTAAGTACTGACGTCGTTGGCAAACCTGAAAGTGACTATTTGTACAAGATTAGTGACTAGTTTATCGTTACCGTGGCGTACCATAATTAGCGAGAGTTATTACGTAATAGATTTCATTATTGATTAAGTACTGACGTCGTTGGCAAACCTGAAAGTGACTATTTGTACAAGATTAGTGACTAGTTTATCGTTACCGTGGCGTACCATAATTAGCGAGAGTTATTATGTAATAGATTTCATTATTGATTAAGTACCTACTGACGTCGTTGGCAAATCTGAAAGTGACTATTTGTACAAGATTAGTGACTATTTTATCGTTACCGTGGCGTACCATAATTAGCGAGAGTTATTATGTAATAGATTTCATTATTGATTAAGTACTGACGTCGTTGGCAAACCTGAAAGTGACTATTTGTACAAGATTAGTGACTAGTTTATCGTTACCGTGGCGTACCATAATTAGCGAGAGTTATTATGTAATAGATTTCATTATTGATTAAGTACTGACGTCGTTTGCAAACCTGAAAGTGACTATTTGTACAAGATTAGTGACTAGTTTATCGTTACCGTGGCGTACCATAATTAGCGAGAGTTATTACGTAATAGATTTCATTATTGATTAAGTACTGACGTCGTTGGCAAACCTAAAAGTGACTATTTGTACAAGATTAGTGAGTAGTTTATCGTTACTGTGGCGTACCATAATTAGCGAGAGTTATTATGTAATAGATTTCATTATTGATTAAGTACTGACGTCGTTTGCAAACCTGAAAGTGACTATTTGTCAAGATTAGTGACTAGTTTATCGTTACCGTGGCGTACCATAATTAGCGAGAGTTATTACGTAATAGATTTCATTATTGTTTAAGTACTGACGTCGTTGGCAAACCTGAAAGTGACTATTTGTACAAGATTAGTGACTAGTTTATCGTTACCGTAGCGTACCATAATTAGCCAGAGTTATTATGTAATAGATTTCATTATTGATTAAGTACTGACGTCGTTTGCAAATCTGAAAGTGACTATTTGTACAAGATTAGTGACTAGTTTATCGTTACCGTGGCGTACCATAATTAGCGAGAGTTACCTGAAAGTGATTATTTGTACAAGATTAGTGACTAGTTTATCGTTACCGTGGCGTACCATAATTAGCGAGAGTTACCTTAAAGTGACTATTTGTACAAGATTAGTGACTAGTTTATCGTTACCGTGGCGTACCATAATTAGCGAGAGTTATTATGTAATAGATTTCATTATTTATTAAATACTGACTTCGTTGGCAAACCTGAAAGTGACTATTTGTACACGATTAGTGACTAGTTTATCGTTACCGTGGCGTACCATAATTAGCGAGAGTTATTATGTAATAGATTTCATTATTGATTAAGTACTGACGTCGTTTGCAAACCTGAAAGTGACTATTTGTACAAGATTAGTGACTAGTTTATCGTTACCGTGGCGTACCATAATTAGCGAAAGTTATTATGTAATAGATTTCATTATTGATTAAGTACTGACGTCGTTGGCAAACCTGAAAGTGACTATTTGTACAAGATTAGTGACTAGTTTATCGTTACCGTGGCGTACCATAATTAGCGAGAGTTATTATGTAATAGATTTCATTATTGATTAAGTACTGACGTCGTTGGCAAACCTGAAAGTGACTATTTGTACAAGATTAGTGACTAGTTTATCGTTACCGTGGCGTACCATAATTAGCGAGAGTTATTATGTAATAGATTTCATTATTGATTAAGTACTGACGTCGTTGGCAAACCTGAAAGTGACTATTTGTACAAGATTAGTGACTAGTTTATCGTTACCGTGGCGTACCATAATTAGCGAGAGTTATTACGTAATAGATTTCATTATTGATTAAGTACTGACGTCGTTGGCAAACCTGAAAGTGACTATTTGTACAAGATTAGTGACTAGTTTATCGTTACCGTGGCGTACCATAATTAGCGAGAGTTATTATGTAATAGATTTCATTATTGATTAAGTACTGACGTCGTTGGCAAACCTGAAAGTGACTATTTGTACAAGATTAGTGACTAGTTTATCGTTACCGTGGCGTACCGTAATTAGCGAGAGTTATTATGTAATAGATTTCATTATTGATTAAGTACTGACGTCGTTTGCAAACCTGAAAGTGAATATTTGTACAAGATTAGTGACTAGTTTATCGTTACCGTGGCGTACCATAATTAGCGAGAGTTATTACGTAATAGATTTCATTATTGATTAAGTACTGACGTCGTTGGCAAACCTGAAAGTGACTATTTGTACAAGATTAGTGACTAGTTTATCGTTACCGTGGCGTACCATAATTAGCGAGAGTTATTATGTAATAGATTTCATTATTGATTAAGTACCTACTGACGTCGTTGGCAAATCTGAAAGTGACTATTTGTACAAGATTAGTGACTATTTTATCGTTACCGTGGCGTACCATAATTAGCGAGAGTTATTATGTAATAGATTTCATTATTGATTAAGTACTGACGTCGTTGGCAAACCTGAAAGTGACTATTTGTACAAGATTAGTGACTAGTTTATCGTTACCGTGGCGTACCATAATTAGCGAGAGTTATTATGTAATAGATTTCATTATTGATTAAGTACTGACGTCGTTTGCAAAACTGAAAGTGACTATTTGTACAAGATTAGTGACTAGTTTATCGTTACCGTGGCGTACCATAATTAGCGAGAGTTATTACGTAATAGATTTCATTATTGATTAAGTACTGACGTCGTTGGCAAACCTAAAAGTGACTATTTGTACAAGATTAGTGACTAGTTTATCGTTACTGTGGCGTACCATAATTAGCGAGAGTTATTATGTAATAGATTTCATTATTGATTAAGTACTGACGTCGTTTGCAAACCTGAAAGTGACTATTTGTCAAGATTAGTGACTAGTTTATCGTTACCGTGGCGTACCATAATTAGCGAGAGTTATTACGTAATAGATTTCATTATTGTTTAAGTACTGACGTCGTTGGCAAACCTGAAAGTGACTATTTGTACAAGATTAGTGACTAGTTTATCGTTACCGTAGCGTACCATAATTAGCCAGAGTTATTATGTAATAGATTTCATTATTGATTAAGTACTGACGTCGTTTGCAAATCTGAAAGTGACTATTTGTACAAGATTAGTGACTAGTTTATCGTTACCGTGGCGTACCATAATTAGCGAGAGTTACCTGAATGTGACTATTTGTACAAGATTAGTGACTAGTTTATCGTTACCGTGGCGTACCATAATTAGCGAGAGTTACCTTAAAGTGACTATTTGTACAAGATTAGTGACTAGTTTATCGTTACCGTGGCGTACCATAATTAGCGAGAGTTATTAGGTAATAGATTTCATTATTGATTAAGTACTGACGTCGTTGGCAAACCTGAAAGTGACTATTTGTACAAGATTAGTGACTAGCTTATCGTTACCGTGGCGTATCATAATTAGCGAGAGTTATTATGTAATAGATTTTATTATTGATTAAGTACTGACGTCGTTGGCAAACCTGAAAGTGACTATTTGTACAAGATTAGTGACTAGTTTATCGTTACCGTGGCGTACCATAATTAGCGAGAGTTATTACGTAATAGATTTCATTATTGATTAAGTACTGACGTTGTTGGCAAACCTGAAAGTGACTATTTGTACAAGATTAGTGAGTAGTTTATCGTTACCGTGGCGTACCATAATTAGCGAGAGTTATTATGTAATAGATTTTATTATTGATTAAGTACTGACGTCGTTGGCAAACCTGAAAGTGACTATTTGTACAAGATTAGTGACTAGTTTATCGTTACCGTGGCGTACCATAATTAGCGAGAGTTAATATGTAATAGATTTCATTATTGATTAAGTACTGACGTCGTTTGCAAACCTAAAAGTGACTATTTGTACAAGATTAGTGACTAGTTTATCGTTACCGTGGCGTACCATAATTAGCGAAAGTTATTATGTAATAGATTTCATTATTGATTAAGTACTGACGTCGTTGGCAAACCTGAAAGTGACTATTTGTACAAGATTAGTGACTAGTTTATCGTTACCGTGGCGTACCATAATTAGCGAGAGTTATTATGTAATAGATTTCATTATTGATTAAGTACTGACGTCGTTGGCAAACCTGAAAGTGACTATTTGTACAAGATTAGTGACTATTTTATCGTTACCGTGGTGTACCATAATTAGCGAGAGTTATTATGTAATAGATTTCATTATTGATTAAGTACTGACGTCGTTGGCAAACCTGAAAGTGACTATTTGTACAAGATTAGTGACTAGTTTATCGTTACCGTGGCGTACCATAATTAGCGAGAGTTATTATGTAATAGATTTCATTATTGATTAAGTACTGACGTCGTTTGCAAACCTGAAAGTGAATATTTGTACAAGATTAGTGACTAGTTTATCGTTACCGTGGCGTACCATAATTAGCGAGAGTTATTACGTAATAGATTTCATTATTGATTAAGTACTGACGTCGTTGGCAAACCTGAAAGTGACTATTTGTACAAGATTAGTGACTAGTTTATCGTTACCGTGGCGTACCATAATTATCGAGAGTTATTATGCAATAGATTTCATTATTGATTAAGTACTGACGTCGTTGGCAAACCTGAAAGTGAATATTTGTACAAGATTAGTGACTAGTTTATCGTTACCGTGGCGTACCATAATTAGCGAGAGTTATTATGTAATAGATTTCATTATTGATTAAGTACTGACGTCGTTGGCAAACCTGAAAGTGACTAGTTGTACAAGATTAGTGACTAGTTTATCGTTACCGTGGCGTACCATAATTAGCGAGAGTTATTATGTAATAGATTTCATTATTGATTAAGTACCTACTGACGTCGTTGGCAAACCTGAAAGTGACTATTTGTACAAGATTAGTGACTATTTTATCGTTACCGTGGTGTACCATAATTAGCGAGAGTTATTATGTAATAGATTTCATTATTGATTAAGTACTGACGTCGTTGGCAAACCTGAAAGTGACTATTTGTACAAGATTAGTGACTAGTTTATCGTTACCGTGGCGTACCATAATTAGCGAGAGTTATTATGTAATAGATTTCATTATTGATTAAGTACTGACGTCGTTTGCAAACCTGAAAGTGAATATTTGTACAAGATTAGTGACTAGTTTATCGTTACCGTGGCGTACCATAATTAGCGAGAGTTATTACGTAATAGATTTCATTATTGATTAAGTACTGACGTCGTTGGCAAACCTGAAAGTGACTATTTGTACAAGATTAGTGACTAGTTTATCGTTACCGTGGCGTACCATAATTAGCGAAAGTTATTATGTAAAGATTTCATTATTGATTAAGTACTGACGTCGTTGGCAAACCTGAAAGTGACTATTTGTACAAGATTAGTGACTAGTTTATCGTTACCGTGGCGTACCATAATTAGCGAGAGTTATTATGTAATAGATTTCATTATTGATTAAGTACTGACGTCGTTGGCAAACCTGAAAGTGACTATTTGTACAAGATTAGTGACTAGTTTATCGTTACCGTGGCGTACCATAATTAGCGAGAGTTATTATGTAATAGATTTCATTATTGATTAAGTACCTACTGACGTCGTTGGCAAACCTGAAAGTGACTATTTGTACAAGATTAGTGACTATTTTATCGTTACCGTGGTGTACCATAATTAGCGAGAGTTATTATGTAATAGATTTCATTATTGATTAAGTACTGACGTCGTTGGCAAACCTGAAAGTGACTATTTGTACAAGATTAGTGACTAGTTTATCGTTACCGTGGCGTACCATAATTAGCGAGAGTAATTATGTAATAGATTTCATTATTGATTAAGTACTGACGTCGTTTGCAAACCTGAAAGTGACTATTTGTACAAGATTAGTGACTAGTTTATCGTTACCGTGGCGTACCATAATTAGCGAGAGTTATTATGTAATAGATTTCATTATTGATTAAGTACTGACGTCGTTTGCAAACCTGAAAGTGAATATTTGTACAAGATTAGTGACTAGTTTATCGTTACCGTGGCGTACCATAATTAGCGAGAGTTATTACGTAATAGATTTCATTATTGATTAAGTACTGACGTCGTTGGCAAACCTGAAAGTGACTATTTGTACAAGATTAGTGACTAGTTTATCGTTACCGTGGCGTACCATAATTAGCGAAAGTTATTATGTAATAGATTTCATTATTGATTAAGTACTGACGTCGTTGGCAAACATGAAAGTGACTATTTGTACAAGATTAGTGACTAGTTTATCGTTACCGTGGCGTACCATAATTAGCGAGAGTTATTATGTAATAGATTTCATTATTGATTAAGTACTGACGTCGTTGGCAAACCTGAAAGTGACTATTTGTACAAGATTAGTGACTAGTTTATCGTTACCGTGGCGTACCATAATTAGCGAGAGTTATTATGTAATAGATTTCATTATTGATTAAGTACCTACTGACGTCGTTGGCAAACCTGAAAGTGACTATTTGTACAAGATTAGTGACTATTTTATCGTTACCGTGGTGTACCATAATTAGCGAGAGTTATTATGTAATAGATTTCATTATTGATTAAGTACTGACGTCGTTGGCAAACCTGAAAGTGACTATTTGTACAAGATTAGTGACTAGTTTATCGTTACCGTGGCGTACCATAATTAGCGAGAGTTATTATGTAATAGATTTCATTATTGATTAAGTACTGACGTCGTTGGCAAACCTGAAAGTGACTATTTGTACAAGATTAGTGACTAGTTTATCGTTACCGTGGCGTACCATAATTAGCGAGAGTTATTATGTAATAGATTTCATTATTGATTAAGTACTGACGTCGTTGGCAAACCTGAAAGTGACTATTTGTACAAGATTAGTGACTAGTTTATCGTTACCGTGGCGTACCATAATTAGCGAGAGTTATTATGTAATAGATTTCATTATTGATTAAGTACTGACGTCGTTGGCAAACCTGAAAGTGACTATTTGTACAAGATTAGTGACTAGTTTATCGTTACCGTGGCGTACCATAATTAGCGAGAGTTATTATGTAATAGATTTCATTATTGATTAAGTACTGACGTCGTTGGCAAACCTGAAAGTGACTATTTGTACAAGATTAGTGACTAGTTTATCGTTACCGTGGCGTACCATAATTAGCGAGAGTTATTATGTAATAGATTTCATTATTGATTAAGTACTGACGTCGTTGGCAAACCTGAAAGTGACTATTTGTACAAGATTAGTGACTAGTTTATCGTTACCGTGGCGTACCATAATTAGCGAGAGTTATTACGTAATAGATTTCATTATTGATTAAGTACTGACGTCGTTGGCAAACCTGAAAGTGACTATTTGTACAAGATTAGTGACTAGTTTATCGTTACCGTGGCGTACCATAATTAGCGAGAGTTATTATGTAATAGATTTCATTATTGATTAAGTACCTACTGACGTCGTTGGCAAACCTGAAAGTGACTATTTGTACAAGATTAGTGACTATTTTATCGTTACCGTGGCGTACCATAATTAGCGAGAGTTATTATGTAATAGATTTCATTATTGATTAAGTACTGACGTCGTTGGCAAACCTGAAAGTGACTATTTGTACAAGATTAGTGACTAGTTTATCGTTACCGTGGCGTACCATAATTAGCGAGAGTTATTATGTAATAGATTTCATTATTGATTAAGTACTGACGTCGTTTGCAAACCTGAAAGTGACTATTTGTACAAGATTAGTGACTAGTTTATCGTTACCGTGGCGTACCATAATTAGCGAGAGTTATTACGTAATAGATTTCATTATTGATTAAGTACTGACGTCGTTGGCAAACCTAAAAGTGACTATTTGTACAAGATTAGTGACTAGTTTATCGTTACTGTGGCGTACCATAATTAGCGAGAGTTATTATGTAATAGATTTCATTATTGATTAAGTACTGACGTCGTTTGCAAACCTGAAAGTGACTATTTGTCAAGATTAGTGACTAGTTTATCGTTACCGTGGCGTACCATAATTAGCGAGAGTTATTACGTAATAGATTTCATTATTGTTTAAGTACTGACGTCGTTGGCAAACCTCAAAGTGACTATTTGTACAAGATTAGTGACTAGTTTATCGTTACCGTAGCGTACCATAATTAGCCAGAGTTATTATGTAATAGATTTCATTATTGATTAAGTACTGACGTCGTTTGCAAATCTGAAAGTGACTATTTGTACAAGATAGTGACTAGTTTATCGTTACCGTGGCGTACCATAATTAGCGAGAGTTACCTGAAAGTGATTATTTGTACAAGATTAGTGACTAGTTTATCGTTACCGTGGCGTACCATAATTAGCGAGAGTTACCTTAAAGTGACTATTTGTACAAGATTAGTGACTAGTTTATCGTTACCGTGGCGTACCATAATTAGCGAGAGTTATTATGTAATAGATTTCATTATTTATTAAATACTGACTTCGTTGGCAAACCTGAAAGTGACTATTTGTACACGATTAGTGACTAGTTTATCGTTACCGTGGCGTACCATAATTAGCGAGAGTTATTATGTAATAGATTTCATTATTGATTAAGTACTGACGTCGTTTGCAAACCTGAAAGTGACTATTTGTACAAGATTAGTGACTAGTTTATCGTTACCGTGGCGTACCATAATTAGCGAAAGTTATTATGTAATAGATTTCATTATTGATTAAGTACTGACGTCGTTGGCAAACCTGAAAGTGACTATTTGTACAAGATTAGTGACTAGTTTATCGTTACCGTGGCGTACCATAATTAGCGAGAGTTATTATGTAATAGATTTCATTATTGATTAAGTACTGACGTCGTTGGCAAACCTGAAAGTGACTATTTGTACAAGATTAGTGACTAGTTTATCGTTACCGTGGCGTACCATAATTAGCGAGAGTTATTATGTAATAGATTTCATTATTGATTAAGTACTGACGTCGTTGGCAAACCTGAAAGTGACTATTTGTACAAGATTAGTGACTAGTTTATCGTTACCGTGGCGTACCATAATTAGCGAGAGTTATTACGTAATAGATTTCATTATTGATTAAGTACTGACGTCGTTGGCAAACCTGAAAGTGACTATTTGTACAAGATTAGTGACTAGTTTATCGTTACCGTGGCGTACCATAATTAGCGAGAGTTATTATGTAATAGATTTCATTATTGATTAAGTACTGACGTCGTTGGCAAACCTGAAAGTGACTATTTGTACAAGATTAGTGACTAGTTTATCGTTACCGTGGCGTACCGTAATTAGCGAGAGTTATTATGTAATAGATTTCATTATTGATTAAGTACTGACGTCGTTTGCAAACCTGAAAGTGAATATTTGTACAAGATTAGTGACTAGTTTATCGTTACCGTGGCGTACCATAATTAGCGAGAGTTATTACGTAATAGATTTCATTATTGATTAAGTACTGACGTCGTTGGCAAACCTGAAAGTGACTATTTGTACAAGATTAGTGACTAGTTTATCGTTACCGTGGCGTACCATAATTAGCGAGAGTTATTATGTAATAGATTTCATTATTGATTAAGTACCTACTGACGTCGTTGGCAAATCTGAAAGTGACTATTTGTACAAGATTAGTGACTATTTTATCGTTACCGTGGCGTACCATAATTAGCGAGAGTTATTATGTAATAGATTTCATTATTGATTAAGTACTGACGTCGTTGGCAAACCTGAAAGTGACTATTTGTACAAGATTAGTGACTAGTTTATCGTTACCGTGGCGTACCATAATTAGCGAGAGTTATTATGTAATAGATTTCATTATTGATTAAGTACTGACGTCGTTTGCAAACCTGAAAGTGACTATTTGTACAAGATTAGTGACTAGTTTATCGTTACCGTGCCGTACCATAATTAGCGAGAGTTATTACGTAATAGATTTCATTATTGATTAAGTACTGACGTCGTTGGCAAACCTAAAAGTGACTATTTGTACAAGATTAGTGACTAGTTTATCGTTACTGTGGCGTACCATAATTAGCGAGAGTTATTATGTAATAGATTTCATTATTGATTAAGTACTGACGTCGTTTGCAAACCTGAAAGTGACTATTTGTCAAGATTAGTGACTAGTTTATCGTTACCTTGGCGTACCATAATTAGCGAGAGTTATTACGTAATAGATTTCATTATTGTTTAAGTACTGACGTCGTTGGCAAACCTGAAAGTGACTATTTGTACAAGATTAGTGACTAGTTTATCGTTACCGTAGCGTACCATAATTAGCCAGAGTTATTTATGTAATAGATTTCATTATTGATTAAGTACTGACGTCGTTTGCAAATCTGAAAGTGACTATTTGTACAAGATTAGTGACTAGTTTATCGTTACCGTGGCGTACCATAATTAGCGAGAGTTACCTGAAAGTGACTATTTGTACAAGATTAGTGACTAGTTTATCGTTACCGTGGCGTACCATAATTAGCGAGAGTTACCTTAAAGTGACTATTTGTACAAGATTAGTGACTAGTTTATCGTTACCGTGGCGTACCATAATTAGCGAGAGTTATTAGGTAATAGATTTCATTATTGATTAAGTACTGACGTCGTTGGCAAACCTGAAAGTGACTATTTGTACAAGATTAGTGACTAGTTTATCGTTACCGTGGCGTATCATAATTAGCGAGAGTTATTATGTAATAGATTTTATTATTGATTAAGTACTGACGTCGTTGGCAAACCTGAAAGTGACTATTTGTACAAGATTAGTGACTAGTTTATCGTTACCGTGGCGTACCATAATTAGCGAGAGTTATTACGTAATAGATTTCATTATTGATTAAGTACTGACGTTGTTGGCAAACCTGAAAGTGACTATTTGTACAAGATTAGTGACTAGTTTATCGTTACCGTGGCGTACCATAATTAGCGAGAGTTATTATGTAATAGATTTTATTATTGATTAAGTACTGACGTCGTTGGCAAACCTGAAAGTGACTATTTGTACAAGATTAGTGACTAGTTTATCGTTACCGTGGCGTACCATAATTAGCGAGAGTTAATATGTAATAGATTTCATTATTGATTAAGTACTGACGTCGTTTGCAAACCTAAAAGTGACTATTTGTACAAGATTAGTGACTAGTTTATCGTTACCGTGGCGTACCATAATTAGCGAAAGTTATTATGTAATAGATTTCATTATTGATTAAGTACTGACGTCGTTGGCAAACCTGAAAGTGACTATTTGTACAAGATTAGTGACTAGTTTATCGTTACCGTGGCGTACCATAATTAGCGAGAGTTATTATGTAATAGATTTCATTATTGATTAAGTACTGACGTCGTTGGCAAACCTGAAAGTGACTATTTGTACAAGATTAGTCACTAGTTTATCGTTACCGTGGCGTACCATAATTAGCGAGAGTTATTATGTAATAGATTTCATTATTGATTAAGTACTGACGTCGTTGGCAAACCTGAAAGTGACTATTTGTACGAGATTAGTGACTAGTTTATCGTACCGTGGCGTACCATAATTAGCGAGAGTTATTACGTAATAGATTTCATTATTGATTAAGTACTGACGTCGTTGGCAAACCTGAAAGTGACTATTTGTACAAGATTAGTGACTAGTTTATCGTTACCGTGGCGTACCATAATTATCGAGAGTTATTATGCAATAGATTTCATTATTGATTAAGTACTGACGTCGTTGGCAAACCTGAAAGTGACTATTTGTACAAGATTAGTGACTAGTTTATCGTTACCGTGGCGTACCATAATTAGCGAGAGTTATTATGTAATAGATTTCATTATTGATTAAGTACTGACGTCGTTGGCAAACCTGAAAGTGACTAGTTGTACAAGATTAGTGACTAGTTTATCGTTACCGTGGCGTACCATAATTAGCGAGAGTTATTATGTAATAGATTTCATTATTGATTAAGTACCTACTGACGTCGTTGGCAAACCTGAAAGTGACTATTTGTACAAGATTAGTGACTATTTTATCGTTACCGTGGTGTACCATAATTAGCGAGAGTTATTATGTAATAGATTTCATTATTGATTAAGTACTGACGTCGTTGGCAAACCTGAAAGTGACTATTTGTACAAGATTAGTGACTAGTTTATCGTTACCGTGGCGTACCATAATTAGCGAGAGTTATTATGTAATAGATTTCATTATTGATTAAGTACTGACGTCGTTTGCAAACCTGAAAGTGAATATTTGTACAAGATTAGTGACTAGTTTATCGTTACCGTGGCGTACCATAATTAGCGAGAGTTATTACGTAATAGATTTCATTATTGATTAAGTACTGACGTCGTTGGCAAACCTGAAAGTGACTATTTGTACAAGATTAGTGACTAGTTTATCGTTACCGTGGCGTACCATAATTAGCGAAAGTTATTATGTAAAGATTTCATTATTGATTAAGTACTGACGTCGTTGGCAAACCTGAAAGTGACTATTTGTACAAGATTAGTGACTAGTTTATCGTTACCGTGGCGTACCATAATTAGCGAGAGTTACCTTAAAGTGACTATTTGTACAAGATTAGTGACTAGTTTATCGTTACCGTGGCGTACCATAATTAGCGAGAGTTATTAGGTAATAGATTTCATTATTGATTAAGTACTGACGTCGTTGGCAAACCTGAAAGTGACTATTTGTACAAGATTAGTGACTAGTTTATCGTTACCGTGGCGTATCATAATTAGCGAGAGTTATTATGTAATAGATTTTATTATTGATTAAGTACTGACGTCGTTGGCAAACCTGAAAGTGACTATTTGTACAAGATTAGTGACTAGTTTATCGTTACCGTGGCGTACCATAATTAGCGAGAGTTATTACGTAATAGATTTCATTATTGATTAAGTACTGACGTCGTTGGCAAACCTAAAAGTGACTATTTGTACAAGATTAGTGACTAGTTTATCGTTACTGTGGCGTACCATAATTAGCGAGAGTTATTATGTAATAGATTTCATTATTGATTAAGTACTGACGTCGTTTGCAAACCTGAAAGTGACTATTTGTCAAGATTAGTGACTAGTTTATCGTTACCTTGGCGTACCATAATTAGCGAGAGTTATTACGTAATAGATTTCATTATTGTTTAAGTACTGACGTCGTTGGCAAACCTGAAAGTGACTATTTGTACAAGATTAGTGACTAGTTTATCGTTACCGTAGCGTACCATAATTAGCCAGAGTTATTTATGTAATAGATTTCATTATTGATTAAGTACTGACGTCGTTTGCAAATCTGAAAGTGACTATTTGTACAAGATTAGTGACTAGTTTATCGTTACCGTGGCGTACCATAATTAGCGAGAGTTACCTGAAAGTGACTATTTGTACAAGATTAGTGACTAGTTTATCGTTACCGTGGCGTACCATAATTAGCGAGAGTTACCTTAAAGTGACTATTTGTACAAGATTAGTGACTAGTTTATCGTTACCGTGGCGTACCATAATTAGCGAGAGTTATTAGGTAATAGATTTCATTATTGATTAAGTACTGACGTCGTTGGCAAACCTGAAAGTGACTATTTGTACAAGATTAGTGACTAGTTTATCGTTACCGTGGCGTATCATAATTAGCGAGAGTTATTATGTAATAGATTTTATTATTGATTAAGTACTGACGTCGTTGGCAAACCTGAAAGTGACTATTTGTACAAGATTAGTGACTAGTTTATCGTTACCGTGGCGTACCATAATTAGCGAGAGTTATTACGTAATAGATTTCATTATTGATTAAGTACTGACGTTGTTGGCAAACCTGAAAGTGACTATTTGTACAAGATTAGTGACTAGTTTATCGTTACCGTGGCGTACCATAATTAGCGAGAGTTATTATGTAATAGATTTTATTATTGATTAAGTACTGACGTCGTTGGCAAACCTGAAAGTGACTATTTGTACAAGATTAGTGACTAGTTTATCGTTACCGTGGCGTACCATAATTAGCGAGAGTTAATATGTAATAGATTTCATTATTGATTAAGTACTGACGTCGTTTGCAAACCTAAAAGTGACTATTTGTACAAGATTAGTGACTAGTTTATCGTTACCGTGGCGTACCATAATTAGCGAAAGTTATTATGTAATAGATTTCATTATTGATTAAGTACTGACGTCGTTGGCAAACCTGAAAGTGACTATTTGTACAAGATTAGTGACTAGTTTATCGTTACCGTGGCGTACCATAATTAGCGAGAGTTATTATGTAATAGATTTCATTATTGATTAAGTACTGACGTCGTTGGCAAACCTGAAAGTGACTATTTGTACAAGATTAGTCACTAGTTTATCGTTACCGTGGCGTACCATAATTAGCGAGAGTTATTATGTAATAGATTTCATTATTGATTAAGTACTGACGTCGTTGGCAAACCTGAAAGTGACTATTTGTACGAGATTAGTGACTAGTTTATCGTACCGTGGCGTACCATAATTAGCGAGAGTTATTACGTAATAGATTTCATTATTGATTAAGTACTGACGTCGTTGGCAAACCTGAAAGTGACTATTTGTACAAGATTAGTGACTAGTTTATCGTTACCGTGGCGTACCATAATTATCGAGAGTTATTATGCAATAGATTTCATTATTGATTAAGTACTGACGTCGTTGGCAAACCTGAAAGTGACTATTTGTACAAGATTAGTGACTAGTTTATCGTTACCGTGGCGTACCATAATTAGCGAGAGTTATTATGTAATAGATTTCATTATTGATTAAGTACTGACGTCGTTGGCAAACCTGAAAGTGACTAGTTGTACAAGATTAGTGACTAGTTTATCGTTACCGTGGCGTACCATAATTAGCGAGAGTTATTATGTAATAGATTTCATTATTGATTAAGTACCTACTGACGTCGTTGGCAAACCTGAAAGTGACTATTTGTACAAGATTAGTGACTATTTTATCGTTACCGTGGTGTACCATAATTAGCGAGAGTTATTATGTAATAGATTTCATTATTGATTAAGTACTGACGTCGTTGGCAAACCTGAAAGTGACTATTTGTACAAGATTAGTGACTAGTTTATCGTTACCGTGGCGTACCATAATTAGCGAGAGTTATTATGTAATAGATTTCATTATTGATTAAGTACTGACGTCGTTTGCAAACCTGAAAGTGAATATTTGTACAAGATTAGTGACTAGTTTATCGTTACCGTGGCGTACCATAATTAGCGAGAGTTATTACGTAATAGATTTCATTATTGATTAAGTACTGACGTCGTTGGCAAACCTGAAAGTGACTATTTGTACAAGATTAGTGACTAGTTTATCGTTACCGTGGCGTACCATAATTAGCGAAAGTTATTATGTAAAGATTTCATTATTGATTAAGTACTGACGTCGTTGGCAAACCTGAAAGTGACTATTTGTACAAGATTAGTGACTAGTTTATCGTTACCGTGGCGTACCATAATTAGCGAGAGTTATTATGTAATAGATTTCATTATTGATTAAGTACTGACGTCGTTGGCAAACCTGAAAGTGACTATTTGTACAAGATTAGTGACTAGTTTATCGTTACCGTGGCGTACCATAATTAGCGAGAGTTATTATGTAATAGATTTCATTATTGATTAAGTACCTACTGACGTCGTTGGCAAACCTGAAAGTTACTATTTGTACAAGATTAGTGACTAGTTTATCGTTACCGTGGCGTACCATAATTAGCGAGAGTTATTATGTAATAGATTTCATTATTGATTAAGTACTGACGTCGTTGGCAAACCTGAAAGTGACTATTTGTACAAGATTAGTGACTAGTTTATCGTTACCGTGGCGTACCATAATTAGCGAGAGTTATTATGTAATAGATTTCATTATTGATTAAGTACTGACGTCGTTGGCAAACCTGAAAGTGACTATTTGTACAAGATTAGTGACTAGTTTATCGTTACCGTGGCGTACCATAATTAGCGAGAGTTATTATGTAATAGATTTCATTATTGATTAAGTACTGACGTCGTTGGCAAACCTGAAAGTGACTATTTGTACAAGATTAGTGACTAGTTTATCGTTACCGTGGCGTACCATAATTAGCGAGAGTTATTATGTAATAGATTTCATTATTGATTAAGTACTGACGTCGTTGGCAAACCTGAAAGTGACTATTTGTACAAGATTAGTGACTAGTTTATCGTTACCGTGGCGTACCATAATTAGCGAGAGTTATTACGTAATAGATTTCATTATTGATTAAGTACTGACGTCGTTGGCAAACCTGAAAGTGACTATTTGTACAAGATTAGTGACTAGTTTATCGTTACCGTGGCGTACCATAATTAGCGAGAGTTATTATGTAATAGATTTCATTATTGATTAAGTACCTACTGACGTCGTTGGCAAACCTGAAAGTGACTATTTGTACAAGATTAGTGACTATTTTATCGTTACCGTGGCGTACCATAATTAGCGAGAGTTATTATGTAATAGATTTCATTATTGATTAAGTACCTACTGACGTCTTTGGCAAACCTGAAAGTGACTATTTGTACAAGATTAGTGACTATTTTATCGTTACCGTGGCGTACCATAATTAGCGAGAGTTATTATGTAATAGATTTCATTATTGATTAAGTACTGACGTCGTTGGCAAACCTGAAAGTGACTATTTGTACAAGATTAGTGACTAGTTTATCGTTACCGTGGCGTACCATAATTAGCGAGAGTTATTATGTAATAGATTTCATTATTGATTAAGTACTGACGTCGTTTGCAAACCTGAAAGTGACTATTTGTACAAGATTAGTGACTAGTTTATCGTTACCGTGGCGTACCATAATTAGCGAGAGTTATTACGTAATAGATTTCATTATTGATTAAGTACTGACGTCGTTGGCAAACCTAAAAGTGACTATTTGTACAAGATTAGTGACTAGTTTATCGTTACTGTGGCGTACCATAATTAGCGAGAGTTATTATGTAATAGATTTCATTATTGCTTAAGTACTGACGTCGTTTGCAAACCTGAAAGTGACTATTTGTCAAGATTAGTGACTAGTTTATCGTTACCGTGGCGTACCATAATTAGCGAGAGTTATTACGTAATAGATTTCATTATTGTTTAAGTACTGACGTCGTTGGCAAACCTGAAAGTGACTATTTGTACAAGATTAGTGACTAGTTTATCGTTACCGTAGCGTACCATAATTAGCCAGAGTTATTATGTAATAGATTTCATTATTGATTAAGTACTGACGTCGTTTGCAAATCTGAAAGTGACTATTTGTACAAGATTAGTGACTAGTTTATCGTTACCGTGGCGTACCATAATTAGCGAGAGTTACCTGAAAGTGATTATTTGTACAAGATTAGTGACTAGTTTATCGTTACCGTGGCGTACCATAATTAGCGAGAGTTACCTTAAAGTGACTATTTGTACAAGATTAGTGACTAGTTTATCGTTACCGTGGCGTACCATAATTAGCGAGAGTTACCTGAAAGTGACTATTTGTACAAGATTAGTGACTAGTTAATCGTTACCGTGGCGTACCATAATTAGCGAGAGTTATTACGTAATAGATTTCATTATTGCTTAAGTACTGACGTCGTTTGCAAACCTGAAAGTGACTATTTGTCAAGATTAGTGACTAGTTTATCGTTACCGTGGCGTACCATAATTAGCGAGAGTTATTACGTAATAGATTTCATTATTGTTTAAGTACTGACGTCGTTGGCAAACCTGAAAGTGACTATTTGTACAAGATTAGTGACTAGTTTATCGTTACCGTAGCGTACCATAATTAGCCAGAGTTATTATGTAATAGATTTCATTATTGATTAAGTACTGACGTCGTTTGCAAATCTGAAAGTGACTATTTGTACAAGATTAGTGACTAGTTTATCGTTACCGTGGCGTACCATAATTAGCGAGAGTTACCTGAAAGTGATTATTTGTACAAGATTAGTGACTAGTTTATCGTTACCGTGGCGTACCATAATTAGCGAGAGTTACCTTAAAGTGACTATTTGTACAAGATTAGTGACTAGTTTATCGTTACCGTGGCGTACCATAATTAGCGAGAGTTACCTGAAAGTGACTATTTGTACAAGATTAGTGACTAGTTAATCGTTACCGTGGCGTACCATAATTAGCGAGAGTTATTACGTAATAGATTTCATTATTGATTAAGGACTGACGTCGTTTGCAAACCTGAAAGTGACTATTTGTACACGATTAGTGACTAGTTTATCGTTACCGTGGCGTACCATAAGTAGCGAGAGTTATTACGTAATAGATTTCACTATTGATTAAGTACTGACGTCGTTTGCAAACCTGAAAGTGACTATTTGTACAAGATTAGTGACTAGTTTATCGTTTCCGTGGCGTACCATAATTAGCGAGAGTTACCTGAAAGTGACTATTTGTACAAGATTAGTGACTAGTTAATCGTTACCGTGGCGTACCATAATTAGCGAGAGTTATTACGTAATAGATTTCATTATTGATTAAGGACTGACGTCGTTTGCAAACCTGAAAGTGACTATTTGTACAAGATTAGTGACTAGTTTATCGTTACCGTGGCGTACCATAATTAGCGAGAGTTACCTGAAAGTGACTATTTGTACAAGATTAGTGACTAGTTTATCGTTACCGTTTCGTACCATAATTAGCGAGAGTTACCTGAAAGTGACTATTTGTACAAGATTAGTGACTAGTTTATCGTTACCGTGGCGTACCATAATTAGCGAGAGTTATTATGTAATAGATTTCATTATTGATTAAGTACTGACGTCGTTGGCAAACCTGAAAGTGACTATTTGTACAAGATTAGTGACTAGTTTATCGTTACCGTGGCGTACCTTAATTAGCGAGAGTTATTATGTAATAGATTTCATTATTGATTAAGTACCTACTGACGTCGTTGGCAAACCTGAAAGTGACTATTTGTACAAGATTAGTGACTAGTTTATCGTTACCGTGGCGTACCATAATTAGCGAGAGTTATTATGTAATAGATTTCATTATTGATTAAGTACTGACGTCGTTTGCAAACCTGAAAGTGACTATTTGTACAAGATTAGTGACTAGTTTATCGTTACCGTGGCGTACCATAATTAGCGAGAGTTATTACGTAATAGATTTCATTATTGATTAAGTACTGACGTCGTTGGCAAACCTAAAAGTGACTATTTGTACAAGATTAGTGACTAGTTTATCGTTACTGTGGCGTACCATAATTAGCGAGAGTTATTATGTAATAGATTTCATTATTGATTAAGTACTGACGTCGTTTGCAAACCTGAAAGTGACTATTTGTACAAGATTAGTGACCAGTTTATCGTTACCGTGGCGTACCATAATTAGCGAGAGTTATTACGTAATAGATTTCATTATTGTTTAAGTACTGACGTCGTTGGCAAACCTGAAAGTGACTATTTGTACAAGATTAGTGACTAGTTTATCGTTACCGTAGCGTACCATAATTAGCCAGAGTTATTATGTAATAGATTTCATTATTGATTAAGTACTGACGTCGTTTGCAAATCTGAAAGTGACTATTTGTACAAGATTAGTGACTAGTTTATCGTTACCGTGGCGTACCATAATTAGCGAGAGTTACCTGAAAGTGACTATTTGTACAAGATTAGTGACTAGTTTATCGTTACCGTGGCGTACCATAATTAGCGAGAGTTACCTTAAAGTGACTATTTGTACAAGATTAGTGACTAGTTTATCGTTACCGTGGCGTACCATAATTAGCGAGAGTTACCTGAAAGTGACTATTTGTACACGATTAGTGACTAGTTTATCGTTACCGTGGCGTACCATAATTAGCGAGAGTTATTACGTAATAGAGATTTCACTATTGATTAAGTACTGACGTCGTTTGCAAACCTGAAAGTGACTATTTGTACAAGATTAGTGACTAGTTTATCGTTACCGTGGCGTACCATAATTAGCGAGAGTTACCTGAAAGTGACTATTTGTACAAGATTAGTGACTAGTTAATCGTTACCGTGGCGTACCATAATTAGCGAGAGTTATTACGTAATAGATTTCATTATTGATTAAGGACTGACGTCGTTTGCAAACCTGAAAGTGACTATTTGTACAAGATTAGTGACTAGTGACTAGTTTATCGTTACCGTGGCGTACCATAATTAGCGAGAGTTGCCTGAAAGTGACTATTTGTACAAGATTAGTGACTAGTTTATCGTTACCGTTTCGTACCATAATTAGCGAGAGTTACCTGAAAGTGACTATTTGTACAAGATTAGTGACTAGTTTATCGTTACCGTGGCGTACCATAATTAGCGAGAGTTACCTGAAAGTGACTATTTGTACAAGATTAGTGACTAGTTTATCGTTACCGTGGCGTACCATAATTAGCGAGAGTTATGTAATAGATTTCATTATTGATTAAGTACTGACGTCGTTTGCAAACCTGAATGTGACTATTTGTACAAGATTAGTGACTAGTTAATCGTTACCGTGGCGTACCATAATTAGCGAGAGTTATTACGTAATAGATTTCATTATTGATTAAGTACTGACGTCGTTTGCAAACCTGAAAGTGACTATTTGTACAAGATTAGTCACTAGTTTATCGTTACCGTGGCGTACCATAATTAGCGAGAGTTATGTAATAGATTTCATTATTGATTAAGTACTGACGTCGTTTGCAAACCTGAATGTGACTATTTGTACAAGATTAGTGACTAGTTTATCGTTACCGTGGCGTGCCATAATTAGCGAGAGTTATTACGTAATAGATTTCATTATTGATTAAGTACTGACGTCGTTTGCAAACCTGAAAGTGACTATTTGTACAAGATTAGTGACTAGTTTTTCGTTACCGTGGCGTACCATAAATAGCGAGAGTTATTACGTAATAGATTTCATTATTGATTAAGTACTGACGTCGTTGGCAAACCTGAAAGTGACTATTTGTACAACATTAGTCACTAGTTTATCGTTACCGTGGCGTACCATAATTAGCGAGAGTTATTATGTAATAGATTTCATTATTGATTAAGTACTGACGTCTTTTGATAACCTGAAAGTGACTATTTGTACAAGATTAGTCACTAGTTTATCGTTACCGTGGCGTACCATAATTAGCGAGAGTTATTATGTAATAGATTTCATTATTGATTAGGTACTGACGTCGTTGGCAAACCTGAAAGTGACTATTTGTACAAGATTATTCACTAGTTTATCGTTACCGTGGCGTACCATAATTAGCGAGATTTATTATGTAATAGATTTCATTATTGATTAAGTACTGACGTCGTTGGCAAATCTGAAAATGACTATTTGTACAAGATTAGTGACTAGTTTTTCGTTACCGTGGCGTACCATAAATAGCGAGAGTTATTACGTAATAGATTTCATTATTGATTAAGTACTGACGTCGTTGGCAAACCTGAAAGTGACTATTTGTACAACATTAGTGACTAGTTTATCGTTACCGTGGCGTACCATAATTAGCGAGAGTTATTATGTAATAGATTTCATTATTGATTAAGTACTGACGTCGTTGGCAAACCTGAAAGTGACTATTTGTACAAGATTAGTGACTAGTTTATCGTTACCGTGGCGTATCATAATTAGCGAGAGTTATTATGTAATAGATTTTATTATTGATTAAGTACTGACGTCGTTGGCAAACCTGAAAGTGACTATTTGTACAAGATTAGTGACTAGTTTATCGTTACCGTGGCGTACCATAATTAGCGAGAGTTATTACGTAATAGATTTCATTATTGATTAAGTACTGACGTTGTTGGCAAACCTGAAAGTGACTATTTGTACAAGATTAGTGACTAGTTTATCGTTACCGTGGCGTACCATAATTAGCGAGAGTTATTATGTAATAGATTTTATTATTGATTAAGTACTGACGTCGTTGGCAAACCTGAAAGTGACTATTTGTACAAGATTAGTGACTAGTTTATCGTTACCGTGGCGTACCATAATTAGCGAGAGTTAATATGTAATAGATTTCATTATTGATTAAGTACTGACGTCGTTTGCAAACCTAAAAGTGACTATTTGTACAAGATTAGTGACTAGTTTATCGTTACCGTGGCGTACCATAATTAGCGAAAGTTATTATGTAATAGATTTCATTATTGATTAAGTACTGACGTCGTTGGCAAACCTGAAAGTGACTATTTGTACAAGATTAGTGACTAGTTTATCGTTACCGTGGCGTACCATAATTAGCGAGAGTTATTATGTAATAGATTTCATTATTGATTAAGTACTGACGTCGTTGGCAAACCTGAAAGTGACTATTTGTACAAGATTAGTCACTAGTTTATCGTTACCGTGGCGTACCATAATTAGCGAGAGTTATTATGTAATAGATTTCATTATTGATTAAGTACTGACGTCGTTGGCAAACCTGAAAGTGACTATTTGTACGAGATTAGTGACTAGTTTATCGTACCGTGGCGTACCATAATTAGCGAGAGTTATTACGTAATAGATTTCATTATTGATTAAGTACTGACGTCGTTTGCAAACCTGAAAGTGACTATTTGTCAAGATTAGTGACTAGTTTATCGTTACCGTGGCGTACCATAATTAGCGAGAGTTACCTGAAAGTGATTATTTGTACAAGATTAGTGACTAGTTTATCGTTACCGTGGCGTACCATAATTAGCGAGAGTTACCTTAAAGTGACTATTTGTACAAGATTAGTGACTAGTTTATCGTTACCGTGGCGTACCATAATTAGCGAGAGTTACCTGAAAGTGACTATTTGTACAAGATTAGTGACTAGTTAATCGTTACCGTGGCGTACCATAATTAGCGAGAGTTATTACGTAATAGATTTCATTATTGCTTAAGTACTGACGTCGTTTGCAAACCTGAAAGTGACTATTTGTCAAGATTAGTGACTAGTTTATCGTTACCGTGGCGTACCATAATTAGCGAGAGTTATTACGTAATAGATTTCATTATTGTTTAAGTACTGACGTCGTTGGCAAACCTGAAAGTGACTATTTGTACAAGATTAGTGACTAGTTTATCGTTACCGTAGCGTACCATAATTAGCCAGAGTTATTATGTAATAGATTTCATTATTGATTAAGTACTGACGTCGTTTGCAAATCTGAAAGTGACTATTTGTACAAGATTAGTGACTAGTTTATCGTTACCGTGGCGTACCATAATTAGCGAGAGTTACCTGAAAGTGATTATTTGTACAAGATTAGTGACTAGTTTATCGTTACCGTGGCGTACCATAATTAGCGAGAGTTACCTTAAAGTGACTATTTGTACAAGATTAGTGACTAGTTTATCGTTACCGTGGCGTACCATAATTAGCGAGAGTTACCTGAAAGTGACTATTTGTACAAGATTAGTGACTAGTTAATCGTTACCGTGGCGTACCATAATTAGCGAGAGTTATTACGTAATAGATTTCATTATTGATTAAGGACTGACGTCGTTTGCAAACCTGAAAGTGACTATTTGTACACGATTAGTGACTAGTTTATCGTTACCGTGGCGTACCATAAGTAGCGAGAGTTATTACGTAATAGATTTCACTATTGATTAAGTACTGACGTCGTTTGCAAACCTGAAAGTGACTATTTGTACAAGATTAGTGACTAGTTTATCGTTTCCGTGGCGTACCATAATTAGCGAGAGTTACCTGAAAGTGACTATTTGTACAAGATTAGTGACTAGTTAATCGTTACCGTGGCGTACCATAATTAGCGAGAGTTATTACGTAATAGATTTCATTATTGATTAAGGACTGACGTCGTTTGCAAACCTGAAAGTGACTATTTGTACAAGATTAGTGACTAGTTTATCGTTACCGTGGCGTACCATAATTAGCGAGAGTTACCTGAAAGTGACTATTTGTACAAGATTAGTGACTAGTTTATCGTTACCGTTTCGTACCATAATTAGCGAGAGTTACCTGAAAGTGACTATTTGTACAAGATTAGTGACTAGTTTATCGTTACCGTGGCGTACCATAATTAGCGAGAGTTATTATGTAATAGATTTCATTATTGATTAAGTACTGACGTCGTTGGCAAACCTGAAAGTGACTATTTGTACAAGATTAGTGACTAGTTTATCGTTACCGTGGCGTACCTTAATTAGCGAGAGTTATTATGTAATAGATTTCATTATTGATTAAGTACCTACTGACGTCGTTGGCAAACCTGAAAGTGACTATTTGTACAAGATTAGTGACTAGTTTATCGTTACCGTGGCGTACCATAATTAGCGAGAGTTATTATGTAATAGATTTCATTATTGATTAAGTACTGACGTCGTTTGCAAACCTGAAAGTGACTATTTGTACAAGATTAGTGACTAGTTTATCGTTACCGTGGCGTACCATAATTAGCGAGAGTTATTACGTAATAGATTTCATTATTGATTAAGTACTGACGTCGTTGGCAAACCTAAAAGTGACTATTTGTACAAGATTAGTGACTAGTTTATCGTTACTGTGGCGTACCATAATTAGCGAGAGTTATTATGTAATAGATTTCATTATTGATTAAGTACTGACGTCGTTTGCAAACCTGAAAGTGACTATTTGTACAAGATTAGTGACCAGTTTATCGTTACCGTGGCGTACCATAATTAGCGAGAGTTATTACGTAATAGATTTCATTATTGTTTAAGTACTGACGTCGTTGGCAAACCTGAAAGTGACTATTTGTACAAGATTAGTGACTAGTTTATCGTTACCGTAGCGTACCATAATTAGCCAGAGTTATTATGTAATAGATTTCATTATTGATTAAGTACTGACGTCGTTTGCAAATCTGAAAGTGACTATTTGTACAAGATTAGTGACTAGTTTATCGTTACCGTGGCGTACCATAATTAGCGAGAGTTACCTGAAAGTGACTATTTGTACAAGATTAGTGACTAGTTTATCGTTACCGTGGCGTACCATAATTAGCGAGAGTTACCTTAAAGTGACTATTTGTACAAGATTAGTGACTAGTTTATCGTTACCGTGGCGTACCATAATTAGCGAGAGTTACCTGAAAGTGACTATTTGTACACGATTAGTGACTAGTTTATCGTTACCGTGGCGTACCATAATTAGCGAGAGTTATTACGTAATAGAGATTTCACTATTGATTAAGTACTGACGTCGTTTGCAAACCTGAAAGTGACTATTTGTACAAGATTAGTGACTAGTTTATCGTTACCGTGGCGTACCATAATTAGCGAGAGTTACCTGAAAGTGACTATTTGTACAAGATTAGTGACTAGTTAATCGTTACCGTGGCGTACCATAATTAGCGAGAGTTATTACGTAATAGATTTCATTATTGATTAAGGACTGACGTCGTTTGCAAACCTGAAAGTGACTATTTGTACAAGATTAGTGACTAGTGACTAGTTTATCGTTACCGTGGCGTACCATAATTAGCGAGAGTTGCCTGAAAGTGACTATTTGTACAAGATTAGTGACTAGTTTATCGTTACCGTTTCGTACCATAATTAGCGAGAGTTACCTGAAAGTGACTATTTGTACAAGATTAGTGACTAGTTTATCGTTACCGTGGCGTACCATAATTAGCGAGAGTTACCTGAAAGTGACTATTTGTACAAGATTAGTGACTAGTTTATCGTTACCGTGGCGTACCATAATTAGCGAGAGTTATGTAATAGATTTCATTATTGATTAAGTACTGACGTCGTTTGCAAACCTGAATGTGACTATTTGTACAAGATTAGTGACTAGTTAATCGTTACCGTGGCGTACCATAATTAGCGAGAGTTATTACGTAATAGATTTCATTATTGATTAAGTACTGACGTCGTTTGCAAACCTGAAAGTGACTATTTGTACAAGATTAGTCACTAGTTTATCGTTACCGTGGCGTACCATAATTAGCGAGAGTTATGTAATAGATTTCATTATTGATTAAGTACTGACGTCGTTTGCAAACCTGAATGTGACTATTTGTACAAGATTAGTGACTAGTTTATCGTTACCGTGGCGTGCCATAATTAGCGAGAGTTATTACGTAATAGATTTCATTATTGATTAAGTACTGACGTCGTTTGCAAACCTGAAAGTGACTATTTGTACAAGATTAGTGACTAGTTTTTCGTTACCGTGGCGTACCATAAATAGCGAGAGTTATTACGTAATAGATTTCATTATTGATTAAGTACTGACGTCGTTGGCAAACCTGAAAGTGACTATTTGTACAACATTAGTCACTAGTTTATCGTTACCGTGGCGTACCATAATTAGCGAGAGTTATTATGTAATAGATTTCATTATTGATTAAGTACTGACGTCTTTTGATAACCTGAAAGTGACTATTTGTACAAGATTAGTCACTAGTTTATCGTTACCGTGGCGTACCATAATTAGCGAGAGTTATTATGTAATAGATTTCATTATTGATTAAGTACTGACGTCGTTGGCAAACCTGAAAGTGACTATTTGTACAAGATTATTCACTAGTTTATCGTTACCGTGGCGTACCATAATTAGCGAGATTTATTATGTAATAGATTTCATTATTGATTAAGTACTGACGTCGTTGGCAAATCTGAAAATGACTATTTGTACAAGATTAGTGACTAGTTTTTCGTTACCGTGGCGTACCATAAATAGCGAGAGTTATTACGTAATAGATTTCATTATTGATTAAGTACTGACGTCGTTGGCAAACCTGAAAGTGACTATTTGTACAACATTAGTCACTAGTTTATCGTTACCGTGGCGTACCATAATTAGCGAGAGTTATTATGTAATAGATTTCATTATTGATTAAGTACTGACGTCGTTGGCAAACCTGAAAGTGACTATTTGTACAAGATTAGTGACTAGTTTATCGTTACCGTGGCGTATCATAATTAGCGAGAGTTATTATGTAATAGATTTTATTATTGATTAAGTACTGACGTCGTTGGCAAACCTGAAAGTGACTATTTGTACAAGATTAGTGACTAGTTTATCGTTACCGTGGCGTACCATAATTAGCGAGAGTTATTACGTAATAGATTTCATTATTGATTAAGTACTGACGTTGTTGGCAAACCTGAAAGTGACTATTTGTACAAGATTAGTGACTAGTTTATCGTTACCGTGGCGTACCATAATTAGCGAGAGTTATTATGTAATAGATTTTATTATTGATTAAGTACTGACGTCGTTGGCAAACCTGAAAGTGACTATTTGTACAAGATTAGTGACTAGTTTATCGTTACCGTGGCGTACCATAATTAGCGAGAGTTAATATGTAATAGATTTCATTATTGATTAAGTACTGACGTCGTTTGCAAACCTAAAAGTGACTATTTGTACAAGATTAGTGACTAGTTTATCGTTACCGTGGCGTACCATAATTAGCGAAAGTTATTATGTAATAGATTTCATTATTGATTAAGTACTGACGTCGTTGGCAAACCTGAAAGTGACTATTTGTACAAGATTAGTGACTAGTTTATCGTTACCGTGGCGTACCATAATTAGCGAGAGTTATTATGTAATAGATTTCATTATTGATTAAGTACTGACGTCGTTGGCAAACCTGAAAGTGACTATTTGTACAAGATTAGTCACTAGTTTATCGTTACCGTGGCGTACCATAATTAGCGAGAGTTATTATGTAATAGATTTCATTATTGATTAAGTACTGACGTCGTTGGCAAACCTGAAAGTGACTATTTGTACGAGATTAGTGACTAGTTTATCGTACCGTGGCGTACCATAATTAGCGAGAGTTATTACGTAATAGATTTCATTATTGATTAAGTACTGACGTCGTTGGCAAACCTGAAAGTGACTATTTGTACAAGATTAGTGACTAGTTTATCGTTACCGTGGCGTACCATAATTATCGAGAGTTATTATGCAATAGATTTCATTATTGATTAAGTACTGACGTCGTTGGCAAACCTGAAAGTGACTATTTGTACAAGATTAGTGACTAGTTTATCGTTACCGTGGCGTACCATAATTAGCGAGAGTTATTATGTAATAGATTTCATTATTGATTAAGTACTGACGTCGTTGGCAAACCTGAAAGTGACTAGTTGTACAAGATTAGTGACTAGTTTATCGTTACCGTGGCGTACCATAATTAGCGAGAGTTATTATGTAATAGATTTCATTATTGATTAAGTACCTACTGACGTCGTTGGCAAACCTGAAAGTGACTATTTGTACAAGATTAGTGACTATTTTATCGTTACCGTGGTGTACCATAATTAGCGAGAGTTATTATGTAATAGATTTCATTATTGATTAAGTACTGACGTCGTTGGCAAACCTGAAAGTGACTATTTGTACAAGATTAGTGACTAGTTTATCGTTACCGTGGCGTACCATAATTAGCGAGAGTTATTATGTAATAGATTTCATTATTGATTAAGTACTGACGTCGTTTGCAAACCTGAAAGTGAATATTTGTACAAGATTAGTGACTAGTTTATCGTTACCGTGGCGTACCATAATTAGCGAGAGTTATTACGTAATAGATTTCATTATTGATTAAGTACTGACGTCGTTGGCAAACCTGAAAGTGACTATTTGTACAAGATTAGTGACTAGTTTATCGTTACCGTGGCGTACCATAATTAGCGAAAGTTATTATGTAAAGATTTCATTATTGATTAAGTACTGACGTCGTTGGCAAACCTGAAAGTGACTATTTGTACAAGATTAGTGACTAGTTTATCGTTACCGTGGCGTACCATAATTAGCGAGAGTTATTATGTAATAGATTTCATTATTGATTAAGTACTGACGTCGTTGGCAAACCTGAAAGTGACTATTTGTACAAGATTAGTGACTAGTTTATCGTTACCGTGGCGTACCATAATTAGCGAGAGTTATTATGTAATAGATTTCATTATTGATTAAGTACCTACTGACGTCGTTGGCAAACCTGAAAGTGACTATTTGTACAAGATTAGTGACTAGTTTATCGTTACCGTGGCGTACCATAATTAGCGAGAGTTATTATGTAATAGATTTCATTATTGATTAAGTACTGACGTCGTTGGCAAACCTGAAAGTGACTATTTGTACAAGATTAGTGACTAGTTTATCGTTACCGTGGCGTACCATAATTAGCGAGAGTTATTATGTAATAGATTTCATTATTGATTAAGTACTGACGTCGTTGGCAAACCTGAAAGTGACTATTTGTACAAGATTAGTGACTAGTTTATCGTTACCGTGGCGTACCATAATTAGCGAGAGTTATTATGTAATAGATTTCATTATTGATTAAGTACTGACGTCGTTGGCAAACCTGAAAGTGACTATTTGTACAAGATTAGTGACTAGTTTATCGTTACCGTGGCGTACCATAATTAGCGAGAGTTATTATGTAATAGATTTCATTATTGATTAAGTACTGACGTCGTTGGCAAACCTGAAAGTGACTATTTGTACAAGATTAGTGACTAGTTTATCGTTACCGTGGCGTACCATAATTAGCGAGAGTTATTACGTAATAGATTTCATTATTGATTAAGTACTGACGTCGTTGGCAAACCTGAAAGTGACTATTTGTACAAGATTAGTGACTAGTTTATCGTTACCGTGGCGTACCATAATTAGCGAGAGTTATTATGTAATAGATTTCATTATTGATTAAGTACCTACTGACGTCGTTGGCAAACCTGAAAGTGACTATTTGTACAAGATTAGTGACTATTTTATCGTTACCGTGGCGTACCATAATTAGCGAGAGTTATTATGTAATAGATTTCATTATTGATTAAGTACCTACTGACGTCGTTGGCAAACCTGAAAGTGACTATTTGTACAAGATTAGTGACTATTTTATCGTTACCGTGGCGTACCATAATTAGCGAGAGTTATTATGTAATAGATTTCATTATTGATTAAGTACTGACGTCGTTGGCAAACCTGAAAGTGACTATTTGTACAAGATTAGTGACTAGTTTATCGTTACCGTGGCGTACCATAATTAGCGAGAGTTATTATGTAATAGATTTCATTATTGATTAAGTACTGACGTCGTTTGCAAACCTGAAAGTGACTATTTGTACAAGATTAGTGACTAGTTTATCGTTACCGTGGCGTACCATAATTAGCGAGAGTTATTACGTAATAGATTTCATTATTGATTAAGTACTGACGTCGTTGGCAAACCTAAAAGTGACTATTTGTACAAGATTAGTGACTAGTTTATCGTTACTGTGGCGTACCATAATTAGCGAGAGTTATTATGTAATAGATTTCATTATTGCTTAAGTACTGACGTCGTTTGCAAACCTGAAAGTGACTATTTGTCAAGATTAGTGACTAGTTTATCGTTACCGTGGCGTACCATAATTAGCGAGAGTTATTACGTAATAGATTTCATTATTGTTTAAGTACTGA
Organism: Prosapia bicincta; assembly: GCA_036971475.1. Lineage (NCBI taxonomy): Eukaryota > Metazoa > Arthropoda > Insecta > Hemiptera > Cercopidae > Prosapia > Prosapia bicincta. The sequence goes on from JBAIZL010000002.1 coordinate 262,705,078, forward strand.
CGTCGTTGGCAAACCTGAAAGTGACTATTTGTACAAGATTAGTGACTAGTTTATCGTTACCGTAGCGTACCATAATTAGCCAGAGTTATTATGTAATAGATTTCATTATTGATTAAGTACTGACGTCGTTTGCAAATCTGAAAGTGACTATTTGTACAAGATTAGTGACTAGTTTATCGTTACCGTGGCGTACCATAATTAGCGAGAGTTACCTGAAAGTGATTATTTGTACAAGATTAGTGACTAGTTTATCGTTACCGTGGCGTACCATAATTAGCGAGAGTTACCTTAAAGTGACTATTTGTACAAGATTAGTGACTAGTTTATCGTTACCGTGGCGTACCATAATTAGCGAGAGTTACCTGAAAGTGACTATTTGTACAAGATTAGTGACTAGTTAATCGTTACCGTGGCGTACCATAATTAGCGAGAGTTATTACGTAATAGATTTCATTATTGCTTAAGTACTGACGTCGTTTGCAAACCTGAAAGTGACTATTTGTCAAGATTAGTGACTAGTTTATCGTTACCGTGGCGTACCATAATTAGCGAGAGTTATTACGTAATAGATTTCATTATTGTTTAAGTACTGACGTCGTTGGCAAACCTGAAAGTGACTATTTGTACACGATTAGTGACTAGTTTATCGTTACCGTAGCGTACCATGATTAGCCAGAGTTATTATGTAATAGATTTCATTATTGATTAAGTACTGACGTCGTTTGCAAATCTGAAAGTGACTATTTGTACAAGATTAGTGACTAGTTTATCGTTACCGTGGCGTACCATAATTAGCGAGAGTTACCTGAAAGTGATTATTTGTACAAGATTAGTGACTAGTTTATCGTTACCGTGGCGTACCATAATTAGCGAGAGTTACCTTAAAGTGACTATTTGTACAAGATTAGTGACTAGTTTATCGTTACCGTGGCGTACCATAATTAGCGAGAGTTACCTGAAAGTGACTATTTGTACAAGATTAGTGACTAGTTAATCGTTACCGTGGCGTACCATAATTAGCGAGAGTTATTACGTAATAGATTTCATTATTGATTAAGGACTGACGTCGTTTGCAAACCTGAAAGTGACTATTTGTACACGATTAGTGACTAGTTTATCGTTACCGTGGCGTACCATAAGTAGCGAGAGTTATTACGTAATAGATTTCACTATTGATTAAGTACTGACGTCGTTTGCAAACCTGAAAGTGACTATTTGTACAAGATTAGTGACTAGTTTATCGTTTCCGTGGCGTACCATAATTAGCGAGAGTTACCTGAAAGTGACTATTTGTACAAGATTAGTGACTAGTTAATCGTTACCGTGGCGTACCATAATTAGCGAGAGTTATTACGTAATAGATTTCATTATTGATTAAGGACTGACGTCGTTTGCAAACCTGAAAGTGACTATTTGTACAAGATTAGTGACTAGTTTATCGTTACCGTGGCGTACCATAATTAGCGAGAGTTACCTGAAAGTGACTATTTGTACAAGATTAGTGACTAGTTTATCGTTACCGTTTCGTACCATAATTAGCGAGAGTTACCTGAAAGTGACTATTTGTACAAGATTAGTGACTAGTTTATCGTTACCGTGGCGTACCATAATTAGCGAGAGTTATTATGTAATAGATTTCATTATTGATTAAGTACTGACGTCGTTGGCAAACCTGAAAGTGACTATTTGTACAAGATTAGTGACTAGTTTATCGTTACCGTGGCGTACCTTAATTAGCGAGAGTTATTATGTAATAGATTTCATTATTGATTAAGTACCTACTGACGTCGTTGGCAAACCTGAAAGTGACTATTTGTACAAGATTAGTGACTAGTTTATCGTTACCGTGGCGTACCATAATTAGCGAGAGTTATTATGTAATAGATTTCATTATTGATTAAGTACTGACGTCGTTTGCAAACCTGAAAGTGACTATTTGTACAAGATTAGTGACTAGTTTATCGTTACCGTGGCGTACCATAATTAGCGAGAGTTATTACGTAATAGATTTCATTATTGATTAAGTACTGACGTCGTTGGCAAACCTAAAAGTGACTATTTGTACAAGATTAGTGACTAGTTTATCGTTACTGTGGCGTACCATAATTAGCGAGAGTTATTATGTAATAGATTTCATTATTGATTAAGTACTGACGTCGTTTGCAAACCTGAAAGTGACTATTTGTACAAGATTAGTGACCAGTTTATCGTTACCGTGGCGTACCATAATTAGCGAGAGTTATTACGTAATAGATTTCATTATTGTTTAAGTACTGACGTCGTTGGCAAACCTGAAAGTGACTATTTGTACAAGATTAGTGACTAGTTTATCGTTACCGTAGCGTACCATAATTAGCCAGAGTTATTATGTAATAGATTTCATTATTGATTAAGTACTGACGTCGTTTGCAAATCTGAAAGTGACTATTTGTACAAGATTAGTGACTAGTTTATCGTTACCGTGGCGTACCATAATTAGCGAGAGTTACCTGAAAGTGACTATTTGTACAAGATTAGTGACTAGTTTATCGTTACCGTGGCGTACCATAATTAGCGAGAGTTACCTTAAAGTGACTATTTGTACAAGATTAGTGACTAGTTTATCGTTACCGTGGCGTACCATAATTAGCGAGAGTTACCTGAAAGTGACTATTTGTACACGATTAGTGACTAGTTTATCGTTACCGTGGCGTACCATAATTAGCGAGAGTTATTACGTAATAGAGATTTCACTATTGATTAAGTACTGACGTCGTTTGCAAACCTGAAAGTGACTATTTGTACAAGATTAGTGACTAGTTTATCGTTACCGTGGCGTACCATAATTAGCGAGAGTTACCTGAAAGTGACTATTTGTACAAGATTAGTGACTAGTTAATCGTTACCGTGGCGTACCATAATTAGCGAGAGTTATTACGTAATAGATTTCATTATTGATTAAGGACTGACGTCGTTTGCAAACCTGAAAGTGACTATTTGTACAAGATTAGTGACTAGTGACTAGTTTATCGTTACCGTGGCGTACCATAATTAGCGAGAGTTGCCTGAAAGTGACTATTTGTACAAGATTAGTGACTAGTTTATCGTTACCGTTTCGTACCATAATTAGCGAGAGTTACCTGAAAGTGACTATTTGTACAAGATTAGTGACTAGTTTATCGTTACCGTGGCGTACCATAATTAGCGAGAGTTACCTGAAAGTGACTATTTGTACAAGATTAGTGACTAGTTTATCGTTACCGTGGCGTACCATAATTAGCGAGAGTTATTACGTAATAGATTTCATTATTGATTAAGTACTGACGTCGTTTGCAAACCTGAAAGTGACTATTTGTACAAGATTAGTCAATAGTTTATCGTTACCGTGGCGTACCATAATTAGCGAGAGTTATGTAATAGATTTCATTATTGATTAAGTACTGACGTCGTTTGCAAACCTGAATGTGACTATTTGTACAAGATTAGTGACTAGTTTATCGTTACCGTGGCGTGCCATAATTAGCGAGAGTTATTACGTAATAGATTTCATTATTGATTAAGTACTGACGTCGTTTGCAAACCTGAAAGTGACTATTTGTACAAGATTAGTGACTAGTTTTTCGTTACCGTGGCGTACCATAAATAGCGAGAGTTATTACGTAATAGATTTCATTATTGATTAAGTACTGACGTCGTTGGCAAACCTGAAAGTGACTATTTGTACAACATTAGTCACTAGTTTATCGTTACCGTGGCGTACCATAATTAGCGAGAGTTATTATGTAATAGATTTCATTATTGATTAAGTACTGACGTCTTTTGATAACCTGAAAGTGACTATTTGTACAAGATTAGTCACTAGTTTATCGTTACCGTGGCGTACCATAATTAGCGAGAGTTATTATGTAATAGATTTCATTATTGATTAAGTACTGACGTCGTTGGCAAACCTGAAAGTGACTATTTGTACAAGATTATTCACTAGTTTATCGTTACCGTGGCGTACCATAATTAGCGAGATTTATTATGTAATAGATTTCATTATTGATTAAGTACTGACGTCGTTGGCAAATCTGAAAATGACTATTTGTACAAGATTAGTCACTAGTTTATCGTTACCGTGGCGTACCATAATTAGCGAGAGTTATTATGTAATAGATTTCATTATTGATTAAGTACTGACGTCGTTGGCAAACCTGAAAGTGACTATTTGTACAAGATTAGTGACTAGTTTATCGTTACCGTGGCGTACCATAATTAGCGAGAGTTATTATGATATAGATTTCATTATTGATTAAGTAGTGACGTCGTTGGCAAACCCGAAAGTGACTATTTGTACAAGATTAGTCACTAGTTTATCGTTACCGTGGCGTACCATAATTAGCGAGAGTTATGTAATAGATTTCATTATTGATTAAGTACTGACGTCGTTGGCAAACCTGAAAGTGACTATTTGTACAAGATTAGTCACTAGTTTATCGTTACCGTGGCGTACCATAATTAGCGAGAGTTATTATGTAATAGATTTCATTATTGATTAAGTACTGACGTCGTTGGCAAACCTGAGAGTGACTAATTGTACAAGATTAGTCACTAGTTTATCGTTACCGTGGCGTACCATAATTAGCGAGAGTTATTATGTAAAAGATTTCATTATTGATTAAGTACTGACGTCGTTGGCAAACCTGAAAGTGACTATTTGTACAAGATTAGTGACTAGTTTATCGTTACCGTGGCGTACCATAATTAGCGAAAGTTATTATGTAATAGATTTCATTATTGATTAAGTACTGACGTCGTTGGCAAACCTGAAAGTGACTATTTGTACAAGATTAGTGACTAGTTTATCGTTACCGTGGCGTACCATAATTAGCGAGAGTTATTATGTAATAGATTTCATTATTGATTAAGTACTGACGTCGTTGGCAAACCTGAAAGTGACTATTTGTACAAGATTAGTGACTAGTTTATCGTTACCGTGGCGTACCATAATTAGCGAGAGTTATTATGTAATAGATTTCATTATTGATTAAGTACTGACGTCGTTGGCAAACCTGAAAGTGACTAGTTGTACAAGATTAGTGACTAGTTTATCGTTACCGTGGCGTACCATAATTAGCGAGAGTTATTATGTAATAGATTTCATTACTGATTAAGTACCTACTGACGTCGTTGGCAAACCTGAAAGTGACTATTTGTACAAGATTAGTGACTATTTTATCGTTACCGTGGTGTACCATAATTAGCGAGAGTTATTATGTAATAGATTTCATTATTGATTAAGTACTGACGTCGTTGGCAAACCTGAAAGTGACTATTTGTACAAGATTAGTGACTAGTTTATCGTTACCGTGGCGTACCATAATTAGCGAGAGTTATTATGTAATAGATTTCATTATTGATTAAGTACTGACGTCGTTTGCAAACCTGAAAGTGAATATTTGTACAAGATTAGTGACTAGTTTATCGTTACCGTGGCGTACCATAATTAGCGAGAGTTATTACGTAATAGATTTCATTATTGATTAAGTACTGACGTCGTTGGCAAACCTGAAAGTGACTATTTGTACAAGATTATTCACTAGTTTATCGTTACCGTGGCGTACCATAATTAGCGAGATTTATTATGTAATAGATTTCATTATTGATTAAGTACTGACGTCGTTGGCAAATCTGAAAATGACTATTTGTACAAGATTAGTCACTAGTTTATCGTTACCGTGGCGTACCATAATTAGCGAGAGTTATTATGTAATAGATTTCATTATTGATTAAGTACTGACGTCGTTGGCAAACCTGAAAGTGACTATTTGTACAAGATTAGTGACTAGTTTATCGTTACCGTGGCGTACCATAATTAGCGAGAGTTATTATGTAATAGATTTCATTATTGATTAAGTACCTACTGACGTCGTTGGCAAACCTGAAAGTGACTATTTGTACAAGATTAGTGACTAGTTTATCGTTACCGTGGCGTACCATAATTAGCGAGAGTTATTATGTAATAGATTTCATTATTGATTAAGTACTGACGTCGTTGGCAAACCTGAAAGTGACTATTTGTACAAGATTAGTGACTAGTTTATCGTTACCGTGGCGTACCATAATTAGCGAGAGTTATTATGTAATAGATTTCATTATTGATTAAGTACTGACGTCGTTGGCAAACCTGAAAGTGACTATTTGTACAAGATTAGTGACTAGTTTATCGTTACCGTGGCGTACCATAATTAGCGAGAGTTATTATGTAATAGATTTCATTATTGATTAAGTACTGACGTCGTTGGCAAACCTGAAAGTGACTATTTGTACAAGATTAGTGACTAGTTTATCGTTACCGTGGCGTACCATAATTAGCGAGAGTTATTATGTAATAGATTTCATTATTGATTAAGTACTGACGTCGTTGGCAAACCTGAAAGTGACTATTTGTACAAGATTAGTGACTAGTTTATCGTTACCGTGGCGTACCATAATTAGCGAGAGTTATTACGTAATAGATTTCATTATTGATTAAGTACTGACGTCGTTGGCAAACCTGAAAGTGACTATTTGTACAAGATTAGTGACTAGTTTATCGTTACCGTGGCGTACCATAATTAGCGAGAGTTATTATGTAATAGATTTCATTATTGATTAAGTACCTACTGACGTCGTTGGCAAACCTGAAAGTGACTATTTGTACAAGATTAGTGACTATTTTATCGTTACCGTGGCGTACCATAATTAGCGAGAGTTATTATGTAATAGATTTCATTATTGATTAAGTACTGACGTCGTTGGCAAACCTGAAAGTGACTATTTGTACAAGATTAGTGACTAGTTTATCGTTACCGTGGCGTACCATAATTAGCGAGAGTTATTATGTAATAGATTTCATTATTGATTAAGTACTGACGTCGTTTGCAAACCTGAAAGTGACTATTTGTACAAGATTAGTGACTAGTTTATCGTTACCGTGGCGTACCATAATTAGCGAGAGTTATTACGTAATAGATTTCATTATTGATTAAGTACTGACGTCGTTGGCAAACCTAAAAGTGACTATTTGTACAAGATTAGTGACTAGTTTATCGTTACTGTGGCGTACCATAATTAGCGAGAGTTATTATGTAATAGATTTCATTATTGCTTAAGTACTGACGTCGTTTGCAAACCTGAAAGTGACTATTTGTCAAGATTAGTGACTAGTTTATCGTTACCGTGGCGTACCATAATTAGCGAGAGTTATTACGTAATAGATTTCATTATTGTTTAAGTACTGACGTCGTTGGCAAACCTGAAAGTGACTATTTGTACAAGATTAGTGACTAGTTTATCGTTACCGTAGCGTACCATAATTAGCCAGAGTTATTATGTAATAGATTTCATTATTGATTAAGTACTGACGTCGTTTGCAAATCTGAAAGTGACTATTTGTACAAGATTAGTGACTAGTTTATCGTTACCGTGGCGTACCATAATTAGCGAGAGTTACCTGAAAGTGATTATTTGTACAAGATTAGTGACTAGTTTATCGTTACCGTGGCGTACCATAATTAGCGAGAGTTACCTTAAAGTGACTATTTGTACAAGATTAGTGACTAGTTTATCGTTACCGTGGCGTACCATAATTAGCGAGAGTTACCTGAAAGTGACTATTTGTACAAGATTAGTGACTAGTTAATCGTTACCGTGGCGTACCATAATTAGCGAGAGTTATTACGTAATAGATTTCATTATTGCTTAAGTACTGACGTCGTTTGCAAACCTGAAAGTGACTATTTGTCAAGATTAGTGACTAGTTTATCGTTACCGTGGCGTACCATAATTAGCGAGAGTTATTACGTAATAGATTTCATTATTGTTTAAGTACTGACGTCGTTGGCAAACCTGAAAGTGACTATTTGTACAAGATTAGTGACTAGTTTATCGTTACCGTAGCGTACCATAATTAGCCAGAGTTATTATGTAATAGATTTCATTATTGATTAAGTACTGACGTCGTTTGCAAATCTGAAAGTGACTATTTGTACAAGATTAGTGACTAGTTTATCGTTACCGTGGCGTACCATAATTAGCGAGAGTTACCTGAAAGTGATTATTTGTACAAGATTAGTGACTAGTTTATCGTTACCGTGGCGTACCATAATTAGCGAGAGTTACCTTAAAGTGACTATTTGTACAAGATTAGTGACTAGTTTATCGTTACCGTGGCGTACCATAATTAGCGAGAGTTACCTGAAAGTGACTATTTGTACAAGATTAGTGACTAGTTAATCGTTACCGTGGCGTACCATAATTAGCGAGAGTTATTACGTAATAGATTTCATTATTGATTAAGGACTGACGTCGTTTGCAAACCTGAAAGTGACTATTTGTACACGATTAGTGACTAGTTTATCGTTACCGTGGCGTACCATAAGTAGCGAGAGTTATTACGTAATAGATTTCACTATTGATTAAGTACTGACGTCGTTTGCAAACCTGAAAGTGACTATTTGTACAAGATTAGTGACTAGTTTATCGTTTCCGTGGCGTACCATAATTAGCGAGAGTTACCTGAAAGTGACTATTTGTACAAGATTAGTGACTAGTTAATCGTTACCGTGGCGTACCATAATTAGCGAGAGTTATTACGTAATAGATTTCATTATTGATTAAGGACTGACGTCGTTTGCAAACCTGAAAGTGACTATTTGTACAAGATTAGTGACTAGTTTATCGTTACCGTGGCGTACCATAATTAGCGAGAGTTACCTGAAAGTGACTATTTGTACAAGATTAGTTACTAGTTTATCGTTACCGTTTCGTACCATAATTAGCGAGAGTTACCTGAAAGTGACTATTTGTACAAGATTAGTGACTAGTTTATCGTTACCGTGGCGTACCATAATTAGCGAGAGTTATTATGTAATAGATTTCATTATTGATTAAGTACTGACGTCGTTGGCAAACCTGAAAGTGACTATTTGTACAAGATTAGTGACTAGTTTATCGTTACCGTGGCGTACCTTAATTAGCGAGAGTTATTATGTAATAGATTTCATTATTGATTAAGTACCTACTGACGTCGTTGGCAAACCTGAAAGTGACTATTTGTACAAGATTAGTGACTAGTTTATCGTTACCGTGGCGTACCATAATTAGCGAGAGTTATTATGTAATAGATTTCATTATTGATTAAGTACTGACGTCGTTTGCAAACCTGAAAGTGACTATTTGTACAAGATTAGTGACTAGTTTATCGTTACCGTGGCGTACCATAATTAGCGAGAGTTATTACGTAATAGATTTCATTATTGATTAAGTACTGACGTCGTTGGCAAACCTAAAAGTGACTATTTGTACAAGATTAGTGACTAGTTTATCGTTACTGTGGCGTACCATAATTAGCGAGAGTTATTATGTAATAGATTTCATTATTGATTAAGTACTGACGTCGTTTGCAAACCTGAAAGTGACTATTTGTACAAGATTAGTGACCAGTTTATCGTTACCGTGGCGTACCATAATTAGCGAGAGTTATTACGTAATAGATTTCATTATTGTTTAAGTACTGACGTCGTTGGCAAACCTGAAAGTGACTATTTGTACAAGATTAGTGACTAGTTTATCGTTACCGTAGCGTACCATAATTAGCCAGAGTTATTATGTAATAGATTTCATTATTGATTAAGTACTGACGTCGTTTGCAAATCTGAAAGTGACTATTTGTACAAGATTAGTGACTAGTTTATCGTTACCGTGGCGTACCATAATTAGCGAGAGTTACCTGAAAGTGACTATTTGTACAAGATTAGTGACTAGTTTATCGTTACCGTGGCGTACCATAATTAGCGAGAGTTACCTTAAAGTGACTATTTGTACAAGATTAGTGACTAGTTTATCGTTACCGTGGCGTACCATAATTAGCGAGAGTTACCTGAAAGTGACTATTTGTACACGATTAGTGACTAGTTTATCGTTACCGTGGCGTACCATAATTAGCGAGAGTTATTACGTAATAGAGATTTCACTATTGATTAAGTACTGACGTCGTTTGCAAACCTGAAAGTGACTATTTGTACAAGATTAGTGACTAGTTTATCGTTACCGTGGCGTACCATAATTAGCGAGAGTTACCTGAAAGTGACTATTTGTACAAGATTAGTGACTAGTTAATCGTTACCGTGGCGTACCATAATTAGCGAGAGTTATTACGTAATAGATTTCATTATTGATTAAGGACTGACGTCGTTTGCAAACCTGAAAGTGACTATTTGTACAAGATTAGTGACTAGTGACTAGTTTATCGTTACCGTGGCGTACCATAATTAGCGAGAGTTGCCTGAAAGTGACTATTTGTACAAGATTAGTGACTAGTTTATCGTTACCGTTTCGTACCATAATTAGCGAGAGTTACCTGAAAGTGACTATTTGTACAAGATTAGTGACTAGTTTATCGTTACCGTGGCGTACCATAATTAGCGAGAGTTACCTGAAAGTGACTATTTGTACAAGATTAGTGACTAGTTTATCGTTACCGTGGCGTACCATAATTAGCGAGAGTTATTACGTAATAGATTTCATTATTGATTAAGTACTGACGTCGTTTGCAAACCTGAAAGTGACTATTTGTACAAGATTAGTCACTAGTTTATCGTTACCGTGGCGTACCATAATTAGCGAGAGTTATGTAATAGATTTCATTATTGATTAAGTACTGACGTCGTTTGCAAACCTGAATGTGACTATTTGTACAAGATTAGTGACTAGTTTATCGTTACCGTGGCGTACCATAATTAGCGAGAGTTATTACGTAATAGATTTCATTATTGATTAAGTACTGACGTCGTTTGCAAACCTGAAAGTGACTATTTGTACAAGATTAGTGACTAGTTTTTCGTTACCGTGGCGTACCATAAATAGCGAGAGTTATTACGTAATAGATTTCATTATTGATTAAGTACTGACGTCGTTGGCAAACCTGAAAGTGACTATTTGTACAACATTAGTCACTAGTTTATCGTTACCGTGGCGTACCATAATTAGCGAGAGTTATTATGTAATAGATTTCATTATTGATTAAGTACTGACGTCTTTTGATAACCTGAAAGTGACTATTTGTACAAGATTAGTCACTAGTTTATCGTTACCGTGGCGTACCATAATTAGCGAGAGTTATTATGTAATAGATTTCATTATTGATTAAGTACTGACGTCGTTGGCAAACCTGAAAGTGACTATTTGTACAAGATTATTCACTAGTTTATCGTTACCGTGGCGTACCATAATTAGCGAGATTTATTATGTAATAGATTTCATTATTGATTAAGTACTGACGTCGTTGGCAAATCTGAAAATGACTATTTGTACAAGATTAGTCACTAGTTTATCGTTACCGTGGCGTACCATAATTAGCGAGAGTTATTATGTAATAGATTTCATTATTGATTAAGTACTGACGTCGTTGGCAAACCTGAAAGTGACTATTTGTACAAGATTAGTGACTAGTTTATCGTTACCGTGGCGTACCATAATTAGCGAGAGTTATTATGATATAGATTTCATTATTGATTAAGTAGTGACGTCGTTGGCAAACCCGAAAGTGACTATTTGTACAAGATTAGTCACTAGTTTATCGTTACCGTGGCGTACCATAATTAGCGAGAGTTATGTAATAGATTTCATTATTGATTAAGTACTGACGTCGTTGGCAAACCTGAAAGTGACTATTTGTACAAGATTAGTCACTAGTTTATCGTTACCGTGGCGTACCATAATTAGCGAGAGTTATTATGTAATAGATTTCATTATTGATTAAGTACTGACGTCGTTGGCAAACCTGAGAGTGACTAATTGTACAAGATTAGTCACTAGTTTATCGTTACCGTGGCGTACCATAATTAGCGAGAGTTATTATGTAAAAGATTTCATTATTGATTAAGTACTGACGTCGTTGGCAAACCTGAAAGTGACTATTTGTACAAGATTAGTGACTAGTTTATCGTTACCGTGGCGTACCATAATTAGCGAGAGTTACCTGAAAGTGACTATTTGTACAAGATTAGTGACTAGTTTATCGTTACCGTGGCGTACCATAATTAGCGAGAGTTATGTAATAGATTTCATTATTGAATAAGTACTGACGTCGTTGGCAAACCTGAAAGTGACTATTTGTACAAGATTATTCACTAGTTTATCGTTACCGTGGCGTACCATAATTAGCGAGAGTTATGTAATAGATTTCATTATTGATTAAGTACTGACGTCGTTGGCAAACCTGAAAGTGACTATTTGTACAAGATTAGTCACTAGTTTATCGTTACCGTGGCGTACCATAATTAGCGAGAGTTATTATGTAATAGATTTCATTATTGATTAAGTACTGACGTCGTTTGCAAACCTGAAAGTGACTATTTGTACAAGATTAGTGACTAGTTTATCGTTACCGTGGCGTACCATAATTAGCGAGAGTTATTATGTAATAGATTTCATTATTGATTAAGTACTGACGTCGTTTGCAAACCTGAAAGTGACTATTTGTACAAGATTAGTGACTAGTTTAGCGTTACCGTGGCGTACCATAATTAGCGAGAGTTATTATGTAATAGATTTCATTATTGATTAAGTACTGACGTCGTTGGCAAACCTGAAAGTGACTATTTGTACAAGATTAGTGACTAGTTTATCGTTACCGTGGCGTACCATAATTAGCGAGAGTTATTATGTAATAGATTTCATTATTGATTAAGTACTGACGTCGTTGGCAAACCTGAAAGTGACTATTTGTACAAGATTAGTGACTAGTTTATCGTTACCGTGGCGTACCATAATTAGCGAGAGTTATTATGTAATAGATTTCATTATTGATTAAGTACTGACGTCGTTGGCAAACCTGAAAGTGACTATTTGTACAAGATTTGTGACTAGTTTATCGTTACCGTGGCGTACCATAATTAGCGAGAGTTATTATGTAATAGATTTCATTATTGATTAAGTACTGACGTCGTTGGCAAACCTGAAAGTGACTATTTGTACAAGATTAGTGACTAGTTTATCGTTACCGTGGCGTACCATAATTAGCGAGAGTTATTATGTAATAGATTTCATTATTGATTAAGTACTGACGTCGTTGGCAAACCTGAAAGTGACTATTTGTACAAGATTAGTGACTAGTTTATCGTTACCTTGGCGTACCATAATTAGCGAGAGTTATTATGTAATAGATTTCATTATTGATTAAGTACTGACGTCGTTGGCAAACCTGAAAGTGACTATTTGTACAAGATTAGTGACTAGTTTATCGTTACCGTGGCGTACCATAATTAGCGAGAGTTATTATGTAATAGATTTCATTATTGATTAAGTACTGACGTCGTTGGCAAACCTGAAAGTGACTATTTGTACAAGATTAGTGACTAGTTTATCGTTACCGTGGCGTACCATAATTAGCGAAAGTTATTATGTAATAGATTTCATTATTGATTAAGTACTGACGTCGTTGGCAAACCTGAAAGTGACTATTTGTACAAGATTAGTCACTAGTTTATCGTTACTGTGGCGTACCATAATTAGCCAGAGTTATTATGCAATAGATTTCATTATTGATTAAGTACTGACGTCGTTTGCAAACCTGAAAGTGACTATTTGTACAAGATTAGTCACTAGTTTATCGTTACCGTGGCGTACCATATTTAGCCAGAGTTATTATGTAATAGATTTCATTATTGATTAAGTACTGACGTCGTTTGCAAACCTGAAAGTGACTATTTGTACAAGAGTAGTCACTAGCTTATCGTTACCGTGGCGTACCATAATTAGCGAGAGTTATTACGTAATAGATTTCATTATTGATTAAATACTGACATCGTTTGCAAACCTGAAAGTGAGTATTTGTACAAGATTAGTCACTAGTTTATCGTTACCGTGGCGTACCATAATTAGCGAGAGTTATTATGTAATAGATTTCATTATTGATTAAGTACTGACGTCGTTGGCAAACCTGAAAGTGACTATTTGTACAAGATTAGTGACTAGTTTATCGTTACCGTGGCGTACCATAATTAGCGAGAGTTATTATGTAATAGATTTCATTATTGATTAAGTACTGACGTCGTTGGCAAACCTGAAAGTGACTATTTGTACAAGATTAGTCACTATTTTATCGTTACCGTGGCGTACCATAATTAGCGAGAGTTATTATGTAATAGATTTCATTATTGATTAAGTAGTAACGTCAGTAGAAACCTAAAGCTGACTTGTTGATATAAGATTCGTCACTAGTTTATCGTTACCGTGGCGTACCATAATTAGCGAGAGTTATTGCGTAATAGATTTCATTATTGATTAAGTACTGACGTCGTTTGCAAACCTGAAAGTGACTATTTGTACAAGATTAGTGACTAGTTTATCGTTACCGTGGCGTACCATAATTAGCGAGAGTTATTATGTAATAGATTTCATTATTGATTAAGTAGTAACGTCAGTAGAAACCTAAAGCTGACTTGTTGATATAAGATTCGTCACTAGTTTATGGTTACCGTGGCGTACTAAAATTAGCGAGAGTTATGTAATAGATTTCATTATTGACTAAGTAGTTACGTCAGTAGCAAACCTAAAATTTGTATCTTGACCCTTAGATACAACATTCGTCACTAGTTATTCGTTACCGTAGCATAGTAATATTAGTGAGGGTTACTACGTAATCGATTTGATCATTGATTAAATATTGACGTCAGTGGCAAACTTAGGTGACTGGTACAGCAACACTGTTTATCGTTACCGTAGCGTAGTAATATTACTGAGTGTTACTATGGAATGGATTTGATTATTGATTAAATAGTGACGTAAGTAGCAAACTTAAAAGTGACTCTTTGATATAACACTCGTCACTAGTTTTCCGTTACCGTAGCGTATTGATATCAGGGAACGCTATGCAATCGCGTTGTTTATTGTCTTTATAAGGGACCTCGCTAGCAAGTTTAAATGTGACGCTGTGATAGAGCAACTCTTGTCACTAATTTATTTTTGGGGTAGCTTTTTAATATTAGAGAGTTTTACTATGAAATAGATTTGATTTTGTGTTTGAGTCGGGACAGTGTATAAATTTGAATGTAGATTTTATAACCCGAATCTGGTGTTGTACTCTAGGTTCGAAATTTCTCTTTAAATTTTGCATATTTTTAAACACAGAGCTAAATATTGTTAGAAAGACTGTGTTGATTTTTCAATATGCCATGCTATTTTCGTCTGTAATTGCCTTCAGGAAAATATCACTTAATTACGAACTGAGTTTTCTAACACCTCTAATTGGCATAGTTTTCTTTCGGTTTATTTTTACGTTGCAGCTATAGGAAATGTTTTTTTAATTTTTATAATAATTTTAACTATAATAAAATTATTAAATTTGATTTGCTATTTTGCTTGAAAGTAGTGTATTATTATTATTATGAGTATCATTTATTTATTATAAATATTTTGTTTTCTTTATTGGTTATATTTATATTATAAACAGAAATAAAAATTCGGAAAAAATGTTTTCGTACAGATATCGTTTTAGCCTGGATTATACAAAATTACAATTTAGGTAAAGTCCAGGTTAGGTTGGGGCGTTACCAGTTCAGTAAGCAAGCGTCCTTGCCGTGTTCGTTTCGCATGAAAATACAGAAGAGCTAAGCGAGTTGAAAAGTGTCCTAAAAACACTGCAACCCAATTAGTCCCGGTTACCATGGAAACACCAGGTCCTTGATTGTGCAAAAGCTTTGACGCCTCTTCGATCGTGAATGGCAAAGTATGTTTCCATATTCTTCTACGACAGTTTTCTGTCATATCCTAATATGTCTCTTTCCATGCAATCATTACGGTCAGAGATAAAACTTTGAAGCCTTCCAAGTGTTAGAACAATGGTCTTCGGGGGACTTAACAGTTGCATTGAAGGTTAAGGAAAGATATGCGAGTAACAAGGGCATAAAACTTTTGGTCCGATATGTATGGAATGGAAGTCCCGCTTTATAACCTTTCTTTTCAAGATATTTGCGGGAAGCTTTGGTCCGTTCCGAAATTTTCTAGCTAATTGTTCACGCTCTCTAATTGTCTTCGTATTGGATAGTGACTTCCTGTAGGATATATAAGAGATATATAAATATATATCTTAGTAAACCTAATATCTTTCTGTTTTTTGTTCAAAAGCATAGGCAAAGTTTTGTCGCTGAGCTTATCACGCCCGCCACCTCTCTGTGACTATAAAACTCGTCTTGTCACACATTTTAGTCTCTACTTTTCCACATGTTTGTGGTTACTGTCTTTGTACGGTTCGCTTACATACAGGAACTTTGACTACCTCTTTTTTTTGAAAATTGCTTCGTGCACTATTACGAGGTACTGGATGTTTGATCATGTTCATGGAGGTACACGAGATTATAAGCCGTTAAAACCCTATTAATTTTTTGTGTCAAGGGTTCTTTTTCTTTGTTATCTTATGTTATACATTCGCCTAAATATTTCAATTTATCAGTAATCTCAATTTTTAATTAACATTTTGGTTTGGCTTGTGAGATGGGTATAGTGTAGCGTAGTACATCTAAAACAAAACCACTTTCATTAGTGTCGTTAGACAAACACACATAGTCTTAGTATCGACAAACATTCCTTTAACTATATCTCACGACATTGAAAGAAGTTTTGTGTATGTATTGAACTGTATGTATACTACAGTATCTCAGTTTTACCTGTTGTAATTTAAATTCTCTTTTAACCCTAGATTACTTATACCTCGTCAAAATGACGACGGCCCATTTCACAAATTGCTATATCTGACAAATAAGCGGTTCACGCACATGTTTCTTTCCAGTACCTTCGTACCTACAACAGCCGATGTCGGATGAGCAGTTTCGCTGCTAAAGATCACTTACGTCCTAGTTTAAGTCATTTTGACGATACATAAGTGATCGTGTGACTTTTGTATGTTTGTGTTTTCTTTACATTTTTTTAGATATTTACTTACATAGACTTAGGTTATGTTACAATTTGTGGTGGTTTGCGTTGCTGAGTATGTTAAGGCTGGATTTATAATTTAGACAAGAAAATGGCTGACGAGGAAGATCGTAGTGACACTCTACTAAGAAAATATCTTGAAGAGTCTAGTGGTAAGGAATTTTGTGAACCGGCTTCTATCTGAAATAGGTGTTCAAATGATAGTGAAAATGAAGATGTAGTAGAAGTCGAATATACGGAGTCGGGGACTATACAGACGCAGATGTGACTTAACCTTCCCGGAGTTGGAGCCACAGCTACGAGTGAGTAATCAGACAGTGATACTGAGTATCGGCCACGCAGGAACAAGAAACGCCGCAGAGGACTAGCATCATGTGATTCTCTGTGTATCGCTGAACCTCCTCGTACCTTCGACATTCCACGTGACACCGATTCTTCACCTATTGTTTCTTCTAACGGCGATCCTCCACACAACGTCTACTCTCCACCTCATGTCGATCCTCCACCTAATGACAACCCTCTATCTAGTGTAAATGCCACGCCTAGTCGTGAACCTAATCTTAACATATTTGTCTCACAATCTGGATTAATTGGAGATAAATTACTACATACTTACTAGCCAACGCCCACCCT
Organism: Prosapia bicincta; assembly: GCA_036971475.1. Classification (NCBI taxonomy): domain Eukaryota; kingdom Metazoa; phylum Arthropoda; class Insecta; order Hemiptera; family Cercopidae; genus Prosapia; species Prosapia bicincta. The sequence goes on from JBAIZL010000002.1 coordinate 262,722,646, forward strand.
TGGCTGTCGAGCCATTTGGTGACGCGCTGACCAGTATAGACGAACAAGTGGGTCATCATCATCTCCGAAATGGTCGAGTGCATTGCATTTAATCAGATAATCCGCATCCATCGTATCGTGTCCACAGAGAGGGCAATCCGGTGTTGGGATCACACCTATGCGTTGTAGATGGGCGGCTAGGTGGTCGTGGCCGGTCTGCATTCAGAACTTGGCAACGCCTACAGCTCATGGAGGTCTATATTCGATGGGTCCTGTGGTGACAAGGTTTTCCCATTTTTTCCCTGCTGATTGCTGTGTGAGGTGCAGTTTGCTGGCCTGGTCAATAGTTGAGGAACAGACTCCGTATGAGAGTAGGTCTTCAGGTACGCTATCCTGCTGTGATATCCTACGGGGGTTTTGTGACATCATCTTATTCCTAGTTATATTCCCAATCCCTTGCATTAGATCGGATTTCGGTACAGTGTATAGTGTGAACCACGTAACCGCGCACTTGTCTTTGAGAGATCGCAGTAGCCGAGACGGGAGGTAGATGGTCAGTATAAATACTTTCCTACAAACATGACAATGACTGTTGAAAAACTGACTTGCATGAGACAGTCAATATTTATCGATATTAGATAAATTAGCTTCGGTATGAATAACAATACAATCTTTAAATATGTGTAGACATATCGGTTGGAGAAGCTGTTAATGTATAGAGCATTCTGAATGTGTATCATGTTTAAAGAAGTGGTAGTACACGAGAATCTCTTGCGATCTCACTGTCAAATGCACGGTTACGTGGTTCACACTATACAAACATTTTTAAATGTTTTTTGTTGTTTTTGTTTTTAAAGAGCTGAATTTTTGATTGCCTGTGGAGTAAAATAGGAGTAAGGTTGAACCGTAAATATTCAGAGCGGAAGATGGGGAGAAAAATAGGATCGGAGTTTCTTTTATTAATTGTAATTTGCTTTCTTCCTTTTCTATTTACTCGTGTTATGTGCGAGATTCGCCCACAAACAATGAAGTAAATATATCCAAGACTGAATGTTAATTGAACCGGTGAGACATAACAGATTTCCTGTTCTGCCACAATGCTCCCCTTGTTGCGCGTATCGCGTGACTACGTTTCCCGTAAAGAAGATATCTCCTCAAGCTCCCATTGATAATCAAGTACATTGTGTCTCTATTACGCTGAACAATATTGATTTAATACAACCTAAAGAACACCAGTAACCAGGATTTCCGATTGTATTACAAGCCTGGTATTGTTAGTGTCACATTAGTTGGCGGAAATGTCGAGTAGCGCGCTACTACTCTTGCTTGGCTTGACCAACAGTTCAGAACCAAAAACATTTGTTTATTTACTCTTAAAAATGACCGAACATTATAGACTTGTAATTTAAATCTGAATTAGCACAATAATTTTTCTCGCACATTATTGAATAAAATTGTATGGCTAGACTGAAGTTATGATTTTGAAACTTTTAACTATCGGTTATCCATTGATATTGCAGTTTATTTATTGACGAAAAGAACTTAGTGCTGATACCTCGAATAGATTTGGCCATACAAAATCAAAGTTCCTGAACCTAGACTAACCGGTTTACAAGTGAAGTGGGCTACAATTTGGTATACGTTAACGCAGGGGTCCTCACTAGGAATACTTTGAGAGCCAAAAATTTTGCATAGAATTTTTCTGAGGACCGCAAGTACAAGAGGCACTAAATAACTAACAAACAATACGATTATAACATACGTTTATTACATTACCAACATAAATAAACTGTTTTGCGCATAAAAAAAGTTTGAAAATGTGTTTTTTTTTACTTAGTTAATAATTCTTTGATGTTGATGGACGAAATCTTTCACAGTCCTCTAATATGGCATCTATGTTGGCAGGTTGGGAAGAAACTGAAATTCTTAAAATGTTCTCAACATTCTCACTTGTTAGCCTAGATCTGTACTTGTGTTTTACAAACTTCAGCTTACTGAATGTAGATTCACAGACATAAGTAGATAAAAAAAACACACAATATTTTCTGAGCACATTCAAGTAAGTTAGGAAATTTGTCCTTTTCAACAACCCTCCGAAACTCATAGTGAGCTTTATTCTTCATCTTTTCTTCAAAAATACTTTTGAGTTCCGTATCGTTCTGAAAATCGATTAATTCATTTTTCAAATCCCTTCATATCCAAAAACAGAAAGATGAGCTACATTAGCTGGTTTCATTGCCCATGGATTTTCTACCAAGCGAAATGGTACAGTTTCACGACATATCAAACATATGGCAGTCCCTTCTTTCTTACCTTTTGCACGTCTCCACCGTATTCCGCTTACACGTTAAGTTGCGTTGCGTTGCGGTGTTGCCGATATTATTGCTTGCTAAACGTCAGTAAAGCTCGAGGCAAAGATACAGCGGGCGGGGTTTTTAACTTCAGTAGTTTGAGTAATTAATTAAGTTTAGTAAAACAACGACAGATTTTCAAAACACTCAGTAAATAAATATAATATTTATTTAAGTTATAAAATATTTTGACTTCAATCCTAACCGTCTAAGGGCCGCAAAAAATCGTCCCGAGGGCCGAATGCGGCCCGCGGGCCGCGTAGTAAGGATGCCTGCGTTAACGCATTGTTTCATTTCAAACATCAAATGTCTAATGCTCGTTGTAAACTTTAATGGTTTTTATAAAACCAACCTAGTATGGATACTTTGTAACTATATTCTAATGTAGTAATAGAGTGTGCTATGATTTATAAAGAAATATTAATTTTATAAAGTGCGGTTGAATGTGTTTTTTTAAAACAGATAACATTTTTGAGGCGTCAACGCAAAATAATAATTTAATAATTAATAATTGCTCATCTGGACGTTCACTAGTTATAATTATTTTTTAAAATAATGTCTGGATAACTCAAGGCTATCTTCTTTTTTGAATACCTAACTTACTATTGCAATGTTATTGTCCGGCAGTCGCAGATATAAAACGTCGGACGAAAAAGTGTACATGTCTTCAGATATAGCGTGACCGACAAAAAGGGAACCCAGCCCGTTGGATCTTGAGAACCATATTGGGTTATATTACCAAACTTGTTATTGTGAACATTGCTATGAAGATTGAAAGATGGTGAAAAAAAGAGTTATGACCTAGAGACCCTAGTCTTTCAGCCTTTATCCCTGAGTTACAAAGAACACAAACATAGCTGCATGATTGGGAGCTATCTACAGTCAAACACTTGAACCCACGCCTCCACGAATCCAACCTCAAACTCGTGACGATTCAGTCCCGAGCCGGGGAGCTTGGTGCCATGACCCGTGGTACCAGTATGCAAGTCTTTCGACCTCGCTGTAAGGCCTGGGGTGGTGACAGAACGAACACGCTTTTCCAGAACTCGGGACCGATAGAACCTTCTGAACTGTCAGGTTTTCCGTCAAATATTTGGCCATGGCATAGTTACGCATATTGAACTCTTATGTACACATTCTCTCTGTTAGAGCTCTCATACACACATAAAGAGCTGTAAGGTTACCGTCCACTCATTTTATATAAAATCTGTTTAGTTATAATAATATAATTTTAATTCCCTTATGAGAGTTTGAAATTAATATGACATTTGATGCCATCTGATGTCATCCATTTATCGCCATGTGATGTAATTTTTTAACCGGTAAAAGATTAAAACCAAACTGTATTATCCTTCTGGAAGAGTTAAATCCTCCCGTCGCGTCCATACTACTCTCTATTACGGCTATAAAGAAGGGTTATACTGCCTTGTAAGAAAAACTGTAAGGAGGGAAGATGGAATTAAGCTGGGCTAAGAAAGGTACATAATGATCGCCTGATATTGGAATAGGCGACAATTATGGAGTATGGGCAGCGTCCATACTACTCTCTATTACGGCTATAAAGAAGGGTTATACTGCCTTGTAAGAAAAACTGTAAGGAGGGAAGATGGAATTAAGCTGGGCTAAGAAAGGTACATAATGATCGCCTGATATTGGAATAGGCGACAATTATGGAGTATGGGCAGCGTCCATACTACTCTCTATTATGGCTATAAAGAAGGGTTATACTCCCTTGTAAGAAAAACTGTAAGGTGGGAAGATGGAATTAAGCTGGGCTAAGAAAGGTACCTAATGATCGCCTGATATTGGAATAGGCGACAATTATGGAGTATGGGCAGCGTCCATACTACTCTCTATTACGGCTACAAAGAAGGGTTATACTGCCTTGTAAGAAAAACTTTAAGGAGGGAAGATGGAATTAAGCTGGGCTAAGAAAGGTACCTAATGATCGCCTGATATTGGAATAGGCGACAATTATGGAGTATGGGCAGCGTCAGCGTCCATACTACTCTCTATTACAGCTATAAAGAAGGGTTATACTCCCTTGTAAGAAAAACTGTAAGGAGGGAAGATGGAATTAAGCTGGGCTAAGAAAGGTACCTAATGATCGCCTGATATTGGAATAGGCGACAATTATGGAGTATGGGCAGCGTCCATACTACTCTCTATTACGGCTATAAAGAAGGGTTATACTCCCTTGTAAGAAAAACTGTAAGGAGGGAAGATGGAATTAAGCTGGGCTAAGAAAGGTACCTAATGATCGCCTGATATTGGAATAGGCGACAATTATGAAGTATGGGCAGCGTGAGCGTCCATAGTACTCTTTATTACGGCTACAAAGAAGGGTTATACTGCCTTGTAAGAAAAACGTTAAGGAGGGAAGATGGAATTAAGCAGAGCTAAGAAAGGTACCTAATGATCGCCTGATATGGGAATAGGCGAAAATTATGGAGTATGGGCAGCGTCAGCGTCCATAGTACTCTTTATTACGGCTACAAAGAAGGGTTATACTTCCTTGTAAGAAAAACTGTAAGGAGGGAAGATGGAATTAAGCAGGGCTAAGAAAGGTACCTAATGATCGCCTGATATCGGAATAGGCGAAAATTATGGAGTATGGGTAGCGTCAGCGTCCATAGTACTCTCTATTACGGCTACAAAGAAGGGTTATACTGCCTTGTAAGAAAAACTGTAAGGAGGGAAGATGGAATTAAGCAGGGCTAAGAAAGGTACCTAATGATCGCCTGATATCGGAATAGGCGAAAATTATGGAGTATGGGCAGCGTCAGCGTCCATAGTACTCTCTATTACGGTTACAAAGAAGGGTTATTTTGCCTTGTAAGAAAAACTGTAAGGAGGGAAGATGGAATTAAGCTGGGCTAAGAAAGGTACCTAATGATCGCCTGATATTGGAATAGGCGACAATTATGGAGTATGGGCAGCGTCCATACTACTCTCTATTACGGCTATAAAGAAGGGTTATACTCCCTTGTAAGAAAAACTGTAAGGAGGGAAGATGGAATTAAGCTGGGCTAAGAAAGGTACCTAATGATCGCCTGATATTGGAATAGGCGACAATTATGGAGTATGGGCAGCGTCAGCGTCCATAGTACTCTCTATTACGGCTACAAAGAAGGGTTATACTGCCTTGTAAGAAAAACTGTAAGGAGGGAAGATGGAATTAAGCAGGGCTTAGAAAGGTACCTAATGATCGCCTGATATTGGAATAGGCGAAAATTATGGAGTATGGGCAGCGTCAGCGTCCATAGTACTCTTTATTACGGCTACAAAGAAGGGTTATACTGCCTTGTAAGAAAAACTGTAAGGAGGGAAGATGGAATTAAGCAGGTCTAAGAAAGGTACCTAATGATCGCCTGATATCGGAATAGGCGAAAATTATGGAGTATGGGCAGCGTCAGCGTCCATAGTACTCTCTATTTCGGCTACAAAGAAGGGTTATACTGCCTTGTAAGAAAAACTGTAAGGAGGGAAGATGGAATTAAGCAGGGCTTAGAAAGGTACCTAATGATCGCCTGATATCGGAATAGACGAAAATTATGGAGTATGGCCATCGTCAGCGTCCATAGTACTCTCTATTACGGCTACAAAGAAGGGTTATACTGCCTTGTAAGAAAAACTGTAAGGAGGGAAGATGGAATAAGGCAGGGCTAAGAAAGGTACCTAATGATCGCCTGATATTGGAATAGGCGAAAATTATGGAGTATGGGCTGCGTCAGCGTCCATACTACTCTCTATTATGGCTATAAAGAAGGGTTATACTGCCTTGTAAGAAAAACGTTAAGGAGGGAAGATAGAATTAAGCAGAGCTAAGAAAGGTACCTAATGATCGCCTGATATTGGAATAGGCGAAAATTATGGAGTATGGGCAGCGTCAGCGTCCATAGTACTCTCTATTATGGCTACAAAGAAGGGTTATACTGCCTTGTATAAAAAACAGTAATGAGGGAAGATGGAATTAAGCAGGGCTAAGAAAGGTACCTAATGATCGCCTGATATTGGAATAGGCGAAAATTATGGAGTATGGGCAGCGTCAGCGCCCATAGTACTCTCTATTACGGCTACAAAGAAAGGTTATACTGCCTTGTAAGAAAAACTGTAAGGAGGGAAGGTGGAATTAAGTAGGGCTTAGAAAGGTACCTAATGATCGAATGATATCGGAATAGGCGAAAATTATGGAGTATGGGCCGCGTCACGTATCTGAAGCATTCCCGCCTGAACAAGGGTAAAGAGAGGTGTCTACACTCTGCGGAGACAAACGTCACAACCATGAGGAACAAACTTGTACGATGAGAAAGGAAATTTGGTTTTTATAACCACATAAAATGGATGGATTTTCGAAAGTGCTTTATTGTGTATAATATAATAAATTTAATTATCACCTTAACTCCCAAGTTTTGCATTTTGAAATTAAAAAATAATGAAAATTGTCTTCACATCATAATATTGAATAAATTTTTAATGAGATAGAATAAATGTTCTATTTAAAGCTCTTAAGAAAGAGACACCGTAGTGTACATATACAATATTATAAACTTACCTACCTTACTTTCTCTGTTTTGACGACTCTGGCTCAGGAAATACGAAGGGGAAATATAAAATGTAAGACGCCTGTAGTCGTATTGTGTAACTGCTTGCATCTCTTTTGTCCCTCCGGGTTCTCTACGATATTTTATTCTGTGTAAAAAGTAATGGGATATTTTTTCAGTTTTCCAAGACTTGCGTAATACTGAATGCACTTTTGTTGTTGGAATATTTTGAAATTGACAGAAGAATTTACAGTATATTACAAATGTGAAAAATATCAATTAAATTAATGAACTTTCTCTTTTGCAACGTGTATTTTCAACGTTTCTTGTTTGCTTTTTTTAATCCTATGTTTTTCTGTCGAAATTTTCTTTAAATTATTGTTCCAAGATAGTGGGGATGTATCTAAGAAGGGTGGTTTGGTGTTTTAAAGTGGAACAAAATGTTACTTGCTACTGATTGGTTAACGTGATCCATCTTGCTTCTCCAGTCCTTTCTCTGTTAGTTTGCTCTTAGAGCCTACGTTTTTAGACGTACACAAAAAAATCGATCGACGACTTTTTTTCAGTGAACTTATGAATTGGTCCTTTCCCATTACACAATTCCGGTTTCGTGTAGCAGCGCACACTTGATAGACGGCGTCCGTACAGCGACTTTGACCGTCCGTACAGCGTCCCAACGGCGTACGTTAACAATTGCACGTTTCATATTCTTTCGGTAGTATTTTTTTGCCGCTCGGTCAAAACCGTACAGTGTGAACGGAACCATACCAGACGATAAAGCACAATCTTGCTAACAAATGCAGGGTTGCATCACTGAGGTAGCTTCGCTGTCAAGGCTATGATTTTATTTTGATAGATTAACTCGATCGTTCAATTTATTATTGTCGCTTTTGGAGGATGAGTCATGGTATGGACATTAAACTTCCAGATGTGGAATATTGGGGAGCATTACAACATCGCGTGTAAACCTGGAAAACGTATACTTGATGTAAACCTGTTCCTTCTTAAGATTATATTGAGGTGCTCGATCACTATAGTTACGGGTATAAAGGAGGGAAAGGGAGTACAGGTAGAACTAAGAATGAATCATAATGATTTGGGGACCATATTAAGGGGATATTATAGTTCGCTGGTCAGTATACTAACATGAAGTAAGGCCCATTAACTACCTGGGTAATAACAGGTACGTCTTTGTGAAGGGAGTAGGATTGTGGGAGTATAAGAAAGAAGGAGCTTCTTTGGTTTTGCGAGAAATTAGGTACTGATGACTGAGTAACTTTCGCAGTAAGGGTCTGTACACGAATAAAAGAGGTCTCCAACCTGTAAGTTTCGAATTTACACGGCTTCGTCAATGATAATAATGTTGAATTCGTTTAAATTTACAAATAGTTGTTCAGGTATGGGATTGTTTTTTCAGTCTTTAGAATTATCTTATAATTATTGCCATAAGCGTTGCAAAACGTAAGTAAGGGAATAATTATGGTTGGATTTAAAACAGAATAGGATTATACGTAGGTGAAATCAACCAGAGAGAGTGGGGATACCTTCTGAGCGAATAGGAGGCTCATATCATGCTGCATGGGAGAGCCTTGTTGCCAAGTCGTTAAACTTCCGTTCCTCGCTCAGTCTTAATGTAGCTGTGGTACAGCTAGTTACTAGTGGTGTAGCTCGCTTCGTTCTGCAGTTTCAGCTTTGCTTCCCTTCAACAGTCTTTTTCAAAACTCAGAATGTTTTTAAATTCATTCTATTACCTCACACTCTCCTTTTATAAATATATATCTTTTACAAATTTTCAATCGTTAATGAAATACGTATTTATTCTTCCAATCAAGTTCAAATACATTTTTTAAACCTATAGTTGATGACAATTGATTTTAATAATTTTTTTTCAAATAATTTTAGGACAATAAGAACCTCTCATCGCACATAGGCTATATGCTCATTGATTTGGATAACATTGTATCATGAAAAAGCAAATACGATTATTCTGTATTGACTCAGTGGTTATTTTTTTTCATGTAATATTCCTATCACAAAATTATAGAACATGGTACCACATAAGAACATGTAGAATTAGTAGAATTGGTAGAACATGGTAAAATTAAGTTACTACAAACAAATGGTACCAGGTAGCTGACACAAACTCTCTCACATTAATACAAAAGATAAAATGTTCCATTTATAATATTAAACCTTCAAATTATCTAGTTAAATACATTTTAATTTGTATGTAAAAATGTAATTATATTTACATGAGTTAAAATTATTTTAATGAAGAAATACTTAAAAATATATGCATACAGGAACAAAAGCCGCAATCTACGTACGAGTAGATTATACGAGTAGAATAGGCCTGCAGTACTCGGCGAAAATGTGACGTGCAGCGTTTAAAAACTTTTCACCTTACCACTTTACTTGCAGCAAACCAAAGGTCCTACCAACATGAAATAAAAAGAATAATAAAATCTAACTAATTATCTCAAACATTTACGCTTACAAAAAGTTTTTAACCAAAAAATACGAAAAATTGTCGCTTACTAACTTTTTTATGTTTGTTAAAGTACAACTCTTATTAAATCTAATTTTTTAACGTTCTTTCAAACAAAATATTATCTTTATGGTTTAATATTCTGAATGAGGGAATCATGTTCCTTATACCTGCCAGGTTTCGAAATTTAATTCCAACTCTTAAGTGCTTTAAACCTTGATTTAAGTGAAAGTTTTTATTAAGTTTTGTACGATGCACGGCGCGGAATTGGAGAAATTACGATCTGACAACACCGCATCCCTAACCTACCACAAACCCAATCCTAATCTACTTTAAATCAAAGTATGAAGCTAAAGTAGTGTTTAGGGTAGTACAGTATAGTCTCAAAAACTCGACATATTGTGGACTTTAAGGCTGTAGAGTTTCAAGGATGTCGAGTTTGCCGGAATTTAATTTAAAAATGAAACAAAACACAAACTTGTTTGCTGAAGTAGTGTGTAGGTTAGTACAGTACAGTCTCGAAAACTCGATATAATGTGGACTTATAGGCTGTAGAGTTTCAAGAATGTCGAGTTTGCCGGAATTGAAGTTAAAAATGAAACAAAACAAAACCAAAACTTTTTTGGTAAAGTGTGTAATATTTAGAAGTTGAATTATTTACAAAGATATACAAAACCTACTTTTAGGCCTATGTATTTCATGTTTTAATGGTGTTATATAATAGGCTGAGTATTAAATAAAAGGTTACAAAATTTTGTCTTGTTGAAACAAATGATATAATCACAATTATTAATGATTGTCAATGAAACAAATATCAATTAACAGAGATCCAATAATAGGCTATATAATAAGTAAGTAACGCACTGAACACTGATACTAACGTCATACTTTCTCTAACCCCCTTTTCGCACTTCGCTTTCACACGGCGCCTGCGAGAGATTGAAATTTATTTAACCTCAGACGTGTCGGGTTTTACGGAATGTCGAGTTTTTGAGACTATGCAAACGTTAGGCGGAAGGTGGCTGGCAAAAGGCTGATGGTACGAAGAATGGGATGGTTTTGGGAGCGCAAACCCGGGATTAAACAAGAAAAAAAAATGCACGGCTCACCTGAAATATCTTGGAACAGAAAATATTCTTAATTGTTAATTTCGTGACGTGATGTTATGAAATACAGAAATTGTAAGTGATTAGAGTTTATAGATATATCGTTAGAGTCTATGAATAATGTATAGATACAATTTATTGGCTTGCTAACAGAAAAAGTAAAATACATGGTTAAGGAAGGACAGGGATGTTGTTCGATAAAACTATCGTGTGCCCTATTTTTAAGTGACATATGAATAAATGAAAAAGGACGTGAAAGAATAACGAAGCAACTTTGAATTTAGCAGTGAGCAAACGAATGTGCCTGGAAAACTTGATAATACGACTTTCGTATTTACTGATATAATCTTCTGAATATTTCATTGTTTATTCTTCAAATACTGAAGTGTCGTCAGAGTCGAGTGAATGGGGATGTTTATAAACGTGTCAAGTGTAAATAAAATATCAGAGCTAGGAATGGTAAAGAAAGTACGTCTAGAAAAATTGCTTGTTGTCACGGAAATGCTAATTTATTATTTTTTTTCCTTCTGGTTGAATCGAAGATCTTTTAAAAGCCCTTAGCTATTGCCTCTAAATTAACTGCGATAGTAAAGCGTAGTAAATAGTAGAAGATGGTGAATTATAGGTATGAAAGAGATAGTAAATTAGGGTTGATAGATATTTAGCGTTGATGAATTGTAGATTTGTAGGGACAGTGAATTGTATATATGAAGTGAAATTGAATTATAGATATGAAAGAAGTAGTAAATTATAGATATTTAGGGTTGATTAACTGTAGATTTTTAAGGATAGTGAATTGTACACATGAATAGATAGTGAATTATGTATATAAAGGGGGTAGTAAATTAAATATATTTAGGGTTGATCTATTGTAGATTTATAGGGATAGTGAATTGTACATATGAAGATATAGTGAATTATAGATATTTACGGTCGATGAATTGTAGATCTGTAGGGATATTGAATTGTACATGTGAAGAGATAGTGAATTATAGATATGAAAGGTTAGTAAATTATAGATATTTAGAGTTGATGAATTGTAGATTTGTAGGGATAGTGAATTGTACATACGAAAAGATAGTGAATTATAGATATGAAAGGGCTAGTAAATTATAAATATTTAGGGTCGATGAATTGTAGATCTGTAGGGATAGTGAATTGTACATATGAAGAGATAGTTAATTATAGATATGTAAGGAATAGTAAATTATAGATATTTAGGGTCGATGAATTGTAGATCTGTAGGGATAGCGAATTGTGCATGTGAAGAGATAGTGAATTATAGATATGAAAGGTTAGTAAATTATAGATATTTAGGGTTGATGAATTGTAGATCTGTAGGGATAGCGAATTGTACATGTGAAGAGATAGTTAATTATAGATATGTAAGGAATAGTAAATTATAGATATTTAGGGTCGATGAATTGTAGATCTGTAGGGATAGCGAATTGTACATGTGAAGAGATAGTTAATTATAGATATGTAAGGAATAGTAAATTATAGATATTTAGGGTCGATGAATTGTAGATCTGTAGGGATAGCGAATTGTACATGTGAAGAGATAGTGAATTATAGATATGAAAGGTTAGTAAATTATAGATATTTAGGGTTGATGAATTGTAGATCTGAAGAAATAGTGAATTGTACATATGAAGAGATAGTGAATTATAGTTATGAAATGAGTAGTAAATTAAAGATATTTAGGGTTGATGAATTGAAGATTTGTAGGGATAGTTAATTGTACATATGAAGAGATAGTAAATTATAGATATTTAGGGTTGATGAATTGTAGATTTGTAATGATGGTGAATTGTATATATGAAGTGCCATAGTTTGACAGAAAGCAATGCTGGAGGAATTTCGAGAACTGTACCAAACAACTACTGTTAGGTCAAAAATTATGTAGTAAATAAGTTTATAAACTATATGATCTGCCCACCTGTTCAGATAACATATGAGAAAACGTCTCCTGTCTCGACTAATGCCTAGATGTAAGAGAAGTATTAAACTTGTTATAATGGACTAAATAGCATCAAATTTAGATTTGTATAATGCAAAATCAAAGAGTCACTCTGGCATTGGATTTTGTAACTTCAATGTAGACATACAATAAGTGATACTAAATTATTCACTGGAAAAGTCCCTTTCTGCAGGATGTACCTGTGATCATTAAGTCAAATTTATATATTTTGTCAAATGCTCGCAGTATTTTAAGAAATAATGGGTTGTACAGTATTTTGTAAAATTCCTTGGTTTTTTTATTCTTGAAATTTTTGTATGTATTTTATATTTTGTTATTTAAAAAAGAGTAATTATGAATTCATTAGTTCTATATTAAGGAAACATACCTATATATGTAAACTATTGCAGATTATAATTTATTTGAGTTGTGTTCACACATGTGTTTGTGTGTTTGTACCGGTTTATTATTACAAATTCTTAATTTTTGTAGGAAATTTTAAAATTTATTTTACCCTTTTTTTTGATTTCCACTTGTATATTTAAGATCTAAATTTTGTTTTTTTCTCTCGATCAAATAGTAAAATTTTATCTCTTTAAAAAATGTTTAAAAAATATATCCTAAATAAACCCTTCTACATTGATTTTATTGAATGATCCCAGTGTTTGTTAAATAATCCTGAAGTTTGAGGTCAGCGAGTGTAATATGGCTTTCTGTCTTTCTAAATAACCCTTTTGTTGCAACCCCTTCAAAGTAAATGATCCGCTCTCTTTTATCCATTACCTTGAAGAGATTTGGTGTAGTTACAGTAGGTGTAGGTCTAAAGTAGATTGGACTTTTAATATTAGGTTATTGCCCATGTATACTTTAATGTATTTTTAAAGTTGTACACAAAATATTTATGTAGATTAGTGTGTGTTTTTGTTCTACCTATGATTTTATAAAATGGAAAAATAAATAAGCTTAAAGTTAAAAATAAAAGAATAATTTGTAATTTTTTAATAAGTTGATTTGTTCTTAGAAGAACATAAGTTCTTCTTAATAAGAACATTTGTAACTTTTTGTTAAAAATTTTTTAAACATTTTATCAATTATTTATCACTTGTGTAAAAAAATTATTATGTTTTATTTTCGATTGTTAGATATCACTTGCTTTTGGAATTTAAGAATATTATTTTGAAAAGCATTCTCTCATAAATGATAAAAATGTAAAATTTTAGTTTTTAATAATCCTTATTTAATTGAACAAAAACTTTCCTTCCAAAAAATTTACTATAAATTATTGTTATACACCTAGTTGTATATTAATATGTGTTGCGAAATAAAACTGCTTAATTTTGTTTTACCCCTTTAAGTATATTTTTTTAAAACTTGAAATACCAGGTTTTATTTTGTTTTACAGTATATGTTAAGAAAAAACTTTTTGTAATACCACCATATGATAATATGAATTTTTCATTTTAAATAATAATGATATTAATATTGGATGCAATAAAAATTTAAGTTGATAATTTTAACGAAATGTATCATTGAAAATTATTTTTCTTAATGTGATTGAAGTTAAAATTAAACAATATAAGAATTACAATTAAATTTGTTCATGGTGAGCAAGAATAAAGTAGATATTTATGCAATTAATAAGATATGATTAAAATTATCATTATTATTAATTATTATGACTACAAATAATAAATTTGACCTTCAGAATAAAAGTTTTAATTTTAAAGCTTTTTTGTGTTAGTACAATATATTTTTCAGAGCAACTTCAAAAGAATTTCATTAATGATTTATACTGCCTCGATAATAAAATTTTGTGACACTACATACTTTTTTCTAAAATTTTGTTTGAAGATTATGTCTTAACTGTTTCGTGAAATATCTTCAAAATCTAGTAAATGTGAGATGAGTTTTGGTAATGTAAGAAAATAATTTGATATACAATGTGGGGTTATGTTAGAGACAATTTTACTAAATGTGCCATAGTTATCAGACTAAAAATAATATTACTCTGAAATAATTAAGTAACAAATCGTATTAGAAGTGTAAACTTTGTGTAGCATCACCCTTACAAATCTGTAGAATACAGAGTGGTCCCATTTATTGATTTCAAGTGACTGTTTACAATCAGTGATGTAGCTTCATTGTGATGGAGACTTGGTACAGTCAAGTTCAAACTGATGAAATGATTGAATTCGGTCACAGAAGCACAATTCTGTCGTAGTTGTTAATAAAACTCAGTGTTTTAGTTTTCAGTTATAGTTGTAAGATATGAAATAGTAGATTGCTTTATCAACATTTTACCAGCCAATTTTTCCAAGATTAGCATAATCATTGTAAAAAGATCTTAAATGCGAGTGCTACAGACGACAAACAGTTTAGTTCAGATTATGATAACCTTAAAACCAACACACCAGTATTTTATGCTCATCTATTTTCCAATAGGTTTGGTGTCCCTTTTAGACAAATTTGTATGGAGATGCCATAAGTCAACAGACATTTTAAACTTTAATTATCAGGTCACCACTGAAAAAATAGTCACAGTTTGATAAGGTCTAGACCAGGGGTTCCCAAACCTTTTGGTACCTCACCCCTCTTCTTTAAATAAAAGCCTTCCACCCCCATCTCACACTATAAATAAATGGTATGGGCATATGAAAGAGAAACAAATATATATATACATATTACAAATTAATACATAATTAATTACATATTAACAAATTATATATATATATATATATATATATATATATATATATATATATATATATATGTTTAATAAAACCACTTTCATACAAGAATAACACCTTTTTTTATTTTATTATAAAGTTTAAGCTTTTCGCCGATTAGCATTATCAGCATTATCAAAACTAAATTAGTACACATCTATCTTATTCTGTTCCTACATTAAGACTGCTCATATACAAATTGTACTACATTCAAACAGATTATTTTATTGACTTACCCTGCCTGAACAAATAGATAATATTGATTCTTATTTAATTACTCTTTCATTTCCAAAATATCATTAACTATGCGAAAGATTGTGTTGTGCTTAGATTTTGTTTGTATTTGTTCATTAATGAGTCTATCTGTAATTCTATGTTTGTATATTTCCATATTTTTCAAGATATTAATTTTTAATCCCTTCTCCACGTGTTTAGTTAGCGTCATATTCTCTATTTTTGGGAACTCATGATTATTTAGTATACAATGTGTCGCAAGATTAGACTTATAAATTTCCGGTTTTTTGAAAGCATTCAAATGCTCTTTGTATCGCTCTTTTATCTTCTTTTTAGTTTGTCCTACATAATATTTTTGGCAATCATTACATTTTATACTATAAACTCCATTTATATTATAATATTTAGATTCAACATCTGTCTTTAAAAACTTATTTATTTTATTATTTGTATAATAAACCATCTTGATATTAGTATTTTTAAATAACTTAACAATAGGTGTAACTTCAAACCCCGTAAATAAGAATTTGGACCAAATTATTTTTTTATTTTTATATGTTGCATTCTCAATTTTACTAATATTATTTCCCAATTTTTGAAGCACATTATTATTTAGTTTATTAATTGTTTCCCTTCTATATCCATTATTCACTGCAATTTGATATATAATGTTTAATTCCCTAGTTCTATTGTTTTGATTTAATGGAACTTTATTCATTCTATACAATAAGTTATAAAAACATGCCAATTTTTGATTATACGGATGGTTTGAGTAATTTGGTATAATTTTATCAGTTTGTGTGGGTTTTCTATAAATTGAAAAATTTAATTAATTATTCTCTTTGTAAATAGTTATATCTAAAAAATTTATTGCATTGTGCTTTTCTATTTCTTGTGTAAATTGCATTTTATTATGTATTTTATTTATCTCATTAATTATTATATTTAAATTTAAAGCATTATTTGTGGAAACATATAATCCATTATCCACATACCTAAACCACTGTCCTTTATTATCATATTTTTTAATAATCTTTACTATTTCTTTATCAATATATTGTAAAAATATTTCTGATATGATGCATGATAAAGGAGAACCCATTACTAATCCATCTTCTTGTTTATAAATTTTGTTGTTATAACCAAAGTAATTTTGATTTAATATTGTTTTAATTACATTAATTATTTCAAGAATTTTTCTTTTATCTTGTGTACTATCTTGTTTCTATGTGTTTCTATCTTGTGTAAACTAATATCAAGAGGGTTTATTATACAAATATTAAAATAAATAAGTTTTTAAAGACAGATGTTGAATCTAAATATTATAATATAAATGGAGTTTATAGTATAAAATGAAATGATTGCCAAAAATATTATGTAGGACAAACTAAAAAGAAAATAAAAGAGCAATACAAAGAGTATTTGAATGCATTCAAAAAACCGGAAATTTATAAGTCTAATCTTGCAACACATTGTATACTAAATAATCATGAGTCCCCAAAAATAGAGAATATAACGCTAATTAAACACGTGGAGAAGGGATTAAAAATGAATATCTTGGAAAATATGGAAATATACAAACAAGAATTACAGCTAGACTCATTCATGAACAAGTACAAACAAAATCTAAGCACAACACAATCTTTAGCATATTTAATGAAATTCTGGAAATGAAAGAGTAATTGAATAAGAATCAATATTATCTATTTGTTCAGGCACAGTAAGTCAATAAAATAATCTGTTTGAACGTAGTACAATTTGTATATGAGCAGTCTTAATATAGGAACAGAATAAGTTAGAAGTATGCTAAGTTAGTTTTGATAATGCCGATAATGCTAATCGGCGAAAAGCTTAAACTTTATAATAAAATAAAAAAAGGTTTTATTCTTGTATGAAAGTGGTTTTATTAAACATATACATTTTATCAAGAAAAATTTCATCCTAAAAATACAATATATACATATATATAATTATATTTATATTAATATATTAAATATTGGTGATATGTTTTCTTGTAATATAGATAATTAAACCTTTTCGCTAATAATAAGTAGTAGCATCTTCAGAAAAAACAACGATTAACAAACTTTTTACAAAAATTAAATCATCTTATATCATGATATATTATATCGAAAACAATTTATTTATTTATGCATACTTACACAAGAAACACGATGTAACATTTCAAGTTTTAACTCGCAAGGTAAATTTTAACTGATAAGAGGAAAATCTGTTAGTGAGATAGAGGAGCTTGCATTTTTTTCACTAGTATACCTATTTGAGGATGTATTTTAATAAGGGCACAATGCAAGTCATTAGTAACATCAAGTTTGTTCCTATATTTTGTTTTGATTCCAACAGGTACTGAAAATGTTTTTTCATTCAGGTAGATGCTTGTAAAAGGCAAGTATAACCGAAGAGCTGCCTGTGATATACTTTAAAGTGTATTATTCAAAAGGAAATGTCCATTGTGGCGTTGTTGCCACATTGAACGGCAAACATTTGTTTTGCGACACTTTTGTACTATTATTTTTTTAGGCAGTCATGTTGATTTAATTTCAAGTTTACAAAATTTGCACAACCTTTACTAATATTTTTTTATAAATTTATACATTTCATTTAAATTTTGTAAACATCATGGTCAATGAAATTACCTATGTAACAAAAATCTGAGGTGTAAATTTAATTTTAAATTTTGGTAAATTTTGTGCTTAAATTTGAACTAAATGAGTTATTTATCTTACTATTTTCCAACTGGTCTCACGCTCCCCTGACTTGCCTTCCCGCCCCCCAGTTTGGGAACCCATGTTCTAGACATATTACAGGCAGTACATTGTTTATAAAAATCATGTGGTCTGGAATCATCCTCTTGAACCACCCTTACAATATGGGTAATTCTCCTTCCTATTTAATCAAATAGATTTTTACATTAATCCTACAATGATACAGTTTAAGAGCAAGGAATTTATGTGAGTACTAGCCTAACACAGATACCTTCTTAATATTTGTTTTGTGCCTTTGAAGAAACAATGAAACCCGAAACCCTTAAAAGTACTCTAGCTTTTTACATATAGACTTTAAAGGGGTTAAATATCTAATGATGATTTGAATCAGACAGGTATTGATATATATTTTATTCCCTATTCCTAATAAATGAAAGTGTAAATCATCATTCGTTAGCAATAAGATCGTTTTATTCATTAATAAATTTTAAATATATTTATAAAATAATGACTAATTTACTTAATCACCTTTATATACATCTTTAAATTTTAAGGGAATAGAAGTTAATTTTATTCTGTTCAATTTCTTATTGTGGTATAAATGTGGGATTTATTTTTTGCTAAGCTTTCACGGCAGTCTGTCAGTGTTTGAAAGAGTTTTCATGCTGTGCTATTTGGTGGTTTGTTTTTTGTTGCATAAACAGTAGTTTTTAAAATCGTTTATATGTTCTAATTGGAAAGGTCTCTTATGAAATGAAACCTAATGGAATAATTATTTCATTAAAAAACAATGTAAAAATGACATTAGAAATGTTAAACCTGTACTATATTTACCAAATTGGGTAAAGACTTACCTTTTAAACTGTCCAACAATGGTTGAACACTTTGTCAGATTTATGGAAGTCAATATTTTCCAAACACTTGAAAGGTTAATTTTGATATTCTACAAGATTTATTTGTTTTCTATCCAGTTTTTAAGTTAAGTCTATAATTTCCTATCCTACCCAATTTTCTGTATTGAGTCTTTTGTTTTGACAAATTGCTAACCCATTATTTGCATCTGTGATCCCAGCATCTATTATTAACTATTCTACATCATAACTCTTTTTGTCAGTAGCAAATAGGCTATTGCTCTATAATACTGATATCTCTACTTCAAGGAAATAATTCTCTTAAAGTAACTCTCATCTTCTGTTTTGGTTCTACAGAAGAATCATGTTCTTTTCTTAACTCTATGAATCATGTAGGGTTACACTGATTGTCAGGTAGGGTTCTGATCACATTATAGAGAATAGAACATGAAACAACTATATTGTATTTATTTAGTCCCCATTTCCAGCTTCACTCCCCTCCTTGAGAACGTTTTCTTCATGTTACATTTCCAATATTTTCTTTTGGATTGCTTTTCAGTATTTTTAACAATTTTTTGATGTGCTAATTTCTGATTTTTAAAATGTCGGTTTAACATGATTATGGTAACTATTATGATTATCTAATAAGGAAAGGAAAAGGCCGAGAATAATAGAAACATTAAATTTCATGATCTGGGTAATAAAAAAAGAAATTTGGTTTTGGTACTCGGGGAGGGAATCTCGATAGAAGTGAAAACAAAATAGACCTTAATAGAGTCGCTAAAGTTTCAACGCAATTGCCAAAAATATGAATTTATACATTTTTTATTCAATTTTTATATCTTTATTTGAGGAATGTATTTAATGAATTTTTATTATAGTTAATAATATCATAATATGGGCAACAAAAACATTTATTAGATTACAAAATCATCTGTTACATGAAATCATATCTTCTGAAATAGCGTGACACAAAAGCAGTGATTTAATCTTGCGTTTTGTTCACCGTGTGTAAAGATGTTATCACTTCAAAAATGATTGGGAGATAATATCTGTTGGATTAGACATCTGATGTAGACTTACTCTTACTTTAGGATCATGAGAAGTGTATCTCCTTGGAGGATTTGTAGAGTATGAGGCAAACCTAAAAGAAAAATCATTTGTATGGAAAATAGTTTTAGAGTTTAGTATTTGAGAGAGGAGAGTAATGAGAAAGCGTAACATATGCTAAAGAAAAATATTACATTTTGATTTATTCAATCATAGTTTTTATATTGGAACAATAATAAAATTCATGAGCTGCTAATATTTATTGAAGAACAAACTATACCAGTAACGCTTTATTTAAATCCAGTTAATGTGGTGTATTTACAACAGTTTGAATACATTTTACACCTGCTAAATTTATGGCTCATTTCTTTTTATAGTATTTTTCATAACAGATCTTTCCTGGCAAAAACCAATTTTGTCCAAACTTATATTTTTTCTAAATCTAGTTAATACATCTAATTTACAACAGTTTGAATACATTTTACACCTGCTGAATTTAAGGCTCATTCTTTAATAGTTTTTTTTCATATCAGATCTTTCCCGACAAAAACCAATTTCTTCCAAACCTATATTGTCCCTGTCTCAGGATAAATTTCGTTTGTCTTAACATCATTAATCATCTGATGTTTCATTTGGTCTCTGAACTTTTCATATACAGTTTCTAGTTTATCTTGAGCAGTTTCTTCAATAAATTGGTCAAACACAGTCCCATTTCTCATGCTACTTATCCATTGAACTGACAAGCTATCCTCTAAGATTTATTTAGTAGTAGGTTTCTAATATTCATATTTCCTAATAATGGTTTTGCCTCTTAACAAGAATACCTGTCAAAATTGGTTGAAGTTTAGTAGTTGCCACTAATGATATACTATATATATATATATAGTCAAGTATATATATATATATATATATATATATATATATATATATATATATATATATATGTATATATATATATACTTGATTTTTGTAGTCCATTACGTTAGGTGAAACTTAATTAATCTATTTTACTTTAGTTTATGACTATCTGAACTTTATAAATTTTGTAAATTTGTATAAACTTACACTGAGACAGAATTTTTTTGATCGCTCCATGATGATCGTCATCAGTGTCTTCTGCTTGGATTTGTTAGGTTATGTGGTGACAATTTTAAAGGCAGTTTTTCAATAGTATCAAAGAGTATGTGTAATTTGTATTGGGTTTGTTCGTTTGATATGTTTGTACTTTGTGTGTTTGTAAATTTCATATTCTCGTGCGTTGAGATGTGGTCCTTTATTGTTGAAGTGTCAGACTTTTAGGTTATGGTAAATGTCTGTGTATTTGTGTCCTGTTTCATTTATGTGATTGTAAAATGCTGAGTCACACACACACACACACACACACACACCACACCACACATACACACACACACCATACACCACACACACACACACACACACACACACACACACACACACACACACACACACACACACACACACACACACACACACACACACACACACACACACACACACACACACACACACACACACACACACACACACACACACACACACACACACACACACACACACACACACACACACACACACACACACACACACACACACACACACACACACACACACACACACACACACACACACACACACACACACACACACACACCACACACACACACACACACACACACACACACACACACACACACACACACACACACACACACACACACACACACACACACACACACACACACACACACACACACACACACACACACACACACACACACACACATACACACACACACACACACATATACACCTTTCATATATGTACTAGTATCTATATAAAAAAAAATTGTTCAGGTTTTGAATGTAGGTGTTTATTGTAGTGTAGAATATTGTTCAGTATTTTGCTATGTGATTAATAGTTAAATTTAAAAAATTCTCCAGCGTTTGTTTTAAACAAGTAATCAATATTTCTTGCACCATATAGTAATAGCGACACATAGTTTCTATATATATTTGTGTTGTATTTATTGAGGTTTTTTGTAAAACATGAATCCTCCTCAAAAATAAAATATTATTGTAATATGTAAATTATAATTATTAGTAAGTCAACATTGTACGAGTAGGCTACTTTTGCTGTCTAAACAATAAAGAAGGAATTTAAGACAAAGAAAACATTGTTGTGCAATGTAAGTGCTTAGTTTTAAGAGGACGGGTGAATGGTGAGGTGTATAGTTGAAGTACTGTAGTCTTTTGAAAGTTGTCGTCTAGTCTGCTATTTTTTTTACTCTATCAATTTCAAAATGTTTAATCCTTACTATAAATTTCTGATAAATTACTGTATGAAGTGTTATATTTATTATGGAATTAATGAACATTTGTTTCAAAGTCTGTAACTTATACACTGTAGAATATAAATTTTTACAATTAACTTTATTAAAAAAATTTACATACATTTTTATCTCCAGAATTCATTGCCTTTTAACTTAAATTGTTCATTTATAACATGCTTACAAAATATTTGTTCTCTAAAAAAAAATAACATTTTCGTTATAAACTCTCTTTGAATTTGGTTCCTTTCTGCTTTGTCTCAGAATATGGTTCAAATACTTTAAGATTATCCATTATCTGGTGTCTTTTTTTGCCAGTAGAGTACCAGTTTCTTCTACTTGCCTTTATTAGTTTCTGTATTTTTTAATATACTGTACTGAAAATACATCTTTGGGTGTTAGGTAAACTTCCTAGATTCCAGTGGAAGATAGGTATACTACGTAAGTTACTTGCTCACTTTACTCTGTGATGTCATAGTGTTCCCTTCAACAAGGAATAATTTTGTTTCTTCTTTCTACTTCATTTATTTCATCCTGTTTTGTTTCGTCTCTCTCTATGTAAACTTTCCAATTGGTATAGAGTAACCTACTTCAGGTATCCAAATCTGCACACATAATTGCATGCAGGATCCCTTCTTATATCTCAAATCTGCCTGCTCTTGTATTAAGGAGATTAAAGCTCCTAGGAGGAATCGCTTATCTGTAGTAGACCTAATCTTTATCATAGTAATTAAGAAGTGTTGGCCATTATTACATGGCCTTGTAAGAAGATTATAAGGAAGAGTAGATTAAATTACATAGTACTAAGGGATAGTCATTATGATTACCTTGTACTGGGAATAGGGGATGGCACTGGGTGGGTAGTCACCACAATTTTATTACTACTTTTGTTATCACTTGGCAATAAACCACTACCTACTGATATTTTTCAGCAGACCAGATTTGCACACCAGATAAGTGCATCGTTCTTTGGTGTCACAAATAATGTGTTTTGTCCGTGACTCACTGCATTGAACAGTGCAGTGATCTAGTGTGAAACGGATCTGCTGAAACATATCAGTAAGTAGTGGTTTTTTTGCCAAGTAATACCTACAGTAGTCATTTAGAAAAACCTTAAAAAACCTCAAGATGTACAGCACAAAAACTGCAATATTATTGTTCCTAAATGTATGAAAAAAAACAAAAACATTTCCAACGTGTACAAAAAAATATAGATTTAGGGTAAAAGATAATTTTTCAATCAATTTTTTGCAGCAACTGATTCGCTTCTAGAAATCTGTTACTAGTGCAAGAATATTGATATTAATGATGTTATTGAAGCTTTTTTATTAAAATAATTTAAAGATATGGGTTTTAACAACGGAAAATTAAGTAACTGCGTTTAGCCAGAATTTTTGAAAAAGAACTAGCTTTATTTGAAAAAATTCTCTTTGTTATAAAATGAATATATACATTTTTCCATAAACATATGTTGAAATCTAGAATAGGTATTTCTAAGGAAAACGCAAATTGTACATTAAATTGGGTACTGTTTTTTAAAAAAAGATTTTCATCTTTAAACATGAAATTGTTGTTTTCTCTTGAATATGCACACATCATAAATCTTTTCTAGAGTGGATTTTATTGTGATAAAGTATATCAAAATAACTGATATTTGGTTCTTTAAGGAGTTCAATAAATTGTTCATGTTTTATTCTTTTTGATCGAAGGAAATTTACCAATTTCACAGCTAATTTTGTAACGTTCGGTTTTTCAAAATATGTTTGCACAATGCCTGTCAATGAATAGTGTATGGGTGTACTCAATGTATGGGTATAATTTTATGATTTTGAATAATTTTATAAATTTTGTGTTCTACCTATTTTATCAGCCCAATATTTTATTCCAATGTTCCATTATGGAGACTGGATTCAGCCTAATGGCTTTATGTTGGCCACGCCTGTGTTGATGTATTAATAAAAAGGAGAAATGAAGTATCATCCTAATTTTTGTTATAAGATGAAGACAGATTTAAAAAAGTTTTTTTTACTTCAAGGTAGAAGAATTAACAGTATGTATTATGAATAGAGTCTCTCAACTCCTACTCTGTTTTAACCACTTATTTAAATAACATTCATTGTTCTGATTGGCTGTTCTAAAACGTTATTTTAAAATAATATGTTAAAATAACATAGAATGTTTTCAAAATCAATCAGTGAAAAAAAATTAAATTAAAATACTTGCTATACATTGTTCTTGCAAATGATTAAACAAGTTTTATTACAATAGTTACTACAAACTTTTGAAAAGATCAACAACTGTCTAGTCTCTATAAGATTCCCTTAAAAATAAATAAACTATTGTGATTGTAACATAAGATGGTCTACAATTTCAGATTTTAGTAGGTAGTCAAATTCTTACCTACCGAATTTTAAGAAATTTTTCTTCCTATGGATTATATTCTCAATAATGATTGGCAAAACTTTATGTTTTTATTAAAATAATTAACAAAAAACCCAACTTATAGTTAAGTAAATTTATGCAAAATTTACTGAGACAAAACATTTTTTATGGCCTGTGTCTTATATTTTTGCTATAATTTTTCTTCTCTCTTGACAATTATAACTGAACATTCTCCAACATATCTTTATCTAAAGTAAAATTACATCCTTTTCTGTACAGCCTGTAATCTTATATATTCACATAAGCTGTAGCAAGAAATTAGTAAGACTGGAATAGAAATTTACCAGAAGTAGTGAGTAAAAGTTTATAGATTCAGTAATGTTGATGTTGGCTACTGTCCAACTTTACAATGTAAACTGGAAGTGTTAGTTTTATCATACAACAGAAACACAGTAGGGTTAAATAAGTCCTCTTCCAAGTGTTAGAAAATTTATCACCTGTTATTTGTAGAACAATTACGTAAGCCCTATAAAGGAGTTTGAGCGATTTATTCTGTATGCATCATTGGCTTGAAACTAGTTGAATAAAAAAGTTAATTTAGTTGTAGCTTAATTCTGTCAAATATTGACAGTACAAATGTACAAATTTTGAAATGTTCGGAATGTAACATATACTAAAATGATTTTAATTTGTACTTTCCTTTATTAAAACAATTGGTTATAAAATTCCAGATTAGCGCAGGAAACCAATACCTAGATGGTTTAATTCTTTTGCTACAATAGTAAGTTCAAAATATTTCTTCTATTTTCCGTGAAAGTTTTTGACCTTATTTATATTGAAGTAATGTTTAATTATTTCTCCCAGAACGTCCTGTTCATTTTACAGTTTAGAAAATGTTTTTAGGAGAAGGAATTATTGTTTTTTTAATTGTCTTGCATAAAGAAATAAAGTGTTTGGAACAATTATTGCTTATCAGTTTTAAACGGTTTTTTTGGAATTTTTGTTTTTGTAAGAATCTAATGTGGTTTAAATATATCCTAAACTGCATGGAAAAACCCTGAATATGTTTGTGACAGCTGGAAAGTGAATGTGTTTTGTGCAATCAGAAAATTTAAAATATACATTCTTTATTTTCTTCATGGTGAGAAATGTCAATGGCATTGTGTATATTGATATGTTGAAATCTTTTTGATTCCTCAAGTAAATGGAAATGAACAAGATGGGCCTTTCTACTATCAGAAAGATGGAGCATCACCTCATTTCCTCCCAGAGGTTTGCGATTTCCTAAATAGTTACTTTCTAGGTCAGTGGATTGGGCACGTGGACCAATTTAATAGCACGCACTCCCCTAGCCTACACCTATGGATTTTATTCTCTGAGGTTTTATTAAAGATAAAGTGTATGCTCCACCGCTGTGCCGTATAATCTTTTACATCTTAGAAGCAGAATTTATGCTGCGGTAGGAGAATTTACACCCGATTTACTAGAATGAGTGTGGCAAAAAATTTATTTCAAGTGGGATGTTTGCTGGTTTACCATTGGATCACATTGAACCTAAAAGAGAACCTAAATTATTTTTCTAACAACCTGTTATATCAATATATCTCTATATGCTTTTTAAAAATTGTTATGAGTTTCAAGACATTCTTTGGGTCAAAGAAGAAATATTTTGATACAAAATAAAATCAGTAAATCAGTTGTGCCAAGTTCTGTCGTTTACTGAGTTCAAAGCTACCATTAGTAAGGTTGTTTTTATAACTAAAGCCATCATAACCAGGCACTTTGTAAGAATGTTTTTAAATAGCTATATTTTATTGTAGTATAAAATACTGCTTTGTATGTATTTGAGTACCTTTGTTTGACTTTCCTTAGTTGACATGTTTTGAAATCACTCCATTTTCAAAACTTAAATACTAATTCTTTAGTAAGTAATTAATTAGTACTTCAAAACTTAAGTATTTAAGAAAAAAGATATTCAAATATCTACAAATATTCCTAACAGAAGTGAAGATTAGTATAAACAGAGTTGTACTTGGTTCATTGTTGTGTACAGTAATACCTCGACTTACGCTACCCCGTCTTACGTGATTCCCAAGTTACGCGGTTTTAAATCATGCTGTCCGAGTTACGCAAAAACTGGTCTGTTCTGGAAGAAAATGACTAAGGTAACTCATGAAGAGAAATTATTTTCACGTTTTCAGGCTACCAAAGATCGATTGACAGTGATGGTTGGCGAAAATACAGCTGGTAACTGTTAATTTGACACCTGTCATAGTTTATCGTTTAGAAAATCCAAGCGCGTTAAAAAATATTTTTAAACATACCTTGTCCGTGATTTGGAAGCTCAGGTGACGGCTTTTTTAGGACTGGTTTGGTCATCATTTCATACCTCAAGTTGAACGTTAATGTCAGTCTAAACAAATTCCATTTAAAGTGATTCCTATTAATTGACAGTGCACCTGGCCAATCTCCTACTATTTTAACTAATTTCGACACACGCGTGAAAATGATATTTTTGCTACCAAACACAACTATTTTGCTTCTAACGACAGATCAGGGAGTCATCAAAACATTTAAAGCTTATTACACAAGAAGATCATTTACGCATCTGCATGAAGCTATGAGACAGACCAACGAGATCTCTGTTGAATATTTATAGAATCAATTCAATGTTTTAGATACTTTGAGAAACATTGGGCAATCTTGAAATGAAATTTCACAAAAAAAACTTTGAATTGCTTTTGGAAACAGGTGTGTCTTTTTTTCGCCACTGAAACTCAAGCGGAATCAGTGCCAGAGTCTGATGAAATTGGTCTGATTAAAGAAATTGTCGGTTTTGCCAGACAACTCAATTTAGAAGTGGATAGTGATAATAATGACGTTTAGGACTGCTGGATTTATACAACCAAGAGCTAACAATTAATTTATGAGTTCATAGAAATGAATGAGCAAGAGCAACCTTAAAAACGCAGATTCTTTAGACCCAGTTGACGTAGAAGATGAAATGATGTTTAGAAACTTGACAAAAGGCCTTAGTTTAATTGAGCAAGTTTTGGAAAACATAGACTCTAACAATAAGCGTATATTTGCCACAAAACAAAAAAACCAGTTTTTAAAAAAAATTTGCATGAGTAAAAAAATCTTCAATTCTTCAAACGAATTTACTATATTTTATGAAGTCATCTATGTCAAAATAACTTCTTTTCACTTACTTCTTTGCAATATGTATATACATAATATAATATTTTTGTTGTATTATGTATTTAAGATTGTAATACAAACACATTTTCCTTCTAAATTATTAGTTTATTTAGTCTTTGGTCCCAATTAAACATGACTCCTATGTGATTTTATATAAAATTATACCCCAACCTATGTGAATTCGACTTAACACGGTTATCGCTCGGTCCTACCTATCGCGTAAGTACGGAGTATTACTGTATATTGAGATAAGTGTTATGTGTTAAGTTGTTTTTCAAGTTTTAATTAGAATTTATGTTTTGTGGCATTTATAATTTATTCATTGTTTATAATATGTTTTTGAGTAAGTCTGAGATAAGGAAAAAAATAGGTTCTTATTTTGTCAAGTCTTTTAACCCTCATGCACGCGCGCCTTTTTTCATACAACGCGCGCGTTGTTGTATTTTATACAACATCTCGGTTTTCTATATTTTCCTCAACTTTCAATCGAGTTATTAAAAGTTTGGTCTTACCAATGAAAAAATTACTTGTGAGTTGACACCAGCAATGTTTATCAGAGCAAAAAATAATGCAACTGGCCATCTTTTTGTCCTCCGGGCAACTCTATATGTAGCACAAAGCTGGTCATTACTATCAACTCCACCGTTTGTTCTGTTGTACTGCAATATAATTTCTCGCTTATTTGTTTGTTCGTCAACATCATCTGAGTCGTGCATAGTCGAAATCAATATTACAGTTTTATTTTTTTTTGTCGTATATGAGACCATGGCTCGATCTTTCTGGAACCCAAGCAAGGAAGTACCTGGCTGATTGGTTTTATTAGGCAGAAATTCTGGTGGAATTTCCCGTTTGTTCTTATGTACAGTGCCAATCACCTTCCAATTCACTTTCTGAGTTATGATCACTTTTTTCAGCTTCACCGTCGCTCAGATCATCGTCACTTTCAATAAAATCAGCATTATCAATTTCTTCATCAGAAAGATCCTGTAAAATTTTTGGAATGTCTTCCAAATTCACTCCTCAAAACAAATAATTACATAATTCTTTAAAAAAATGTATATAAAAAACTTGCGTTCCATCGTGGAGAAAACAAAATTGCACCGAAAAAATAAAAATGTCAGAAGGCGCCTTGTTGTATTTTGTACAACAGTGATGACTGACCAGAACTAATCGCATACTGAGGCTATGTTGATAGAATAAAGACATTGATGACAACTGATAAGAGTAGTGGGGGGACCAATAGAAGAATAGAATGATGATTTGAACAAATAACTACCAACAGGTTTCAACAAGAATCAAAATATTAAAACTGTTGTACTTTTTACAACAGCGCGCGTCCTTGAGGGTACTTTTTACAACAGCGCGCGTCCTTGAGGGTTAAAGTCTTATCACAATTCAGAATTATCACATTGAATATTTTGATTTTTATCCAATGAATGGAAAAACATATATGAAGATTCTGAAATAAATAAATAATATTGTGTCTTTTGAAGTGAAAACCTACATTTAAAGTTGTGATTTCTTTTTACTTTTTAAGCTATTATATTCCAAAGTGATTCTGAGTTAGAAATGTACAATCAATTATATTTTAAAATCTTTGTCAGAACTTTTTTAAAAATTCAGTAACAGAATCACAAAAAATATGCTCATATCTTAGGAGATTATTTTTAACACTATTTTAATGTCTAGATTGTTGTTAGGATTTCTACAGGGTAGCAAAGCTAATTTCTCTAAAATTACATTTTGCATTCTGTGTTCTGATTTATCTAAGCCACAAATAGGCTTAATGGTGTGAACACAACCAGATGATCATAATTCCCGCTGCTCCTTTGTTTTGCTTGTTATTGTATTTTCACTTGTATTTGTGTATTTGTAACACAATTCCTCTATTATTTTGTTTTTTAATTTTACACATTATTTTGTCATGATATTGTGACTGAAAATTGTGTTTTGGGAAGCAAATTTATATTACTGTACACTACACTTGCTTATGTCCATATATAGTTCATTTATGAAGGCTATAAAACCGGATAAAATTATTTTTTTTAGTGTTTATACATAGTGCAAATTGTTACCTAAATAGTATCAAACCAGCAAATAAAACATTACATCACATCACAAATGTTAACTGCTCTTCATTAAAATAAAAATAATAATTTAATAGATTTTAGTTATGTAATGTTATGACACAATACATTGAAAAATACAAACAATTTTATATCTGTTTGATTGTCCTAATTTTTACTTTTGTAACTCTCTTTCTACACATTGTTTTAACCTTAGTTTTTTATATTACTTCAGGTAGTACATATTTTTAGAGTTTTGTTTTACTCATGCTTGTGTTTTTTTATTTTTAAAATTTCCTATTCTATTTTTGTGTTATACAAGTTTAGTTTTTATTTCATTGAATTCATTATTTTAAAGTTTTGTTTGATCATGTTTATTTGATTTCTGTTTTTATTTTATAGCGTAAAAGAATTAGTTAATTTGTATTGGTTTTTTACATGACTTATATAGGAGCATAATTATAGGGTATATTAGCCATACTGGTTTTTCACACAAAAACATCTTCGTGCTATTTTATTTTAAGATACAAAAGGAAAATAGCTATGTATTGTTTAAAGAAAAAGATAATTATCAATTACAACCTAGTACATCATGGAATAGGTAACACAATTTTGTTAGATTTATTTCCTGATTTATAAATTTATTTCCTATTATGGATTAGGCACTTCTTAATCAAGTTGAAATTATAACATTGATTTTTTTTTGTTATAAATTTACTCAATCAATCCGTTTCTGGTAGGTGTTATGTACTTTTAATATTTTCAACTAAATTTTCCTAAATGTATCACATTTTGTGCCAAGGGTAAAGTAGAGGTTCAATTTTTTTGGTATTTGTCAAATTTATTTTTAAAAACATTATTCAAGAGAGAAGATTGTGACAAACAGAAATACTAGCATCAAATTTGAATTTAAAAATGTCCCTTTGTTTTATAATTGTTTAAATAGTATTTTATTAAGTTAGAGTGTGATTTCTTCAATTGAGAGACCACATTATTCTTATTAGTAGTAAGAAGGCTATGTTTGTGCATGAGCAGATAAAGGTAAAGAGCCCTAGAATTGTCAAAAATTAATTCAATTAGAGAAGTGCCACAAGGAACAGTTGGTTCTGTCATGTTTCCCGCTGACTGCAGCCTCTTGGTGATTTTAATTTCAGATGATCTTAGAAAAAGTTTTCTCTTATTAAATAAAATACCCTCCGTACTTTTCTTATCTCTTGTTAAATTTAAAATTTAGATTCTGTGACTAGGCATTTCCAGCACTTTCACTTTAGATCTCTTAGTGTACTGTAAATAACTGTGTTTTTTCTAAGATAATTTTTGTGTAATGGATAATTTTTATAATTGTTTTAAGTTACACTTTGGGTTTTAAATTTCCACCCAAAAAGGCAAACAAATCTTATCTTATTCAAACACATTTATTTATTTTTAATACACTCATCTTTACTTCTGTTAGGAATATTTGTATACATTTGAGTACATTTTTCTGATTTTTTAGCATTAAAATGTTCAGCTCTGTTGTCATGTTTTGGAATAACTCCATTCTCAAAATTTAAATGTACTCTAATAAAGAGAGTACTAATCTAAAAAGAAAAAAGCACTTTGATGTTAAAAAAGGCAGAAACATGTACTCACATTTATTTGTACAAATAATAAATTTAATTTTATATTAAATAAAAATTTTAACAAATTTATTTATTTGTATGCATTTATTTTTAATTTATTTTACAATTTTAATCCAATTTTTAATTTTATAATTGTATAGTAAATAACGCCTTGAAAGCGTTTTATAGAATCTAAGAAAAATACTCCAATCTTCTTAATAGCCAATATATTACTATGTAGATATATTACAACATATCTGTACAATATTTAGTCAAGATAAGTTTGGTCATAGGAAAGCCATTGTGTTAAGTGTCACAATTTCCTCGTAATAAATACAGAGCGCTACTTGTCAGTTGCGTTGTGCCGTAGTTTCTTTGTTTGTTTATTTCCAGTTTGTTTATTTTATTCATTTTTAACCCTACAGCACTATTTATGATGTTTTCTCACCATGGTAACAGTTTAAATTTGTACAATGGAGGTTTTGACGACAACCACATGGGGAAAAAAAATTCATATACATCTTTGAGAAATTCATTTCTAGGTATTGAAAAGTTGGCGCAGTGCCAAAGCACGTTAGACTTTGAACATGAAGATTCACAGTTCGAATCGCAGTTCGGTTAGACCTCCCAAATTTTATAATTTAATTATTGAATAAATATTTGAAAAAAACACTGTATTTACATCTATTGCCATCCACTATAGGTTAAAAAAAGTGTATTTGAACTTGTTTGGATGAATAGAAACGTATTTTATTAACGATTGAAATTTTTACAAGGTATATATCAGGAGAGAGAATGAATGTAACAAATGCACAAGAACTCACAAAACAATATACTTTATTATGACATACCTTTCAACGTCTTATGTCATCATCATCAGTGACACTGATGTGTAAATTTGTAGTAGTGTCACTGATGATGATGATATATGTCATTGAAGCAAGTATGGCAGTAAAGTATATTGTCCTTTGTGCTAGTGAGGATAGGAGAAATGATATTTTGCATGGGCAGGATTATTTACCGCCTATTACTTGATAGGGTTATAGGGAGGTTTATAGCAACAAATCTATAAATAAATAGGGAAAACAAAGGTTTAGATTATGTCTAGTGGCTGCTGTACTTTTTAGTAAGAACAATGGTAAGAAAGATGAAGATGTGAAAAGGAAATAATAGGGCATTGTTCAGATTTAATTTTAAAAAGTACTTATTTATACCGGATTTGTCCTTTATTAGTAGTGCCAACTGGGGGTCATGTTGTAACTAGGGATGGGCCAATTCCTAAAATTTTCGATTCCGATTCCGATTCTAAAATTTTCATTTCGATTCTCGATTCTTTAGTCGATTCTCGATTCTTTCAAGTTATAATAGCTTACATTCTAGTTCTCTAATAATTAATTTAGTTAACATATTGGTCATATGGCAAAACCTTTTAAAAGTTCTGTTTTAATGTAATATGCTACACAAAACCTTCAACCGTGAGAGTGATATCTGTCTATAATATAATTTATTAAGGTTAAGTTTCGGAGGAATAATACAGTGTTTCTGTTATCCGTCTATTCGCTCAACCGTCATGGCCACGGTTCCGACGGTGACGGTTAATCGAGTTTTTACTGTACGTTTTTGTGTTTTGTTCTGACATTTAGTGATAGAGAGAGAGAGAGAGACGAGCGATGTCAAACGACCAGAAATGGTTACTATCTTGATTGCTGTTGCTTCATAAATAATAGTATTTTCATTTACTTTAATCATTTAATTCATTCAAATCAACTAATACATAAATAAGACATAGTTGGTAATGAATTATTTTTCCACATAAATATAATAAACTTTTGGTAATAAATTTTGTTTGGTAATAAATTACTCCACACGCATATTTTATACAAAATAAACACGCACAATAGTTAACAAAATAGGATTTGGAATCGACACTTTTATCAATGAAGAATCGAGTATCGATGATTCCTCGATACCACCTAGAATCAAGGAATCCTGGAATCGAGAATCGGAATCGGCCCATTCCTAGTTGTAATATTAAAAGGAGAATTTTCTTCATGATTGCAGAATACATTTTTGAACAATAAAATGTACACCATTTACAAGAAAAAAATAAATGTTGCTAAAATTACTTGTATCAATAAATAATACACACAACAAACCTCCTACAAATATTTTTATTCTGGCATTATATACTTATGTACATGTATTGTCTTAATTCATTAATTGTCTTAATACTTGTATTGCCATGCCTTTGAAGATGGTTACTTTAAAACCGAAATCTGCATAAGACGAGAATAAAAA
This sequence comes from Prosapia bicincta, assembly GCA_036971475.1. Classification (NCBI taxonomy): domain Eukaryota; kingdom Metazoa; phylum Arthropoda; class Insecta; order Hemiptera; family Cercopidae; genus Prosapia; species Prosapia bicincta. The sequence goes on from JBAIZL010000002.1 coordinate 262,756,554, forward strand.
TATTTGTGGCTAGAAATTGTGTGTCTTATATATTAATAATAAAACACAGTAAATTATTCCAGATAATTAGTGGTTACTTGTGTCACCAACCAAATTACTCTTGTAATCGTTGCCCTACATGATTTCATAAAATAATAAAAATCTATTTCTTGCAATAAAAATGTAAATAACAGAAACAGTTATTTTGGTCTTTAAATATTGTAAACAGAAGGTGTACACAAATATCAAATTACTCAAAGAATATTTTTATAGGAGATTGAAAGTTGTATGGGGTTCCAGTAGCATAGTACTTGACTTGCATATTTTAATGCGTCTATTTTTGTTGATTGTTTTTTAAAGCATCAAATACATGCACACACTCTTCACACTTGCTGCAGAATCAACAAGCATATATGTTTTTTATGAGGCAACAGCTGGTGCAAATTATGTGAGACATATTTTGTTTTGAAATTGTTCTTTTTTCATTTCAGAAAATATGTTTTCCATTTTCACACACTTTAGTTGATTACATTGTGAAATACAGGAAAAACCTGATGCTAGTGTTACATATTGACATACAAAATAAAGCCCACAACTCTTTACAGAGTGTAATATTTCATTTAAAGAAGAATTCTAAAACAAAAAAAAAGAATTTGGAAAAAAACTGGGTGTCTATTGTTAGGTTAGCTGAATTTGCAAGATATTCAACAGCATGACAACTTTCTGAGAATAATGACAGAATTTTGAGTACTAGCTGTAACTTAGTGGGACCAAGTACAGTATTGGAAAATCGATTTTGAATCCTGATAAAGACAATTATACTGTATCCAGAAAATAACTACTGCTTATGTATCAAATATGTATACTTCCAGTCTGAAATTGTAGAATATCTACAAGTTTCCAGTGGATCGTAAAAGTAAATTTAATGATTATTCAATTGAAGTCCTCCAGAAAGTTTAAATGCTAATGACATGTAATGAATGACATTTCCTCGGAATGCCAATCTTAAATTTATTGCAGTTAGAGGAACCAATCTCATTTTAAAGTTTCATAAAAATTTTCAGCACATTGGAAACAACATTATAATCTCTGACAAAAGGAATTATTTAGAGTGAAAGAAACCTTGACTTTGACACTTTTTACTGTTGGGAGTCAGCCTTCAGGCATGTTTACAGGAAATTTTGAAATTTTGTTGTTCATAACGAGCTGGTTGTTAATCACTTATTACAATTTGTAATTACTTGCAACAAGACATTCTATTAATATAAGTTGTTAAATTGTTAGCTTACACATCACTTCTATGTGAGAAGTGATGTGTAAGTAAACAATTTAACAACTTATGTTAATAGAATGCCTGGTTGCAAGTAATTTCAAATTGTAATAAGTTTACAGGAGCTTGAGATTAACACTCACAATTACTGTTGTAAGTTAATTGTTTGTGTATTCCTCCCTTGATGATTGTAAAATTGTCTATAATGTTAATTCAGTAACTTTTAATGAAATAAACTTTATTATATAATAATGCTAAAAAGTTAACTTAAATATAAAGTTTTGTGTAAAATGAATATATTAGATTAAATCCTAAAATTAAAAATTATTGTATACATACTAAATATTTTTTCTGGTCAGGGTTTATCTTTAAGTAAATTAAAATTATTGAAGAAAGATTTTTGTCCAACAATTTAAATAATGACATTTATAGGAGTGTTTTTAACCTCCTCCAGCAATAAAAACCTTATTACTCGAGGTGTAAAGTATATTCTCAAAATTACTTCCCGCAGTGAAAGCAACGTTATTGGATTTGTTCTTCGCTATCCTTTGTATAGAAAAGTTTACTTTATATGAGTTGGTTCCATTTCTACAAAGGAATATATTTTAGATAATTGTTCTAGATATTTTAATAAATTAATTGAATAATTCAGTTTCTTCTGTCTTAACACTCTTCTTCTCATACCTGTATCTTGTTCAAATTTCCAATCATTAATAAGATACTTTTTTTCATCCACTCAAATTCAATTTGGATTAAAATAAATGATATCATATATAAACAGATGTATGTATGTGTATGTATTTATGTATGTATTTATGTATGTATGTATGTATGTATCTATGTATGTATCTTATGGACGCCTAAACTGCTAAACAGAAGTTAATGAAATTTGGAGGGATTGTTTAACATATTCTAGGATAGTTCGTGTGAAGTTTTGTGTAGATCCATCCACAGGGCTCTGCCCCAGAAGCTTAGAATGGTTCAAAAATGTATGTGTGGTTCAGAGGCTTAGTATGTGTCTTATGGTCGCCTAAACCGCTGAACACAAGTTAATGTAATTTGGAAGTATTGTTAAACATATTTCCAGAATGGTTTGTGTGAAGTTTGATGCACATCCACCCCAGAAGCTTAGGATGGTCCAGTATACAACCTTCCATAAGTCTAATGTTAAAAAATGTATATTCATACTAGGGTTATTTAATTAATTAAAATATTATAAACCTAATGTAAAAATAAAAATACGTTATTAATTACTTTAATTGTTTAAAATTGCTTAATTCTATGTACAATTATTCCCACCACACTTATTGATATTAAAAGTAGGATCGCCGATAATACTTTTGCGAAATTTGAATCCACCAAAGCTGTGCAACGGAGCCAGGCTGACCACAAAAAAACTGACACCCAACTTGATCCAGGCAGACATCATAGGTGGCAAGTTCAAAGGAGAGGGTGGTCTTAATTCCACCAATAATTTCATCTGATTTCAAATGACTACAATTTCCTTTGCGTCTTCCATTCAGAATAACCATAAACAAGGCACAAGGACAATCATTGACCACTGCTGGATTAAATTTGGAACATTCGAGCTTTTCTCACAGTCAATTATATGTTGCGTGCTCACTTGTTGCGACACCTAAAATTTGTATGTTTATACGTCTAATGAAAGACAAAAAACATTGCCTATCCTCTAGCATTGCCGTAAATGAAATATAATTATTTAGATGTTTGATTTGCTTTTCTTATTGGAAAATGAATTAATAATTTTCTATTTTCCATTATAAAATTATGATTTCGGGTGCTGCAATGCGCACCAGGTAATGCTAGGGATTTCATATAGCAACTGATTTTATGTGCTAGAACAGCAGCTTTACCGCATAGGTTGTTACTTTATTTATATTATTGTAAATATTTAATAAATAGTAACCAAAATTTTTTTTTTCGTTGTCATAAATAGGAGTTGACTTTAAAATTTTTTTGTTCGTATTACTTGTTCATTCTTATTAATTGTGTTGCATTAAATACACTTTACTGCATTTTAGGATATATTTTGTTCTTAGAAGAGAGTTTATTTTTTGAAACTTGTAAGGTTTTTAAAAAAACATTTTGTGGTTACTTGTCACAGGAACTAGATAAATGAAACAGCAATTTATACAATGTTTGTTTTGTGCACGAGAAGTTTAATTAGTCAGGTAAATTTAATTACTTTATTAGTCAGGCTGTGGTCGGGTCCAGTGCATGTAATTAATTTCCTTTCCTTTCTTGCCTCAACCAGCAGTAAAACTACTTAGAAACCAAATGGATTTTTCCCCAAGAAAGCTTTATGTTAACAATATCAATGCTGTTGAAGTGTCCTAAAAACACAATCATTTTTGCATTTTACAATCATGAGTTATTGAGTAGCTGTAAATAGCTCACTGTGGATTGAATCAATAGCTTTAAATTGTATGAAGTTACAAATGTTAAAATGTAATGTATTTTTTTAACAATTTTTTTTTGCTAGGAAATAAAATTTAGCAACAAATAAAGCAATGAGAAAATTAAAAAAATTATATTTAAAAAAGCTGTTGTAACTTATGAATTTAATCAAAAATTACTACATTTAAAATCATTGGTTAATAATTTTAGGAACTTTGTCAGTAATATTTGACTAAATATGGTTTGACTTTTCACACATGTTACTGTAATATACATTCTAACCAAGAAACAAGTAATTCTACTTATCAGAAACTATAAATAATAGACACAATTTATAAAATTTAAACATCGGTGTATCAATATACAGAAAACTGTATTAACTTGAAGTTTCTTAATAAAACAGAGCATGTATTTTACTCTGTTACTATATAGCTACGAAGTATCCAGTAAGGATATTATTGGTTATAAAGAAATTTGTATTTATTGTAACATTATTACAATTATTGTTCTTACTTAATGGCGACATTACTGTTATTCTTATAATGGACAGTCGGTAAAGAATTTACTTTGTATAACACAATTAAAATGAACAAACTTATTCAGCTTTAATACACGTTACATAATCCTTCCACGAAACACTTTTAAACATTATTTGAAATATTGTAATTTTCCTCACAATTATTTAACAAACATAAAAGTTGTAAATTTAAAGTTAAATTAAAATGTAATTATTACATAAATTCTGGTAGTTTATGTAAAAAAGTATCAAGAGGAAACTTAATTCATCACTACTATCTGGACCCTATGACAATTTATGAACTCGATGCATGTAAAGCAATGGAGACAAAGTGTTTAATTACTTGGTTTATTTTATATTAGACAAGTTACATTAGGTTTTTATAACCAAATCTTTTCTAACTGAATGCTTTGTATTTTTATATTGTTTTACAGGTATTTAGTAATATAATATAAAATAGTGTCATAGCTAAAGAATTATTTCATAAATTAAATGTTTGTAAACAGGGGTTATGTTTAGAAAATGATAATTAAAAAAATTATATTAATCCAAATTTATAATTTAAATAATATTTTTAACCAGTTTCTGACATTTAAAAGACATTGTGTTTTTTTTTGTTTAAAATCTGTATTGAATAAGATATGTGAAAAAAATCAAAACATGAATTAAAAATATTTTAATAGTCACTTATTAACCTAATAAAACTATAAAGGGAGGAAAGTAGTATTGGAAATAATTTTAAACCTCAGATTTCATATTAAATATTGTGAGTTGTAGTGTTTATATGTTTTTTTGAAACAACATTATTTTTACAATTCTTGTTTTTAACCTAATTTGTCTATGAGTACTTTGGGGTACACATAATCAGGGTTGAATATTTTAAAATTTGGACATACAGTAGAACCTCTCTAATTCGTCAGGTTAGGGACCGAGGGGTTAACGAATTTGAGAAAAAGATGAATTACAGAAGTTGTGAAATTGTAATTTTAGATAAACATAACAATAAAAACGTAAATAGGTATTTAATGTAATTAATGTTGTACTTACATTATTTACGTCAGATAAAGTTCTTGTCTTTGTCAGCCAAAGTGCTCTGATGAAGGTGACATCGCCATCAAAACTAGTGTGGTTGTTTTAATAAACTAGTGTGTTTGTTTTAACAAATTTAGAGTTAACTGTTTTAATTTTTACCGTTGTGTTAGTGTTTAGTTATTATATTTATGAGTAAGTCCCTTTTTAGAAATGGATTCCTGAATAAATGCAAAATTAATTCAGAAAACAGAAATTGCCTGTGATATTCTCTAGATTCTTCAATAAAAGTTTTAGTACCAACATTTTAATTTTTCCATTTCCTGAGGCATCACAACATTCTCTGAATTAAATATGATATTCCTTTGTGTAAAACTCTGTAGGGATTCAGTAAATATTTCAGAGGAATCCAAGCTCTTTTCTTTTCCGAATAGAAACTGAATAACTACAGAATATAACATTTTATGTTTGAAACTTTACATCTAACTTTCCATACTCGTACAATCTTCATAGGATAAATGAATGAATTAGAATGGATTTCTCCATTTAACAATTTTGTGTTTTTTTTAAACGAAACTAAAGATTTTTTATAAAACATATACAGTAAACTCCTGATTATCCGTGGAATAGGGTGGCCCGGCAACGCCGGATAACGAATTCCCTGGATAATCCGCTATGAACAAAGAATACGCAAAACTATCGATAATCGATTATTATACCATAAGTTACACAAATAATGACCCCGGTTAATGCAATTCACAAATAATCTTCAGAGGACAAAATAAATATAGAAAATAATTTAAAATGTCGATGTATTTGACGGATTATAACATGTACATTTATATGTCTATTTACAATACGTACATAAGTAGGCCTATATGTAATTTCCTTTATACATAATATTTACAAACCGGTTAATCCGCCCACGAATAATCGAGAGTTTACTGTAATAGGATTGCGTCCTTGAATATTTCATTCTCTATCCACTCCTTTTACACTTTAGTGTTATAAATTATTTTCTATCAAGTAAAAAACAAATTTCATAGTTGCAATATCTTTTCCTTTGAAAGGAACGTAATTATTTTTAATGGTTGTGCTATGGCTACTTAAAGAAAATAACATGTATCCTCACCATAAATTATCTTATATTTTCCACTACCTATCTTCTGAGAAGTGTTGACTAGACATCAAATCTATAGGATCTCATTATATAGTTAATCCTAAGGGATGAACTCTGATTATGCAGTTAATGATTCTTCAATTACGAATTATTTATTCATTCAACATCGTCAAATTTGTTTCATAATAGATAAAAAATTAAGTTAAGAAAAATTCATTAATGAGGATAGCTATTTTAGGAGATATCTCCGTTATCAACTCAGACAGTAACTAACCTCTTGGTGGTTTTAGGTAATGGTAGTGATATTAGGTGATTTTAGAAGACGTTTTTGAGATTATTTTTAAAACGACTGTGTGATACAATGTAATTGGGCGTTGTGTATGTGTTGGATATAGCTTGAAATGATAGTGTTTTAAACTCTAGAATTTTGTAGTCTATTACATTAGGTGAAATCTAATTAATCACTTTTACATTAGTTTATGACTATCTGAATTTTAAATTTTGTAAATTTGTAAAAACTTACTGAGACAGAACGTTTAGATTGGTCCATGGCGATCTTTGTCAGAGTCTTCTGCTTGGAGTTGTTAGGTTAAGTGGTAACGTTTTTAAAGGTAGGTTTTTGATATTATCAAAGGTTATGTGTGATTTGTATTGGGTTTGTTTGTAGACTAATGTGATCGTGTTTTATTTTGAACCTTTTGTATTAAGTTTGATATTTTTATTTAGTCTGATTAATATGGTAAATGCTACTACAGGCAAGTGTCAATATATCAATATAAGTCACTATTTACTAGTGTATTCTCAAATTTAAGATGGAACAAAATTATATTAAAATTTATAAATGATAAAAATATAGTTTTGCGGAACAAACATTTTAAATACACCTGGCTTTAGTTGTCTTTTTAAAAATATTTAAAAGAATTTACTCCTAAAGTAAAATTAAAAAACCATTGTTGAAAATTAGTTTTTTAATATTATTAATTTGATAAATAATAAATATACTCTTGAATTTTGTAGTCCATAATGTTTGATGAAACGTAGATAATCACTTTTACATTGGTTTATGACTATCTGAACTTTAAATTTTGTGAATTTTTAAAAACTTACTGAGGCAGAATGTTTTTGATCAATCCATGGCGATCTTCATCGGTGTCTTCTGCTTGGACACGTATTTTCAGTGTCGATCGCCACGTTCTGTTTCAGTAAGTTTTTACAAATTTACAAAATTAAAAATTCAGATAGTCATAAACCAATGTAAAAATGATTAAATAAATAAACATTACTAAAGGAAAGTATAGTTCGAACATTTAAATAAAATATAACACATTTACAATTAATATGTATAGTAATTCTCTTTAGCATGTGTGGAAACTTTCTCACTTATGGAACAAAATTATTACAACTAATTGTTTTGGCAATAAATTTTCAGTTACTATTTGTGCCAACATTCGGGTATTAATATAAATTGTCATTTGAACTTTTGCCATTATACACTTTGATAAGCTTGTGCCTCTATAAAGCTCAATGTCAATAATGAATAAAGTCCCAGTAAAGGGAGCACTCGGATTAAACACTCTGTCAAGGGACATTGAATTAATATTCCCTGTATCTCTGATATGATGCTTGGTAGATTAATCCCCAAAGGATTGGTTTGGGGCAACGTGAGTGAATATAATGATTTATTCTACATTGTGTTCCCTTGTTTTTTTCCCAAAACCAGTTTAATTTATAATGAGCATGGCTTGTGTACAATTTACACTTTTAAGATAGAGTATTGAAGTAACATATACATTAAATTAAAATGGTAACAAGTTCATTTTTTATCATGGTTTTTATAATATTGTTAAAATCTAATTAAAAAATTATACGTTTCTACAAGTGGAATAATATTTCAGTGAAATAATTTTGTTTCATGATACTTCTTCTTTTATTTGTTAAAAGAAGAAGATAATTTGACTTTCTATGCTCTGTCCTTCACTCTGTCAACTTATATACATCTTAATTTTTGTTTTGTTGTTATTATTAATATTGTTAATAAGGTCGGATTTGGTATAACTGCCAATTAATTTCTTCAATGTCTAATCAAGGTCTAAACACCAAGGAAGTTAGCGAAGGACAACTAATAAAATTAAACTGTTTAATAACTTTAATCTATCCCTTTTTAAGGCAATTCTGTATTTAATCTGAACTATGGCAAGTCTCATTATTAAAGCGAATTCACTTTTTAAACAAAATAAAAATTACACTTTTGCCTAATGAGTAAGGACTCATGGTGTTCCCATAACTCTTTTGATTTGCGTGTGTTTTAAAATATTTTGACTTCTGTTTTACTATAAATATTTATTTATGTTATTAAGTAAAAATTACAAGTGTTGTGAGCTATCAAGAAAATCTAACTGTACAACCCCAAAATATGTTCATTCAAGGTCAAATATAATTATTACAAATGTTTTTTTAATGTTTAAAATCTAAGAATAGACACTATTTATTTGGAGTAAACTGTGGCTTAATAATAATAAAAAATACTAAAAAACTGATCGCAAATATTTTTATTTTAACCTGATCTACATTTCTGTTACCAAGTAACCATCCTCAGTGACATAAAACAAAATTCTCAGATTAGTCCTGTTATGTCTCAGAAAATTGGTGGTTTAGTACCTGAAATGTACATCAGGTTAAAATAAATATTTCTGGTTAGAAGTTTTTTAGAATTATTTATTAACACTAAGGGCGTTAAAAATATTAATGTGAATTAATTAATATTTAGTTTTAGAATATTTCTTATTCTTTAGTTTCTTTAATAAAGTCCCTTAATACACCTGAAGCTAACTTACAGGTTGCATGTCTAAGTCTGAATATTTCACAACTCTTAACAATTGCCTACAATGAGTATTGATTTTCTGTATTAAACATGTATTTAGGGCATCCATTCCTTACCATATTACTCAGCTTTTCTCTTGTGATGTGTAATATGAAGTATATTTATATGTTAATTACAACAATAACCTTCTGACTATCACAGGTAGAAAATCAACTATAGAGGAGGTTACAACAGTAGGAAATTAATAAATCCATAACCCTAATGAATTGTACTAGACTAGATGTAATTAGTATTTTTTTAAATTAATATTTTTTGTCACATTATCAGTAGGACAGTCAGAAGGTTATTGTATTTAAGAGATATTTTTATAGATCCTGGCAGAAAAGTAGAATAGTTGATTTATATTATCCATATAAAGTTACAAGTTAACAAGTGTAATTCCTAGTGCTAATCTAGGTACACATTTGACTGGAAGATTATTTAGGCAGTGTCGAATTTTTAAAAGATTTCATCACTTTTAAAGAAAGATTTATTTTTGAAATCGGTTGCGAATAGGTATATTCATCCTATCTATTTGTAGTTTTGGAATGTTTTGAGGCAAGGGCAATTTTACGCCTCATTGTTTCTAGTGAACCCTTTACTTAAAAAAGATAAAAGGTAAATTGTTTTGGTTGACTAGAACCAATTTAATGGCAAAACTAAGCTGTTAGCTGGAAATGTTTTTACTTTAGCATAAAAAAAACATTTTTAGTTTTTCACATTTCATTCCTTAATTTTTATAATGTGTTTACAGCATACTATTGAAAGAAGTTTGCTCAAATATCTTTAGAAATGATGATTCTGATTAAAAATTTTGATCTATACAGCAGCTCAAATTTGGTATAAAACACAATGTTTTGTAGAGTGTATTAAATTACATAATGGGTATTTTGTCGTGTAAGTACCATTTGTTTGGACTTGAACACACCCATGGAGGACAGAGATTTTATAACATTGTTAATGTACAGTTAAATAATTATAGTGTAGTCGTACTAATTAATCATTTTTTGGCAAAAGCAGGATCAGATTCCAGTTTGGTAAAAATTTTGTTGTGAAGCTACAAAATTATGTAGAAAAATATTATTTTATATATATTTGTATGTTGTTGATGCTTCATTATATTGAACAAGTTTTATGTTTAATTTCAACCTATTTTTATTATAATTTGTTTAAATTATACAAAAGGCATTAGAATTTGTTTCTAAACAATGACGTCTTTTCTTTAGGCGGAACAGAAATTATTTGCAGTTGAATTATTTTGTTTCCTACATTAAGACATGCAAAGCCTTCATAATTTGATCAAAGCTGTGGTGTGTGATATGAGTCTCTCTAAAGGTTCAATCTTGTGCAGCGCCTGTATGATTAAAAACGTGCTTGCGTCATCAAAACATGAACCCTTGGGTCTATTGTCACCCAGTTTAATAATGTTGTCAGCATGGTTTTCATTCTTTGAAAGTCTGGAGCAATTTACTGGCTTAATTACTCAACTAAAGCCGTGTATTAGTCCTGCTTAGGGAATGGCAATATTCTCCATGTTGAATAGAAAGAATGTCAACAAATTTCTCACAACCTAAAAAAAAATATGAATACATAAATTTAACTTTCTGCCAATAAAAAATTATAACTATATACAAGTTAAAAATGTTAATTTTGTAAACCTTTTTTAAAGTTTTAAAATATATTTTGTTTTGTTAAATGTTTTAAGAATGTTTAATTATTTATATTTACGTTTCAATGACACTATGCCATCATCTTCAGTAATGCTATCACAAACAATAAAAAAGAAAGATATAATACAAAATGAAAGCAAATTGGGAATTTATAGTTTGCAGTGTGAAATATGTCGTATTAAATATATTGGACAAATTAAAAGAAGTAGAACATTTTTCCTATTTTAAATATAATAGGCCTGAAAAGTCAGCTATGGTGAAGCATTGTTTGGATGAGAACCATGTATTTAAAAGTAAAAATAATATCCTTTTAAAAAATATGTTTTAATGAATTAGATGCATGGGAAACTTTATTTATAAATAGAAATAAAAATAATATTGTTAATAATGAATAGGATTAATTCAAAATTCAATATTATTGTAAACTAATTTAATGTTATGTATTACCTTTAATTTAAATTATTTAAATAATTTTGTTAGTATTACGTTTTATCAATACTATAGGTTCATCAAAATTAAATATTTATAGTTATCATATTTTGTTCAATATAAATATATTGTAGCCGTGGTTGTAAATTTGGCAATGCCCAGATCAGGTTCTTACTTTTGTTAAAATATTATAGGTTATGTTAAATTTTTTAAATTGAAGTTTTGTTTGTGTTAGCATCACTGAAGATGATGACATAATACCATTAAAATGCTCTGAGATTAAAGTTTTTATAATTGTGAGTTGTATACATTTCTTGTGTTTATTTGTTTTTGTATAGCAAAAATTTCAGAGCAATAGTACTCTAGCTCTATGAGATGAAAATAATTTCTATCTAATTTTCCCTTGAGTCTATTCATCAAACTTACACTTAGGATTTGTTAATGCTTTAGTATCTACACTACTCTACTTGTAGGAGGGTCACTATTTATATTTTGAACCTTGGCAACACTGATTGTTGTTGGGTATCAGCTGATATTTTTATTTGAAAGCTTAACATTTTTAACCATAAAATACACTAGATATATTGTAAACAAACCAATGTTGGAAAGTAACTTTTGATTATAAATTTAAAATTAAAGGTATATGTGGAAGCTTCTTTATATAAATTTTGAATGTACAACCTAGCACTTTTTTACATTGTCACCATTCAGATTAAGATGTTTTATGAGTTACAAAAACATTATAAAAAAAAAATGCTTGGATGATGCCTATAACTTCCTTGTCATTTTTGAATTGTTGAGAATCAAACAAACTTTTCATTCTGGGAACAAGTGTCTCTTAGTACCAAGTTCAGGTTATAAGGAGTGTGGTCAAAACATCCCATTGAAATTCATTACTCAGGTCTTGCATACAGGCGAGGGTCACTATTTATATTTTGAGCCTTGGGAACACTGATTGTTGTTGGGTATCAGCTGATGTGTTTTTATTTGAAAGCTTGATATTTTCAACCATAACATACACTAGATATATTGTAAACAAAGCATTATTTGTGTTGTTTATAGCCATTTAAGAAGATCGTGTCAGTCAAAAAATGGAATTGAATCATGAAAACTTTATTCCACTTTTAGTGATGAAGCCCCATCCTTTGCCACTGTGAAATGCTGGTATAACGAGTTCAATCATGGTCATCTTTGTACTCTCAATAATAAATTTCGTGAAGGTCGTCTAAAGTCGGTTGTTGTTCCTGAAAACATTGACAATGTGCAAAATATGATCATTGAAGATCATCATGTGACATATTGTGAGATTGAGATATCTTTAGACATTAGTCCTACATAAAATATTGCATGTAGATTTAGCTGTGAAAGGTATGTTGTCGTTGGATCCCACACAATTTGATAAAAGCCCAAAAAGATGATCGTGTCGATTGGTGCAAAAAAATGATTGAAAAATTCAATGCCGGTGTTTCCAAAGAGGTGTATATGATTTTAACAGGTGATGAATCATGGATATATGCGTATGAGCGAGGATGAAAACAACAGTTGGCAGTATGGGTGTTTCAAGACAAACGAACCCAACAAAAGTTGTTCGGAGTATTTTAAAACAAATGACCATCTTTTTTCAGGAAAACTGCTCATGTGGCAACAATACCTTTGGAGAAGAGTAAAACAGTAAATTCTGAATGGTATACAACCGTTTGTTTGCCAGAAGTCTGGTGAAATAAAAAAAACAAACAAGAATTGTTGGATCATCCTCCATCAAGACAACACAAGTTCCCACATATCTCGTGAAACAACCAGATTTTCAACACTCAAAAAATCGAATTGATGGGTCAAATGCTGTACAGTCCTGATTTGGCACCCAATGATTTCTTTTAGTTCCCAACTATCAAGGATAAATTGCGAGCTCAAAGATTTTTGTCGAAAGATGCTATGAGATCGGGTTCCAACGCATGCACAAGTGTATAAACAACAACAACAAATATTTTGAAAAGCAATAAAGTCACACGCAACAAAAAATAGTTTGAATTTATTCTTAGGCTCAAAATATAAATAGTGACCCTCGTAATCAGGGTCGCTTCCTTGAAGTGAACCAGGATTATAAACAATTGTCTACACATTTCCAAGTCTGTTTTGAGATGAAGAGAAACTATTTACTAAAACGTATCTGCGTAGTTTGTAAAAGAATTTTATTTGAGTAATTTTTGTTATCTTCAAAAGGAACAAACATACCATACTTTTTTCATCCAATTCATTTTGTATTAATGTCAAGTAGGTATTCACTATAAGAGATATAACAAATATGTAAAGTAGCAATTACACGATTAGTCAATGAATGCCTAGCATTAATTAGTTTTTGTGGAGGTGATATCAGTACATTCTGTGATCTTAACTTACAACTTCTAAAATTTATTTTAAAGCTATTTAAAAAATGTATGATGACAGTTAATTTAAATACTGTGCTGTTTTAATTTTATCATTTTATGTAATTTTGTTTTTTGTTTTTAAATGGTAAATTTTACGCTAAATCTACACATTGATCACTATTGAATTTTTTGTTTGTTGCAGAGATAGTCGCCTGCATGAGGGAGATCAGATCCTAGCGATCGATGGCCAGCCTCTTGATTCCAACATTACTCACTTCCAAGCCATCAACATCTTGCAGAAGGCTAGGGGCTTGGTTGAGTTAGTTATCGCACATTACGATTGTCACGATTATCCTTCGCACTCCCCTCCACCTTCCCCTCCTCCGTTGGACAGACCACCTTCTGCAGTGTCTGACGCATCAAAAGCAGGATCCGATATGGTAATTTTTTCATCTCTCTCTCTCTCTCTCTTTCTCTCTCTCTCTCTCTCTCTCTCTCTCTATATATATATATATATATATAATAAATTAAAAATATTTAAAAAACAAGAAGTATTTGTTTTTAAAATATTTCAAAAGAATATTTCTTGTTTTTGAAATATTTTAAATTTATTAACTATATTACAAGAAAAAATATCACCATATTTAATATATATATATATATATATATATATATATATATATATATATATATATATATATATATGATGATGAATAGTTATTATGAGAATATTTTTGCTTCACAAAAATAAAAGTCCTATGCTTCACAAAAAATATTATTTCTAATTCCTATTGATGGAGTAAATGATCATTATTGTTAATATTTTTTGTTATAAAATTCATAAGTCTGGAGAGCATGTGTCCCTTGTGGCCTCTTGGATATGTCACTATTCTCCCTAATATTACTTCTTCAACTCCCTATAGTCTACTTCAATGGGTAGATACTTCCTATGTCCTCTTAATCTCTAAATAATGTAGATTCTCTTTAGATGTGCAATTCTGTTGATTTTATGCATACTTCTGTTCTATAGCTCAGACGAGGAAGTTTTTTATCCATACCTAAATCATATCCTGTATTCACAATTTATTTCATTTCATCATAATTCCACTGCATTGAAATAATCATTATATTCACTAAGATGTGATAAATGAAAAATCTATGAGCAGAAAGAAATACAGTTCCAAATATCATTGTAAGTCTTGTGTTAATGTAACACATACATAGGGAGGAAAAGAGGGGGAAGAGAAATGTTTTTTTGTATAGTTTACACAGTCAAACAATAGTTGCTAATGTGATATTTTTTTGTTTTCAGTTAAACACTGAGTGGGCACAGGTGGAGGTGATAGACCTCATCAACGACGGTTCAGGTCTCGGTTTTGGTATCATTGGTGGTCGTAGCACTGGTGTTGTTGTAAAAACCATCTTACCAGGAGGCGTTGCAGATAGAGTAAGTGTTTAAAGACAACCTTATAAAAAGTGATTTTCTAGGAATTTGTATAAGCGTTCTTTGAAATTATTTGTTCAACTTTGATGAAATAATTTACTAACTTATAAAGCTGCTGTTAGTAAAAAGATGAAAATGTAATAGGAGTCAAAGAAGGACATTATGTCCATAGAGGACGAGCATAGGTGGGGGAAGAGTAGAGGAAGCAAAGACCGTTCTACCGACATTATAATACGAGGTATTGTATTTATATTACAATAATGTAGATTTGACAAGGACTGTTGTGAATGCAATAATATAATACTCTATGACAATCCTCTATGAAAAAAAAAAGAAAAAGAACATTATATAAATTAACAGATGATTTGTAATTGTTTTAGTTTTTCTCAGTTCTTTGTTTAGAGTTTTGTTTTAAGAAAGATGTGAAGTAATAAATAGTGTTTAAATATGAAATAAGTTTTATTACCAGCATAATTATATAAATATGACGAGTGTTCCGCCTGTAGCGGCAGTGTCAAAAGTTTATAGAAACAACATATGGCGACCGTGACAGGATAATAATTTGGTTACAGTTAAAATCTATGATCCATTAGTAAGTATTTTATAATGGATGCTCTGAAAAAGAAAAGAAAATTGTTTAGAACTGGATTTTCACGTTTACACAATACATTATTAGAATCCATAAAAAATGAAGATGATGTGATTTTGTTAAAAGCTAATTTAGAGCTATTACGTGAAAAACATAATCAATTGGAGGTCTTAGACCGAGAAATTATTGAAGTTTTACTAAATGAAAATGCATCTACTGAAGTTTTAGAAAATGAGGTAGAATCTGCCGATGAATACTCAGGCAAGTTTAAAATAGTTGAGTATTTAGTTGAACAGGCTATTGACAAGGCTAGGCCTAAGACAGATACTAGTGTGAATGTAGAAAAACGTAAATTTAAGTTACCCACACTTGAGTTTAAAAAGTTTGGTGGTGATATTAGTGATTGGTTGCCGTTTTGGGGCCAATTTAAGAAAATCCATGAAGACCCCTGTATTGATTCTGATGACAAGTATCAGTATCTCCTGCAAGCGACTATCCCTAATACTAAGGCTAGGGAAATTGTCGAGAGTTTTCCCCCATGTGGACGTAGTTATGAACAGGCTATTGAACATTTAAAATCTCGCTTTGCCAAAGATGACCTGTTAGTAGAGTTTTACATAAGAGAAATCTTGAAAATTGTAATAACATTAAATAGCAGTGAAAGTAAAATTACTATTTCCTCACTTTATGATCAAATTGAGTCAAAACTAAGGTGTTTAGAAACTTTAGGTGTAACAAAGGAGAAGTACGCTGCTATGCTCTTCCCATTAGTAGAATCTTGTCTCAGGGAGGATTTATTAATAGCTTGGCAGAGAAGTAGGCCTAACTCTCAACAGGACGAGACCGCGTCAGAAAGTAAAAGTAGGCTAGATAGCCTAATGAATTTTTTGAAAATTGAAGTGGAGGGAGAAGAAAGAATAAACTTAGCTAAACAGGGATTTGGTTTACAAAAAACAAAAGTATCAACAGGTGATAATACTACGAGTTCATATAAAAGAGACTTTGCAAGTAAAGATAAACATATTAAAAATACAAGAAGGCCTACCAGCAATGTTACAGCAGCTGGCCTTGTAAATGTAAAATCAAATACGTCTACAGTAAGCACAGATAAGACGAAGTTATCGATGTGTGTGTTTTGTGACGGTGGTCATTTAAGTGAAAACTGTTTTAAAGCTAGGGACATGTCTTTAGAAGAAAGGCAGAATATTCTTACTAGCAAAAGGTGTTGCTTTTCTTGTACAAAAGTAGGACATTTAAGTAAACATTGCAGAGCTATTGTTAAATGTATTATTTGTAATGGAAAACATGTACCACTTATGTGTTCAAAGTTGCAGAATAATTTTAATAGGTCTAACATTAAACCTAAATGCGAGGAAAAAGAAGCTGAGCCCAATTTTGAGAATTCCTTGTCCAATGTGAATGGCAATCAGGTTTACATGCAAACTCTTGTTGTCAAGGCTGTTAGTGACACAAAAGAACTCAATGTGCGTTTACTTTTTGACAGTGGATCCCAGAGGTCATACATAAGGAAATCGACTGTTGAAAAAATGAAATATGACACTTGTGGTGAAGAAACATTATTACATGGCCTGTTTGGAGGAGAGGTCACTAAGCCTCGCAATCATGCATGCTACAAAGTCAGACTACAAAGTATAGATAAAACATATTCTTGTAATTTCAAGGCACTTAGTGAAATAAATATTTGTACTTATGTTCCTGCCTTGAAACCAGGAAGATGGACTGATGAACTGATGGAAAGAGGTATTAAATTGTTTCAGGATGCAGACAGTCCAATTGAGATATTAATTGGGGCTGACATATATGGGAAACTTCTAACTGGAAGAAAAGAGGTTCTAGATTGTGGTATTATAGCCCTTGAAACTCATTTAGGATGGGTTTTGACAGGAAAATTTCAAGAAAGTAAAGAATTTAGTTCTATGACAGCACTTTCTATGTTTGTACAAAGTAATTCAATATGCAAGCTGTGGGAAATGGATGTTTTAGGTATAAAAGACCCACTACAGACCAGAAGCAAACAAGAAATTGAACATTCTGTTCAAACACAATTTTTGGAAACTGTGAGAGTAAATGAAGAAGGACGCTATGAAGTCAAATTACCTTGGTCCGAAGACCACCCAGAAGTTCCAAGAAATTTCAATCCTGCAAAAAAAAGGCTTGAAAACTCAGTGAAAAAGCTAACAAATGAAAGTTTATATAATGTATATAACAATGTGTTTTCAGATTGGCTGGAAGATGGTGTTATTGAGGAAATCCCAATAAGCAAATGGGATGAAGGTCACTATTTACCTCATAGACCAGTGATAAAAGAAAACAGCACCACTGCAGTAAGACCGGTTTTTGATGCCTCGTCTAAAGAAAAGGGTTACTATTCCCTTAATCAGTGTTTGGAAATAGGTATTAACTTAATTGAAATAATACCAGCTTTGCTTTTACGTTTTCGACTTTATAAAATAGGAGTTATCGCTGACATAAAAAAGGCGTTTTTGCAAATAAGTTTGTATGAAGAGGACAGAGATTTCCTAAGATTTCTGTGGCAAAACACAGATGGATCACTCAAGATTTTCCGACATAGAAGAGTTGTTTTTGGAGTCTCAAGTAGTCCATTTTTGCTCAATGCCGTCATCAACTACCACCTGCAGAAGTATTTAGTACCGTGTGCTGAAGACAATCAATTTTCTAAATGTACAATAGAAAAGTTGTTTAAAAGTTTCTATGTTGATAACTGTGTTACAGGTGTAAATAATGAAAGGGATTTGAAACAGTTCATTTCAGAAGCAATACAAATATTTTCTTTGGGAAAGTTTGAGCTGCGAGGATGGGAATATACTGAACCTGGTCTGGAAGACAAGACAGAGGCTTCAGTCCTAGGTCTCACCTGGGACAAGAAAGAAGACACAATTTCTGTGAGTTTTCATAAAATAGTAAATTTAGAAGAGAACTTGGTAACACAACGTGTTATATTGTCCACTGCACACAGATTGTTCGATCCTATTGGATTCACTTGTCCTATTTCCATATGCCCTAAGTTATTATTGCAGGAATGCTGGAAAGATAATTGTGGGTGGGACAAAGAAGTACCAGAAGAAATCAAACAACGATTCAATATATGGTTTCAGGAACTCGATCAATTAAAAGAGATGAAGATTCCACGATGGCTACAAGGTGTGGATGACGTAATCATTTCTGTATCAGTTCACATATTTTGTGATGCCAGCAAATTTGCGTACTCAACAGCAGTATTTATGCGTTTTGAACTTAGTACATGTATTCAATTACAGCTAATCCAGGCAAAGTCACGTGTAGCACCTGTAAAGAAGATGACAATACCCAGACTTGAACTAATGGCTGCTACTATAGGTGCTAGATTAGGTTCTTCAGTAGTGCAAGAATTAAGAGATGAAAACAAATTTGAATGTAATATTAAATTTTTTTATTGGAGTGACTCTTCTACAGTAATAGCTTGGATTAAAAGAGAAGAAAACTGGGGAGTATTTGTTAGAAATAGAGTTGAAGAAATCTGCAGCCTCACTTCCAGAACATCTTGGCGGCACATTCCCGGCACTATGAATCCAGCAGACTTGCCCAGTAGAGGATGTTCAGTTTCCAGGTTGATTAGTTCCAGATGGTGGGAGGGCCCGTCATGGTTGAAGTTGCCTGAAGATACCTGGCCATCAAATGAACCTGAACCTGACGAAGAATTAATTTCTTTAGAAAAAAAGAAAGGACCTACACCTTCACTTTTAAGTAATAATTACCCAAAAGATTGGTTTTATTACTTTTCAAATGATTTTGATAAGATTGTGTGTGTTTTTGCATGGTTGCTGAGATTTATTCATAATTGTAACCCCTCAAAGAAGGAAAAGTGTGTGAGTAAAGTTTTGTCATGTAAGGAGATTATTGAAGCTAACAATTTTATAATTAGAATTGTTCAACAGCAATCATTTGAAGGAATAAGGGACCCTAAATTGGCTTCATTGTCACCATTTATGGCTGCTGATGGTATTATAAGGCTAAAGACAAAATTAACAGAAAGAAAGGATTTGGAAAATTTTAAATTTCCTGTTGTTCTACCATCAAAACATGACATTGTAGATATTCTTATTCTTACAATACATAAGAGATCATGTCATGTGGGAGCTCAAGGTCTCTTAAGTTTATTAAGAGAAAACTATTGGATATTGAGAGGAAGAAAAACAATAAGTAATACTTTGAAAAAATGTATTCCTTGTCAGAGACATAATTCAAAAAATGTAGAAACAATCACTCCACCCTTACCTGAAAGTAGAGTACGAGATGCCGCAGTATTTGAAGTGGTTGGAATTGATTTTGCGGGACCTTTGTTTCTACGAGATGGCAGTAAAGTTTGGATCTGCATATTCACTTGTGCAGTATACCGTGCTGTTCATTTGGAGTTAGTAAAGTTTCTTTCTGTCGAAGCATTTATAGATACACTTAGAAGATTTATTGCAAGGCGAGGAAGACCATCAATAATATATAGTGACAATGGTACCAATTTCACAGGTACAGAAAAGGCATTTAAAATTCTAGATTGGAATGCTATCTTAAAATATAGCTCATGTCAACAAATTGACTGGAGGTTTAACCCTCCCTCTGCTGCATGGTGGGGCGGATGGTGGGAGCGACTCATCCGACTCATGAAACAGTTGCTACGCAAAACCGTGGGCAAAACGTCATTGGATTATGAGGAAATGGAGACAATCTTATGTGATTGTGAAAGTATCATGAATTCTAGACCTTTGACATATTTATCTGAAACTTCTTCAGACCTAACTGCTATTACTCCAAATATGTTTTTACATGACTTAAAAGAAATTGGAGTTCCAGATTGTGACCATGTAAATACAAAAAGTCTTAACAAGAGAGTACGTTATCGACAACACCTGAGAGAAGCATTGCGAAAAAGATTTAGGATTGAGTATTTAGGACAATTAGCTTTAAAAAGTAAGAAAAACGGCAGACAGTTGAAAGTTGGAGAATTAGTACTGATTGAAGTTGAAAATAAAAAAAGAATTGATTGGCCAATAGGACTGATAGAAAAGACTATCATTAGTAGAGATGGAGTGTGTAGATTAGTGCAATTGAAGACTGCTTTTGGAAGTTTATTGAGACCAATACAAAGACTATATCCTCTTGAAATGCAAGAAGAAACCATCCAAGAACAATTAAAAGAAAAGATTAAACCAAAAGTGACAAAAACCAATGAACATGAACTACACCTGGAAGAAGATAATGTGACAAAAGAAAATAAAATTGTGACATATTTAAGAAGTGGCAGACAAATTAAGCTTCCACAAAAATTTGTTGATTAATCTTTTAACAATATACTATTTTTTAATGTTTTGAGTTAAACCATAACTCAAAAGGTGGGAGTATGTTGTGAATGCAATAATATAATACTCTATGACAATCCTCTATGGAAAAAAAAAAGAAAAAGAACATTATATAAATTAACAGATGATTTGTAATTGTTTTAGTTTTTTCTCAGTTCTTTGTTTAGAGTTTTGTTTTAAGAAAGATGTGAAGTAATAAATAGTGTTTAAATATGAAATAAGTTTTATTACCAGCATAATTATATAAATATGACGAGTGTTCCGCCTGTAGCGGCAGTGTCAAAAGTTTATAGAAATAACAAGGACAAAAGGCCTCTATAAATATTATTTTATTTAATTCGGCATATTAACCAGATCAATTACATAAAGTTTTGAACAAATTAAACTTATATCAGTTTTCCAAACAATCGAAACGCGTACAATTTCTTAACGATGGCCTTTGATGCAAAACGCACTACAAAAACCAATGTTTTTGAATACGGCTAGCCTTTTGATTTCTATCTATCGATCGCATGCCAGCTTACGAGTGAACAGCTAAACATACATAATTAAAAAAATGGCATTACATTTTTCGATGAGTAAATAGCTTCAATGAATTTGAATATTCAGATTTAAATATTTTGTGATCTATTATTTAGGGCAGGTGTTTCCAACCTTCAAAATGGTTTGTGAGGAGATAATTATAACAGATATGTATGTGGATTTCAAAGACAATTTATGTTGTATGAAATAAAAGTTTAAATGATGATAATGAAATCTGCTGACACGAGAAAGGAGTTTTGAATGTCAAATAAACCTTATCATTTTTGACTTCTTCGGTGCTTGGAGGAATGTGCAGTCAGATGTGGAGGAGAGCAGAAAACAGATGAATTTATGTTACTTTGAAGTTGTTGATAATATATTTCTATTCAAAAAAACTTCATCTATTTTTTTATAATACTGATCTTTAAATAGCCAAAGTTGATGAGAAAATCTTTTAATTTTTACCAATTTTAAAGTTTTTTTTTGATAATTATGTCATTGTTTTAGACAAGGTACAACATGTGAATGCCATATTATTGATTATTTTTTAAATGTAGCCGCTTTGAGCCTAAAGTTATTAAAACTTTATAAAAATCATTCTGTTAACAAGCTTTGATAATATTCAAGAAGTGGTTATTACTCCTCAAAATCAAAGTAACTTTAAAGGCTTATTTGCATCTGATATAAACCTAGAAGAGCTGTGGTGTAATGAGGTCTTAGCTTACCCAAGAAATCAGCCACCATCTTTGCGATATCTGGCCAGTGTTTTCAAAAACATATTTTGTCAACAGAGAATATTTATCATTTTTACATTAGTTTATGACTATCCAAACTTTAAAGTTCAGATAATCATAAACTAATGTAAAAGTAATTAATAAGGTTCACCAAATGTAGTGGACTACAAAATTCAATAGAGAATATTTATTTTATTGTTTATTAAAAACAAAGAAATTGGCTAGGTAGAAGCTGTGGTTAATGTTACCTTTAAGCTAAAGCCAAGCTCCTAGAATGTCTTAGATTGGTAAAACAATTCTAACATAAAATCATATGTGAAAAGCATTGGGGTAAACGTCTTTTTGAAGCAGTTATTATTTTAAGATTGATTTAACATTTATAAAAACTGTATCATAAAAATGACAGAATTTTAAAAGATTTTTGACAGTATTTTTAAAATTATTTAGGATGGCCGATTGCAAAGTGGCGATCACATATTACAAATTGGTGATGTTAACCTGCGTGGTATGGGATCGGAGCAAGTAGCTGCTGTTCTCCGTCAGTCAGGCAGCCATGTTCGTCTTGTTGTCGCTAGACCTGTAGAACCAACCTCGCCAGAATACCAGGCCTTGGATTCACATGCTCCCATAGTTCCTACAAGAATTCTTGCAGATCCCGAAGAGCTTGACAGACACTTGGTTCAAAATGGATATCCTGAAGTAACCTTTAACCCTAACGCTCCTCTAATTGATTCTTATGATCCTTTTATTTATTCAGGTCAAGATAATGACATTGATTTGCAGGTAATTGTCTATTGTATTAGGAAATTGTTTGTACAACTATTTGACCTACAAAGTAAGTGCAGTTAAAAAAAAACCTTTTGAAATTTCAAAAGGAACTTAAGAATTTTGGAAATATATATATTGCTCTAACGTTTCAGAAATAAATTATAATTCTTCGAAACTTTGAAAGAAATATTCCTTTTAGTTGGCTATCATTGACAGAAAATATGATCAATTTAAAAAACCAAACATATAGTAAAATTAGTAATAAAATTGGTAAAAAATACAAAACTGAAATCAGCTACTATTAATTAATTTTCAATTGTTTAAAGGAAAAAGTTACTAGTTTATTAAAAAAAAGCAATTCTTAGTAGGTACAAAAGTTGTGATGATTATATTTAATTTTATAATTAATTTGTCACTAAAAATTTAGAATCTTGACATTATTATTTTGTTAATTAGGTTGATATGAAATAATGATAACTAAGTATACAGATTTTATTTAAACTGTGTGATTTGTTTATAGTTAGTTTCATAGCTTGGAATTGGTACTGCCTCATGTTTAAGGAAATGCATACATTATTTCTCACAAATGTATATAATACAAGAATTTCATACACTGACAATAATGATTTTGCATTGGTAAAACTTTGTTTGCCCTTTTTTTACTGTTAAGATATGGCTCCAATCTGTTGTTTTGTCTCATAGGTGTCATACGCTATCCAAGTCTTGTCCCCAGTTACTATACCGCCAGTTATTACTGTATATACTGGAAAATGTCAAAAACTCAATTATTTACCAGTGTGTTTTTTTTTTGTTTCTTGGTATGAATTTTTTGTCACACCAAACACGAAGCTATAACAAATTAAAAAATTGTCATGAAAGTTTCATTAAGAAGTGATCATATAAATTTCATAAAGTTTGTGTAAATTATACAGAGAAAAACCTGTAAACTTACGGTATAATTCAATATATATAATTAGATAAAATAATTAAATCCACTATGAGTTATAAATGCAGCTAATATAATTAAATTGATTTATTTCCATAAATTGAAAAGAAAAACAATTTGAGATGCTAAACCTGCATTTAAAATGTTTAAATATGGAAATACTTTTAAATTGTATGTAGTCTGTGAAACAGGTTGATTTAACAGCGTAATTAATCTCTGTTCATGATGCTGATGTTCATAACCCCCAAATGTAATCATGCAAATTTTGTGTGGAAGTTTTATTAATTATTTGGCAGTATATTATAAAAATATGAATATTTCTTTATTTTTTAACCAGAAACAGTTTAAGGGAAATTTCCATTTTCTTCTTATAATTTAAACATTTAAAATCACATATAACATTGAAAAGAAGTTTACATTTAACACAAGGAATGTTTAACATTGTAAAAAGCTGATTATTCCATTGATGATTCAACTTCCTTGTTGTATTTCTCTGTTTCAAATCTCTTATATCCCCTTTCTTGGAAACAATTGAACATTTTAGAATCATCAATTTATCAGTGTGAAACTTATAGTTCATTGGCTTTGACTATATATACCATATATATATATATATATATATATATATATATATATAGCTTTAATATAAGCTATATATATAAGCTTTTGTATAAGCTTTAAGCTCTACTAGAACTATATATATATATATATATATATATATATTTTTTTTTTTTTTTTTTTTTTTTTTTTTTTTTTTTTTGGTAAGAGTCCACACTGTAGTCTTGAAATAGAAACACATAAAAGCACTTAAACAATGATATATTTCAACCACACAGTGGTCTTTGTCAATTGAAGAGAAAACACAAAAAGAAATATGAGAGAATGAAATAAAATAAATATAAGTTGTAATCACAGATTGTGTAGAGTTGACCAGTAGACTACTCTACACAATCTGTGATTACAACTTGTATTTATTTTATTTCATTCTCTCATATTTCTTTTTGTGTTTTCTCTTCGATTGACAAAGACCACTGTGTGGTTGAAATATATCATTGTTTAAGTGCTTTTATGTGTTTCTATTTCAAGACTACAGTGTGGACTCTTACCAAGGTAAGTCTGTCAGTCTCCTAGTCCAAAAAATCTATATATATATATATATATATATATATATATATATATATATATATATATATATAGACACACACACATACTGCAAATACCGAATAGCGAGAGACTACTGTATTTTTATCACTTTTCAAAATTGCCTTTCATATTTTGTGTATCTATGTTATAGGGGGTTTTAATTGCCTATCTGATTTATCTATTTATATTCATCTAGGAAATTTCTGTCATAACTTTCAATTACTATTTCGTTTTATTTACTATTCTGATAATAAAATTCCATTCCTGGTTCATTTGTCTTTTTCAGTGTTAGTTAACTTTAATATAATCAGTCTAGTTTTCTTTACATTTTTATGTTTTACTTGTAAGTAATTATACTTAAAACTAGTACCTTCCGGTCATGGCTTCTCCTGAAGCATCTCAACTGCGCTTTTCTCTCTTGTCTTCACCTAAAAAATATGTTTGCAAAATCTGTGTGTTTTATTCATATAAAATATGAGTATTTACATGGTATCAGACTACCATATAAATGGTAGCCGTGAATTTTTATTGCTGATAAGAAAAATCATGTTCAACAATCTGTTTTCTATCAATGGTATCATTTGATACAATTACTATTATAAACTCAAAAACATTGGTTATTTATAAAAATGTATGACATCACTGTGCTATGTTAGTTGATTACCCCCTCACTAAGTTATATACTTATTTTTTGGTTACTTATAGCTTTGATTTTTTTTTGCTTTATTTTGAAGTATTTGATGCTTATATTTATATGTTTATATTGAAGACACTAATATCAAATAGCAGTATTTAATATAATAATTATTAAAAACCTACAAACAAAATGGTTGTTTGTGAAAGTTTATAACACCTAAATAAAGTTACATCCTTAAAATAAAACTAAACAATTTTACTAATTAAAATGAACATTTATGACAAAACCAGCAAATTTATTACAGTTTTGTATGATGTATAGATTTGTGTCTGACACAATAAACATAGGTACTTTCTTCTTGTATATTATACAAAATACAATACAAAGAATGAAACAGACAGGCACCATCAACAATGGCACGAGTTCACCATAACCATTTAACTGAACAGTTTTTATTTTACAAAAATGATGGATATTTATATAACCTCATTAGTTCACTGAATATGGAACAGCTGGTTTGCTTACATAATTCTATAGCTACAGCTGTTGTATGTGAAGTTGAAAAACAAACATTACCTCTACATGCCTCCACATTACCAAAGATTTACTCCAAATTTCAAATCTGTACGTAATATAGTTTAGGCTTTGCATTGATTATGAACCATTCATTTAAAACATATTTTATTGTAAATATAGATAAGTATTAAAGATTGTAGTTTTTATTAGGGATGGGCCGATTCCGATTCTCGATTCCAGGAATCGTCGATTCTAGGTGGTATCGAGGAATCGTCGATACTCGATTCTTCATCATAAAAGTGTCGATTCCGATTCCTATTTTGTAAACTATTAAAATATGTGTGTGGAGTAATTTTTTGGAAAAATAATTAATTACCAACTATGTCTTATTTATGTATTAGTTGATTTGAATGAATTAAATGATACAAATAAACGAAAATATAACGAAAATATTATTATTTATGAAGCAACAGCAATCAAGATCGTAACCATTTCTGGTCGTTTGACATCGCTCGTCTCTCTCTCTATCTCTCATTAGAGCGGGTTCGATACTCTCTCTCTCTCCCTCACGTGTCTTACTGCCACTGATTTATAGATGTCAGAACAAAACACAAAAAAAGTACAGTAAAAACTCGATTAACCGTGGCCATGATGGTTGAGCGAATAGACGGATAACAGAAACACTGTATTATTCCTCCGAAACAACCTCAATAAATTATATTATAGACAGATATCACTCTCATAGTAATGTAATATATTTGGGAGCGAAAAGAAAATAAACACGACTGTAATAGCAAATGAAACTATTTATTACATGATAAACAGATCCGCACAGTAGCTACAAATGTAGCAAAATAATGTACAGTAATATAAACTTACAGGTGAAATAGTTCGTGTAGTTTAACAAACATAGCGAACGCGTCACTGCACCTTAATACTTTAGCTGCCGGCCACTATATCGGCGTTTTCATAGAGAATTGCTAAAATATTTTTAAGTTCATTTTTAAATAATGTGTTCTTATACTTTGTTCCCCTATCATATCTAAGTATGAATATACGTTTCTTATCATAATATTTATAAAAATACGTGTCGGACCAACTGGCCCAACATAGTTTTTTCTTACCGTAAATGAAACGTAAATAAACTCCGTCGAACCAATTGACCCGACATTGTTTTTGATTTAATTAAATTTTATTATCTGTGCAACACTTTTGATACTTTTTGTGTTTTGTGTTAGCAAGAAACAACAAAACCATAATTTCATGTCCCGGTTACCCCGATAATAAACTGACTGGTGATAAAAGTGTTTTGGCGCCTATCACTAAGACACATAAACGTGTCACATGTGATTGATTTGTGAGTTTATAAATATTTTGAATATAGAACTAAAGTTTAATATTTTCTCTCTCTGATAATTAATGCTACAGGTCCAGTAAATACTATCCAAGATTCATATTAAGTAAAAGTTTCAACACCAAATAATTTACTTGATAAGGAATTTACGTTATAATTTACTTCCTAGTAAGGATGAGTTTATCTAAGTGTATCAATGTTTTAGTTAACTTCAACCAAGTCTGTTTTTAAAGATTATTTTACAACTAAATATTTAGTCAATATTTCCGACTTACTTTTAAGGTTTTGTGAAATTTTGAAAACAGTAGTGAAAATCATTACAATACGTTATAACAAATATGTGTGTCGGCCTGTAACTACGGTCAAAAAGCTCTTAGAATAACATCATGTTTTTAATCTCGTCTGCGTGTATCTATCAAACAAAAACCATTGTAATTACATCTTGTTAAATACTGTGCCTTAATTTTTCCAAAAGTAGCAACATCAGCTGAGTAGTACTAATAAACATAAAGTGTTAAGAGGCCCGACGGTATTCGGTTCAGGGTACTGGCCGTCGCGTCAATTCGATGACGGTTAACAGAAACTGACGGTGGAAACCACATAATATATCAAATATGAAAAAGCACCTAACAACATTCATTTTGCCCAAATTTATCAACAAAAAAGATCTATACTTGAAGAAACTTTATCCTTTAGACACAGGACCTACAAGTGATAGTCGGTTAAAAATCAACTGGGATTGAGTAATAAATACAAAATAGGCCTGAATCAGTTGCACTTGTTCCAGACACCTGCAGAAAAAGATCCCACCAGATGTGGAGAAGGTATGCCTTACTAATCCAGAATGTTGAGGTAGAAGGTACCCCAGGGGAATTGACAGTAGAAGAAGAAGTAAACAATTATCTGGGGGAACCATTAGCCAGTCCAGATTGTGATGTTGGGAAGTATTGGGCAGTATAAAGTGCCAAATACTCTCAATTGAGTGCAATGGCAATAAAATACCTGTCTGCCCACCCGCAACAGTGTTTTCTGAAAATTTTTTCTCAACTTCAGGAGTTATATATGACAAGCGATGAAACTAGCTTGACCCACAACGTATTTAAATGCTTGTGTTTTTGAACAGAAATGTACATTACCTGCCAGTATTAAAAACTGTCCTATTTGTATTAATTTTTTACTTTTTATGTTGTTCGTTTGTTTTTAATTTTTGTTTTGTTTTGAGAGACAATGTAAATAGGCTTAGTTATTTTTTCAAACATCATAAAATAAGTAAAGTTCACATTTTTAACTTTAAAATAAGTCATTACTTTTATCTGATATGATTTTATGCTTTTAAAAATTCCTATTGATAAGGTTGAAGGTTTTGTGTAGCCTATTGCATTAAAACAGAACTTTTAAAAGGTTTTGCCATATGACCAAGATGTTAACTAAATTAATTATTAGAGAACTAGCATGTAAGCTAATATAACTTGAAAGAATCGAGAATCGACTAAAGAATCGAGAATCGAACGGAAAATTTTAGAATCGGAATCGGAATTGGAATCGAAAATTTTAGGAATCGGCCCATCCTTAGTTTTTATTCTTAACATAACCACAACAAACGTTTTTAAAGTTGAACAGAAAATCTTACCAAAAGGCTAATATTAGGCCTAAGATAATGAAAGAAAGACTGTTTTACCCTATTATTTTTTCAAGGCTCGGGACTCCAGTCTTGTAATGGATGTTGTCAGATCTTCTTTACCTTCTTCAGCTCTTCCTATTCTCTCATCAAATCCATCTCTTCCAATACTCACAATGGATATGATTCCTCCTCAGACGCAGCTGCCAGAAATGGAGAAGTTCAATGTAGAGATTCAGAAGGATAGTCAGGGTCTTGGAATTACTATCGCTGGTTATGTTTGTGAAAAAGGCAAGTATATTCTTCTTTATTACAAAGTATTTACAATCAGTATTTCTAATACTGAAGACTGTTATTAACAGATGTTGGTATCCACATTTCTATACATTGTGTAATCCTTAATTCTATACGCATCCTTAATACTGACAAATCAAAATTAGGAGTTTCAATTTAAGACAACTTTCCAGAGGAAAATTTAATTTTGTTGGCTTGGTTTCTCTCTTCTACCATATTAATAATAATCCCAAAGGACGTAGTTAAAAACTATTGGCTCTTCTTTCTTAGCTGTTTGTTTTCATGGTTGGTGTTTGTTTACTTGATTAATATATATATATATATATATATATATATATATATATATATATATATATATACATACATATATATTTTTAGGATAGTTTTTGTTGGTAAAGATTATTTAGATTTTTTGGACTAGGAGACTGACAGACTTACCTTGGTAAGAGTCCACTCTGTAGTCTTGAAATAGAAACACATAAAAGCACTTAACCAATGATATATTTCAACCACACAGTGGTCTTTTTTTTTTTTTTATCATACCAGTGGTATACCAAGTCCAGAGAATCCCCTAACCTCAACATCAGATAAATCCATTCATTTTTTTTTTTTTTTTTTTTATTTTTTTTTTTTTTATTTTTTTTTTTTTTTGTCAAATAGCCTTATTTCTTTTCCCCTGACAGACTTATATAAACTATAATCACTCATATGCTCATGGAAACAATATATATATATATATATATATATATTCTTGATATTTAACGTTATCCATTGTTTTTCCGTTGCACTGACTTTATGAAGTTAATATATTGCTAAGTAAGTAAGGTAAAATTATTGCACTTAAGGTGGATTAAATTACTTACTTAGTAATATATTAACTTCATATATATATATATATATATATATATATATATATATATATATATATATATCTTTAATCTGTGTATCTGTGTCATCTGATTTCTACTCTACACAATCTGTGATTACAACTTATATTTATTTTATTTCATTCTCTCATATTTCTTTTTGTGTTTTCTCTTCGATTAACAAAGACCACTGTGTGGTTGAAATATATCATTGTTTAAGTGCTTTTATGTGTTTCTATTTCAAGACTACAGTGTGGACTCTTACCAAGGTAAGTCTGTCAGTCTCCTAGTCCAAAAAATCTAAATAATCTTTACCAACCAAAACTAACCTAAATATATATATATATATATATATATATATATATATATATATATATATATATATATATATATATATAAATTCAATTATAATTCTTGTATTTCTATTTTGACTTAGTTCTTTATTAATACAGAAGAATACATATTGCGATATATATATATATATATATATAAATATATATATATTTATAGGTTAGTTCTAGTAGAGCTTAAAGCTTATTTAGGAATTTTTTGGACTTGATAGGAGACTGACAGACTTACCGAAAGGCAATAGTCCAAAACTGCAATCTCTTGGAAATAAGCACATATAAAACACTTAATACACTTTTATTTGAAATATTTCGATCAACATGATCTTCAGTCAAGAAAGAGAAAACAAAACCCAGTTTTGTTTTCTCTTTCTTGACTGAAGAAGATCATGTTGATCGAAATATTTCAAATAAAAGTGTATTAAGTGTTTTATATGTGCTTATTTCCAAGAGATTGCAGTTTTGGACTATTGCCTTTAGGTAAGTCTGTCAGTCTCCTATCATGTACAAAAAATTCATATATATATATATATATATATATATATATATATGAAATTAATATATTACTATGTAAGTAATTTTATCCACCATTAAGTGCAATAATTTTACCTTGAGTGATGAGGCACCTTTCGGTCAATTGACCATTGTCGAATCACTGATGTTTTTCTGTTGTGGATGTTCGGTCTGTGAAGTTGGTGTTTGTTGACGTTACGCGCACTTTTTCTTGATCTGTGTGTATGATATTTCTATATAGTATGTCTTCTGTACATGTACTTTGCTTCTGTCCTCCTCTCTTACAATTTATCACCATTCATTTCTCCCTGAGATTAAACCTTTATCGCTTTGACTAGCATAAACATAAATATACAGATTCACTCTGGTGAGCCTATAACAATATGAACATAGATTTTCATTGTGTTAATTAGTATGACTGTATATTTAAGATAAATATCTATTTAGTGTTGAAATCCATTTACTATAAAACTAGTTTTAATATCTTTCTTCAATTGCATCAAGTTTTTGTAATGAATTTAGCTGGCATTGCTTGTAGTGCTGTTGCTGCTTTTAAAGCTGTTTGGTACTAAATGTGCAAACTATCTTCCTCTTAGTGTGCCACGTGCTATTGAACGTTGGCAATCATCAGCTAAATTTGAACCTTATGTATTGCTATTCTAAAGAGTGTCCTCTGCTGGCTCCATATCATTGTTGCAAATTCTTCAGCTAAGATGTCCTGCGACGGCCTGGACCTCTTGTGCCAGAGTGTATGATTTCTGTTTGTTTGTTCAGCTGATTGAGTACTGCTGAATTTCAGGCTTATGAAATATGCATCATATGCCTGTAGGTTCACATTTTGATCTGTCCGTTACACATGGCATCTGTGAGTGTGCATGGTTCAGCTTTATACATGAGTATACTGAACACAACATCTAAGAATACAAATCCTCAAGGTTAGAACGATATGGCTGCATAGTACGGCTTTCATTTGTGCAGACTAAGTGTCTATTCTAAACATCAGTGTTATAAGTTTACACTAACCATCAGAGATTTGATGGTCCAAAAAAAAAAATGTGTCAGCTGAAAGTAACTGAATGTCTGTATACTTCCAGATTTCAATTGAATATATTTTTAAAAATTCTGTTGTATAAATAAACTTTATTTATTCAAGCCCTGACACTAGTTTGTTATGAGTAAAAAATATGAGTTGTGAAAAAATATGACATGTTAGGTTTTCTTGTAATATTATGTTTTAATTTACAGAAGATCTATCGGGTATATTTGTAAAAAGTATCAGCGAAGGTAGTGCTGCAGACTTGTGTAAAAAGATCCAAGTAAATGATAGGATAGTTGAGGTAAGTATCTAACTGAATAAGAGTTACAAAAATTAATTTTAATTTAAATAAAATTGGTAGTTTCACATTGTTTGTTTCTATTTTGAACTCTAGCCCCTTATATTCCTATACACTTTAACATATAGCAAATGTGTAAACACTTGGCTACAAAATCACTTAATTTTTGTATTAATGAGAATGGCTGTTTCGAGAGATCTGTGCCACAGAGCACTTAATACAAATAGAGTAGTCTTCTAGTGAAATAGATATAGTGAGATGTGAAGCCGAATTCGCCATCTTGGCTGGATAAAATTTCTCCAATACCACGCTGTGCAGCACACAAAATTAATTAAAAACGTTCACTTAAATCAAGGTTTAAAGCACTTAGAGTGGGAATTAAATTTTGAAACTTGATAGGTTTAAGCAGCATGATTCCCTCGTTCAAAATATTAAACCATGAAAGTAATATATTGTTTGAAAGAATATTAAAAAAATTAGATTTAATAAAAGTTGCACTTTAAGAGACATAAAAAAGTTAGTAAGCGACAATTTTTCGTATTTGTTGGTTAGAAACATTTTGTAAGCGTAAAAGTTTGAGATAATTAGTTTAATTTTGTTATTCTTATTATTTCATGTTGGTAGGACCTTTGGTTTGCTGCTAGTAAAGTGGTAAAGTGAAAAGTTTTTTAAACGCTGCGTGTCACATTTTCGCCGAGTACTGCAGGCCTATACTCGTACGTATAGTACTCATCACGGCTTCTGTTCCTGTATGCATATATCTTTAAGTATTTCTTCATTAAAATAATTTTAACTTATGTAAATAATTACATTTTTACATACAAATTAAAATGTATTTAACTAGATAATTTGAAGGTTTAATATTAAAAATGCAACATTATATCTTTTGTATTAACGTGAGAGATTTTGTGTCAGCTACCTGGTACCATTTATTTGTAGTAACTTACCATGTTCTATAATTTTGTGATAGGAATATTACATGAGAAAAAATAACTACTGAGTCAATAAAGAATAATAGTATTTGCTTTTTCCATGATACAATGTTATCACAGCAGTTCTTTCCAAACTCGAAGATTAAAATCTCAAATTCTATTTTTAACGTTCACAATAGTTACTTTCTCTACTTAATATTATATGTGAGAAAGTAATAACCTCAGCCTATATACTTATAAGAATCCATATAAAATTAACCCGATAAGAAATACATATAAATTACGATTCAATAGTTAGCAAATTTTACATCAACATATTTTAAAAAAATGAAATCCATCTTTTTGTATTGTTACGTTCTTTTATTTAGCTGTATCAATTTTTTTAAAGCGATGATATTTATTATTTTAATTAGTAATGCTATGGTTAAGTATATAACTGATGAAAAAGCCTGACTTGATGCTCGGGACTTCAAGGTACTTGGTCGGAAAGTGGAGGGGGGCCGCCATCTTGGCTGGGTAAGTCTACTTCACAGGGCCTTTTACCGTGTCATCTCAATTTGTATTAAGTGCTGTGTGATCTTTGCCAGCTGAGAAAGGGACTTATGTCCAGAAACAGGAGTTTCCATTTATAGTAAATGTTTATATGTTGTTATTGTTCAATGATACAAATACTTATATACCTCAATATATGTACACATTCTTAAATTACCATTTATTTTTTTTAGGATAATGGCTATTTCAGGAGATAGGTCTTATTGTTAGCTATAGCAGGAACACACCTTTTGGTGTTATGAGTAGCGAAATCATATTTGTTGGTTGTTTGAGTTTTACATGTAATTGAGTCAAATAACGTGTGAAATTTGTGGTACAATTATATGTTAAGTATGTGCGGAGGGTGTATTTTGATGTTTTTATAGATCCAAACATTTCATATGTTTGTTTATATTTTTTATTGTTTGGTTCTATGAATTTATAAACATTTTAAATTACTTCCTATACATATACTCAACACCTAATTACACCATTATCTAATACACTATTGGAAATAATTACCTCTACAATCTTATTGAACCAATTCCTTTGCGGTCTGCAACACCAAAGTCTCTAGTTGACAATAAGACACCTCTGGAAATGGCTAACTTGGTTTTGAATCAAAGACAATACTACTTCAGGCAAGTGTCCAATAGAACCTCATTATAACGAACTAATTGGGGTTGAGGATTGTCTACTTTCATGAAATCTTATATAGAAAAGCAAAAGTTTATAATATAAAAAACAAAAAATTATCGTAAAGTGGTTAAAATGCAAATAAATTGGAGAAAAAACTGTTGTAAAAGGTTAATAAAAAGAAGTAATCTGATTATAAACATTTAAGTTTTATTTACAAGTATTAAAAAATCAGTAATCTTTTCTGAGGTTGCTTTGCTGTAAAATTCAATGATAGTGGTAAAAATATTTTATACTTGCTTTTACTAAAGAAGTCTTAAGATTGAATATGCTTTAAAGTTGTTTTAATGAATAGAAATCAGGTTTCAGCCTTGTGACCTTCATGGTAGTGAGGATATTTGTTTAAAAAACATTTCTCAAAACTTGATAAGTTATCATTATAAATATTACTAGTAAGTTTATATTATTCAATTTTCGCTTGCTTTACGTAAAATGGTAAAGCAACGAAACAGACTTTAACGAACAGACATGGCATTTAAAATTTTTTTGGTGCAAGAGAGTAAAGCACAGGTTTTGAAAATTTTTTCATTATCAAAACATTTATACGAGGGTAAGTCAATAATTATCCGCAATATAGTTATAAAATTTTATTGAAATCAAATAGGAAACTTACAAGTACATCATTTTTCGACATAGTCCCCTTGCTTTTCAACGCACTTGGTCCAACGTTGTTCAAGTTTCCTGATGCCCTCGTGGAAGAAGGTTTTGGGTTGAGATGCGAGCCAGGAATGCACCGCTTCTTTCAATGCTTCGTCTGTCGTAAATCGACGGCCCCTAATTGCCTCTTTGAGTGGACCAAACAAGTAAAAATCAGATGGAGCGAGATCGGGACTATATGGAGGATGATCAAATACTTCAAAATTGAGTTTCTGAAGCGTTTCTGCAGTGTGGGCAGCTGTATGCGGACGGGCATTGTCGTGCAACAACACAACGCCTTTTGACAGCAGTCCTCGGCGTTTGCTACGAATTGCAGGCTTCAGCTTAGCAGTTAGCATCTCACTGTAACGTATACTGTTTATTGTTGTGCCCCTTTCCTGATAATGTTCCAGTAATGGACCTTGTGAGTCCCAAAAAACCGTAAGCATAAGTTTTCCTGCGGACGGTTGGGTTTTGAATTTTTTCTTGCACGGCGAATTTGGATGTTTCCATTCCATACTCTGCCGTTTACTCTCCGGCTCGTAATGATGGATCCATGTTTCGTCATCAGTAACGATCCTGTCTAAGAAGTTGTCCCGTTCGTTAACATAGCGATCCAAATGTTTTTTGCACACGTCCAAGCGCGTTTGTTTATGCAACTGTGTCAGTTGTTTTGGAACCCATCTTGCACAAACTTTATGAAACCCAAGTCTGCTGTAAATGATTTCGTAGGCAGAACCGTGGCTAATTTGCAGACGATTTGCCACGTCGTCAACAGTTATCCGTCTGTCTGAGAGAATCATTTCACGTGAACGCTCAATGTTTTCCTCGTTTATGGCGGTAACTGGTCGTCCAGCTCCTTCATTTTGCGTAACACTTGTGCGACCATTTTTGAATTTTTCAATCCATTCATAGACACTCCGTTGTGGCAAACAATTGTTCCCGTACTGTACCAAAAGTCTTCGATGAATTTCGGCCCCTGATACACCTTCCGACCACAAAAAACGGATCACTGAACGTTGCTCTTCTTTGGTGCAAATAGAAAGTGGAGCGGCCATTATTAACAGCACGGCAGCGATAACGAAACTAACCTAGCAGCTTGTAACGTGCATAGACATAACAACGAATAAACAAAGCATGCGTCATCAACGCAAAAGGACAGTACTGCCAACGTAAACAAAAAATATACCTATATTGCGGATAATATTTGACTTACCCTCGTAAATATTAGATAAATTAGTATTATAACTAGATAATTAGAATTATAACTAACTAGTATTAGTTATATTTCGATACTATTGAAAGCTCTGTTGTATCATTTGTAGGGCAGATGCCACTTGTCAAAAGTTACTGTGACTGTGTGAGTAGGGCAAGCAACTGTGTGAGTAGTCGTTGAACATTCTGCATGTACAGGCTGTGTGGCACTGGTTTACTTGTCCGGCGGATGATGTGATCTTTAAAATAAATTTCGTTATAAACAAAGTCTGTTTTAAAAAAGTTTGTTATAATGAGGTTCTACTGTATTAGACAATTTCACTTGTAAATTTAGATTAATTTTATCACAAAACGACTAATTGACTGAGGAAAAGTATACTAAGAAATAACAAGTAGAACTACTTGTAAGGAAGAAAAGAAATTGTAGGACTTCCTTTAACCCTTGCCTTTACATTAAACAATACAGGAGATTAAGGACATGTTTTGATTCAAATTTTACAGGTTTAAAATTTAATTGAATATCAGTAGTTTTGAAAGTAGCCTCTAGTATTCAAATTTTATAAAATAGTACTAGTTGGTCATTAGAAAGCAGAATATTTGTGGCCTAATGGGTTCAATGACTTTAACCCAATAAGAGATGCGTTCTGGACCCAAAACAACTGGACATCCTTTAACAGAAAGGGAAATAACAGTGTTTTAGAGAATTACAAGTCAATGCAAAGTAACAAAATGAGAGTAGAAAGGTGATAACCAAATTTGGTACTGTAATGGAACATATATTAAAAAATCTCCAGAGAAATTAATAGAATTATTAATCCGCCTGGGATTGTGCGGGCCCTAAATTAATAGAAAGGTTGATTAGGAACGGGAGATGTAATTAAACAATTGATTGAGAGCCAGACAGACTATTGATCAATTAATATATTAACACCCAAAAGTGCTTTACTATGTATTGAGAAAGTAAAGAACTTTGTGGAGCAACATTGTAACATTTTGCTTTAATGTAGAAAATGCCTCAGCAAGCCCTTTAGGAGGACTGTATAAGCCATATACATGCATAATGTTACAAGTGGTGTAATTGTGTGTCATCATTGACCGATGAAAATCCGAGATCCAGGACTACCCTCAATGAATGTCAACTAAGAATATAAATATTGAATTGTTTTATGTTTAACTGGTGGAAATCATTTTATTTTACTTACTTCTTATTACGAGCTTCCAAGGTTGGCCTCGATGTCTCCTATACACACACACACTGCTAATGGCCAGAAACAACTTTCTTTCAAGATTCTGTCCAGGGTAATGTCCCGTCTTAGATGTTTTATCAAGGGACTCCTTGTTGGTGCTGTTACAGGATATTTCAAAAGTATGTGCTCTAATGTTTCCTCTTCTTGCCTGCACACTCCACAGGTAGAGTCGTTAGTAATATGGAACCTTTTCAAATATTTATTGGTGAGAATGTGTCCCATACGAGCTCGTGCCGCAAAAGATGCCACTGAACGTGATAATAACTTGAAGATCTTTGGATCATTAGGTTGTTTTTGTAATGAATAATATTCGCGCCCAGTATTGCATTCTCTCCATTTCTTACACCAACAGATGTGAGATTCTTTTTCAACTGCCTCTTTGCAATTAGTTAAGGAGTAACAGCTTTCAGGAGATGGAAACAAGTTGCAAGACTCCTTGTCAGATCTGTCAGCCTCCTCATTCCCAGGAACACCACAATGACTAGGGCTCCATTGAAATACAATATTTTTCTGTTCTAAGTTTTTTAACAGTTTAGTTATTTCAGATGTTCGAAAATGGTAGTCTGTAAAGTGCTGTACTTGAAGAGTCGACCTGGAATCAATGGATGTTCTGTGCATCAATAGTATTGCTAAAAACTAAAGCAGCATTTAAGGCCATCAATTCAGCATTCATGCTTTAAGAGGAATCGCAGAGCACATAGTAATCCTCGTTTAATTCTGGACAATGAAAAGCCGCACCTCCCCTATGGTTCTCTTTATCAACGGAATCATCTGTGTAGATTTTTACAAAGTTATTATATGTGGTGTTTATCAATTCCATAGTGACAGATTTTAGTAGGTGAGGTGAATCTTCTTTTGTGAGTGAACCAGGAATTTCAAGATTGGTTGTTATTGGGATTCGAATTCAGAGTTGTTGTTCCAAAACAACTGGAATTTTTTCTGATTCCATTGTGTTTAATGATTTGCAGGGTTTGTTATGATGGTAGAACATTGACTGCCGGATGTTAGTTACCAATGCAATGTTAGAAAGAGTGTTAAGCGAAATTGATTTCATCTGAAAATGTTTCTTCCGCATTCTGTTTTTTATATATAAGTCAAAGGGCATGACCGACAGTTCAATTTCCATAGACTGTATACTTGTGGTTTTTGGAGCACTCCCACAAATCCTCAGAGATGAGTTCTGTAATATTTGTAATTTTCGAATATGAGTTTCAGCTGTTCTACCCCAAACTTCACAACAATACATGATTTTTGATCTTACAAAGGACAAATAAAATTGCCTTAATATATATGTATCTGCTCCCCATGTTCTGCTGACTATAATTTTCAACGCTTTTAGTGGCCTGTTTAGTTTTTACATTCTATTTCTATTTTAAATGTTCTGTTTTTTAGAGTTATTTTTTTAAATAATTTTTACCAGCTTTAGTAATTAGAATGCAATTTTCTTTTTAATTTTCATAATTTCCTAACCAATTTTATTTAACATTTCTGGCAGCAAATGTCTAATGATATTATTTTTGTTTATACTGTCTCTTCAACTAGTTTACCTTCAGTGCTTCAAACACTTTACACTTTAAACGTTGATGTACTTCTCAACAACCTTAATTATAAACAGAAAATTGGCAGCCCGTTAAAATTGTTAAGGGCAAAAATATCTTTCCATTTGGCCTGGCCTAACATAGCTATCATCAGTTGTCTTTCACTTCTTGGTCTTTTCCATATACAAGCATTTCATAAGAAAATGGGATAGTGTTGGTTTAATAATGTTTGGATTTAACTTACTAAGTGAAAGGTTTTTATCTATTTTTGTCTTGAAATGAAATTTGGATATCACTTTTTTGAATTAGCAGCATATTCCAATTTTTCCATCTAAAAATGTTCTATTTTCTAAACTATTAGTATAAAAAAACTGTTTTAAAAGCTTACCTTATTAACTAACTGTTACAGTTAAACATATCAAAGGACTATTGGTCTTTAAAGGTATCTGACAAAAGCACCTTCAATAGAACTTTAACAATCATTCGGAACAAGTTTTTTTCCCTTTAAATCATCATTTTCTATATATATATATATATATATATATATATATATATATATATATATATATATATATATATATTTTGTTTTTTTTTGTTTTTGTTTTTTTTTTGTTTTTATAAACTATAATCACTCATATGTTCATGGAAACAATATACATATATCTTTAATCTGTGCATATGTGACATCTGATTTCTACTCTACACAATCTGTGATTACAATTATTTTATTTCATTCTCTCATATTTCTTTTTGTGTTTTCTCTTCGATTGACAAAGACCACTGTGTGGTTGAAATATATCATTGTTTAAGTGCTTTTATGTGTTTCTATTTCAAGACTACAGAGTGGACTCTTACCAAGGTAAGTCTGTCAGTCTCCTAGTCCAAAAAATCTAAATAATCTTTACCAACCAAAACTAACCTAAAAATATATAAACATATATTTAATCTTTCCATTTTCATATTCCTTCCCTATCTTTGTATGTGTTCTTTCCTCCTTTCCTATCTTATATATAATGAATCTTCCAAAGCTGTATTTGAAACAGCTTAAAAACCTGGCTTTTAAAATCTCAAAAATAAACATGCATATACTGTTTTTAGAAGCATGCCTAAATCTAGGCATTACACCAAAGGGTTTAAATATGAAATCACCACTGTCAGGTATGCCCCAGTATATCAAAACTGTTATTTCTCCAATTTACAAAAACAACTCTTTCCAAATTACACGTTTGGTCTTACAGTGTCACAAACAAGAACAAGTCAAATTATCTGAATTACTAACCTCAACTGCCAAATTAATTACCTCCAATTTTCCATATCTAATACAACAAATGGAAGATACTCTCAATAAAGCATACATACTGCAAGACAATCTTGCAAAGAATAAAATACATAAACTTTCAAAACTCTGCATTCAAGAAATAAATCTTTTTGGCCAAATCAAAAAATATGATAATTCAGTTTTACCTGCCGACAAACCACCTCTTGTTTGTGACAAACCTAGCCTAAGTTCTCTCTTCAAGATACCAGTACCCTGTGGACAACTCCCTAAACTGCCAACCCAATCATTATTGCTAAATAACAAAAATAATAATAATAACAGTCCCGATATAAGAAATAACCCTTCACCAAAAACAGTTGCCGTGCACAATATTTCCAAACACACACTCTCGGAACATGAACTACAAGTAATTTCTAAGGGCCTGTCATTCACACCAACTAAAGAAATAGACCAATTCAAGTTAGGAAAAGATGTTTTCAGCTTTGCCAGAAAACTTAGGATAAAAAATTATATAGCTCAGACACCAACTTTCAAAACGGATACAAACATAGACGTATGTCTTGCAAAATTCAAACCACCCTCCAACTGGGATCCACCACCACTACCACCTAATCACCCCATTGAACTTTACATCAACTTTATCATGCAAAGCATCACCGATATAAATTTCACTAAAAATCTGAAGACTAAACCTAACCTTACCAAATTAGAAAAAGCGGCAATATTTTCGTTGAAAAACAATAAAGATATTATGATTCTTCCAGCAGATAAAGGTTCAACCACTGTCATCATGAACAAAGAAGACTACATCAAAGAAGCAAATAAGCAACTGTCAGACATCACAACATACAAAATACTTACAGATAACCATACTACAGAATTCAACAATTTACTCTCGGACCTACTCAAATATACAGCCCCTGAACAAAATATTTCGGAAACATCTTTAAAATTATTATATAATGAAAACCCCTCTACTCCTCAATTCTATATATTACCAAAGATCCACAAAAACATAATTCCTCCACCTGGTAGACCAATAATTGCTGGCTGCAATTCAGTAACGGAAATAATTTCAGCTTTCCTCAACTCACACCTTCAACCCTTAGTAAAGAACCTTCCATCACATACCCAGGACACCAATCACTTCATAGATCGACTCTTACAAATATCTGTACCTCTACCCCCGGTAACTATTTTGGTCACCATAGATGTCACCTCTCTCTATACCAACATCCCTCATGCACATGGCCTATCTGCAATAGAGAATTTTCTAAAGAAACGCCCAGGCAAGCCTTCTCCCACTACACCTTTTCTTGTGAACCTGACCAGGTTCATCCTCGAGAAGAACAACTTTCAGTTTGAGGGAAGGAACTACCTTCAAATAAAGGGAACAGCAATGGGTACCAGAATGGCACCATCGTACGCAAATCTGTACATGGGATTGATGGAAGAAAGTTTTCTAAAGACACAAACACACCAGCCATTATGTTGGTATAGATAT
This sequence comes from Prosapia bicincta, assembly GCA_036971475.1. NCBI lineage: Eukaryota > Metazoa > Arthropoda > Insecta > Hemiptera > Cercopidae > Prosapia > Prosapia bicincta. The sequence goes on from JBAIZL010000002.1 coordinate 262,798,787, forward strand.
ATAGATGACATCTTCCTAATTTGGACACAGGGTGCTTCAACCCTTGAGACATTTTTAGACAGCCTGACACAATTCTCCACACTTCAATTTACCTGGGAGAAATCTACATCAGCCATCACCTTTTTGAATGTAGAGGTAACACTCCAGAATGGAAATATCAACACAGGAATTCACATCAAACCTACAAACCACCTACAATATCTCCATTTCGACAGCAACCACCCAATAAACATAAAACGATCTATTCCATACAGACAAGCAATCAGGGGTAAGAGAATCTGTTCGAATGATAGGGAATTGGAAGATTGTAATAGAAAGATATCAACAGCCTTCCAGAGAAGAGGATACCCAAAAAAACTCATTGAAAACCAAATTCATTCAGCACAATCCTCGGTTCACCATAAACCACAAACAGAACAAAATAAACTGTCTTTAATAACAGACTACCATCCTGGTCTACATAAACTCAACAAGATATTGAGAGATGGCTTCAAAATTCTTCAAGCTTCCGTCCACACCAAAAATCTTTTCACCGATCCACCGCAAATTTGGTACAAGCAACCTCCCAACTTGGAAAACATCCTAGTACATCCTAAACTACCAGACTCTGATGCAGAGAAACCACACAAACTTCCCATGTAATAGACCTAGATGCAAGACGTGTCCAATACACCCCTCAGCAAATAGTTTCAACAGCCAAACAACAAAAATGGTCTTCAAAATACATGGTCATCATAATTGTACATCGAAAAATGTCATATACCAGCTACAATGTAAACTTTGCTCAGCACAGTACATAGGCCTGACCACGGATGGTCTGAATATCAGAATGAATGGCCACAGACATGATGTTAAAATTATGAATATGGATAGACCAACAGCTCAACATGCTGCGAGTCACAACATCACAACTTTTGATGACTGCTATACCACAAAAATAATTAAATCACTCCCCCCTGATTGCAATCCCTCAGAACTGAGAAGGTGGGAACTATCATACCAGTGGTATACCAAGTCCAGAGAATCCCCTAACCTCAACATCAGATAAATCCATTCGTTTTTTTTTTTTTTCCAAATAGCCTTATCTCTTTTCCCCTGACAGACTTATATAAACTATAATCACTCATATGTTCATGGACACAATATATATATCTTTAATCTGTGCATCTGTGACATCTGATTTCTACTCTACGCAATCTGTGATTACAATTATTTTATTTCATTCTCTCATATTTCTTTTTGTGTTTTGTCTTCGATTGACAAAGACCACTGTGTGGTTGAAATATATCATTGTTTAAGTGCTTTTATGTGTTTCTATTTCAAGACTACAGAATAGACTCTTACCAGGGTAAGTCTGTCAGTCTCCTAGTCCAAAAAATCTATATATATATATATATATATATATGAAGTTAATATATTACTATTGTAAGTAATTTTTCCACCATTAAGTGCAATAATTTTACCTTGAGTGATGAGGCACCTTTCGGTCAATTGACCATTGTCGAATCACTGATGTTTTTCTCGTTTACCTTGGTAGGTATTAAATTCTTGATCAAGAATATATATATATATATATATATATATATATATATATACACTACAACGCACATGACATCAGAGACATCTTGCGGTAAACAAAAGATAAAGGGCTGCTGACTAAACGGATAGACAGTTTATCCGTCTGGCGTCTGGTCAGTTGTGTTGTCGGACGGATGCCACCTTTACTGCTTCTCGCAAGATATCTGCTCAGTTATCATTTAATTCTAGTGCGATATTGATCTGTGTTTTTTATTTACGTCTCGTTCAGTGTTCAGTGAAAATGGCGACTAAACGTAAGTCAGTGACAGTGACAATGGAACAAAAACTCCAAGCTTTGTTTCGTATTGATGGAGGTGAATCGCTTACTAAAATTGCAAAAGAGTTAGGCGTGGGAAAACAAACTGTTTCCGATTGGGAAAAAAAGCGACAGGAAATTGAAAATGTTTGTGCAAAAATGGTTAGTAAAGACAGTTTAGGTGGGAGAAGCACTTAAAAAAAAACAAAAAATGAAACCCCAGATGATGCTTCGTATGTGTTTGGTTTTACCAGCAACGAGAACAGGGTGTTCCATTATCGGGTGTAAATTGGCAAACAATCGCTCTGAAACTGATTGAAAAGTTAAAAGGAGACCCTAATTTTACTGCCAGTGTGGGTTGGCTGTCATGGTGGAAGGAATGACATGGCATCCGCCAACTCGGAATAAATGGTGAAATTTTGTCAGGTGACAGTGATGGCAGTGAAAAATTCAAAGACAAATTTGCAAGTTTCTCAGAGATGAAAACTTACAACCTTGTCAGGTGTTAAACGCTGATGAAACCGGATTAAGTTATAAAATGTTCCCAAAAAAACACTTTAGCTTCCAAATTATATTCAGTAGCAAAAGGCCATAAAGTTAAGAAAGAACGTATGACTTTGCTGCCCTGCAGTAATGCTTCTGGCGATCTAAAATTTCCACTTTTGGTGACAGGAAAATCCGCAAAGCCTAGGGTTTTTAAAAATGTAAATTTAAGTGTTCTACCGGCCCAATACAAGTTCCAAAAATCAGCGTGGATGAACAGTCAAATTTTTAAGGACTGGTTTTTTGAAAACTTTGTTCCAACAACAGAAAAGTTTTTAAAAGAGAAAAAACTCCCTCGAAAAGCAGTTTTACTAATTGATAATGCCCCATGCCACCCAAATTGGGTCATGGTGACATTTTTGTTAAATTTCTTACTCCTAACGTCACGGCTCTCATTCAGCCTATGGACCAGGGCGTGATAGAGGCGATAAAACGGCGATATAGGAAAAAGTTAATTTTATCGCTTTTGGAACAACAAGAAGCAGATCCAGCTACACAATTTATTGAAATTCTTAAAAAAGTGACTATAAAAGATGTCATTTATATGGCTGCAGAATTGTGAGAGGAAATTCAACCGTCTATACTCTAAAACAGCTTGAACAAATTGTGGCCTGAAATGCCACAGGAAAGTGAAAAAACCGACAGTCAACCTACTAATGACGACGCTGAATTTGTTCAGATTTTTCAACAATTGGAGGGTTGTGCCAAGTTGAAAGACACTGATATTTCCGAGTGGATTATCAGTGATAATGACATTGGTCATCAAGTGCTCAACGAGGACGAAATCGTCGCGGTTGCACTGCAAACTCAGAAAATGACAGCTCGGAAGAGGAAGACTACACAGCCCAACTCATGATGGGGCGGCTACAATGCTGGAGGGGTTGATGACCTACTTTGAGAAACAAAGTGATACGTCAACTGCAGAGCTACTGACCTTGAAACGCCTACAAGATCGTACTGTGAAACGACGTCATTCATCGTTGAAACAAAAGAACATTACGGACTTTTTTCACTAAGTTTTTTAAAGTTTATTTTTGTTTCAGTTTCATATTTGTGCGTTTATACAGTATAGTGTAAATTACTTTATGTGAACACATTTATTCAACGAGAAAGATGCTTTGATATTTATTCATGTCATACCTTTTCTGTTACAATTACAGGATTTTTTGCTAAATAAGCTATTAAATACTGTACTGTAAGCTATATTTAGGCCTCAATTTCACTAAAACTACAATTTAAATATGTTTCCTCGCCTAAAACACATATTGTATGTATTTGTTTGGCTTTTTCCGTCTAATCCGGACAGAGTCCAGTCCCATCAAGTCTGGATTAGTGAGACTGTATTGTATATATATATATATATGAAGTTAATATATTACTATGTAAGTAATTTTATCCACCATTAAGTGCAATAATTTTACCTTGAGTGATGAGGCACCTTTCGGTCAATTGACCATTGTCGAATCACTGATGTTTTTCTGTTGTGGATGTTCGGTCTGTGAAGTTGGTGTTTGTTGACGTTACGCGCACTTTTTCTTGATCTGTGTGTATGATATTTCTATATAGTATGTCTTCTGTATATGTAGTTTGTAGATTCATTAAGTTGTTGTGTAAGTTTTTATAAATGTGGTATTTTTCTAGTGAGTTTAGTTCTATTGGGTTGTTATTTATTTCCAGTATGGTTAGGTTATTTTCGTAATTTGTTATTTCGTGTTTATGGGATATTAGGTGTGCTGCAACATTTGATACTTTAGAATTTTTGTTTTTGAATGCTCTATAATGTTCTTCAAATCTTATTTTAAATGTTCTGGTTGTTTTTCCTATGTAAAAAGCGTTACAGTTGTTGCATGTGATTTTGTAAATTCCTGATAGGTTATGTTTTTCTGAATTTGTTATGTGGTTTGTGTTATTAAGATATTTTATTATTTTGTTGTTTGGTTTGTAAGTTGGAGTGTAGTATTCTTTGTTGTATATATTTGTTATTTTTTCTATTTTGTTATTGGTGTATTTATATTTTAGGTAGATTTTTTTATTTTCATTATTTTCGTGTTCCGGTTGTAGTGTTGTGTTGAGGTTAGGTTTTTTTGTGAATTTATTGTATATATTTTTTATAATGTGTTTGTTGTATCCATTTTCTATTGCTATTTTTGTAATGTTATCTAATTCTTCATTTAATTTTTGTTTGTTATCCTGTGTGTATTTTATTGCTTTATTTATCATGTTACTGTAAGTGTTAATTTTGTGTGTCCAGGGTTGGTATATTACAAGTATATCGTCTACATATCTTGTCCATAGTGAGATATTGTGTGTGTTTATTATAGGTTTAATTATTATTTGTTCAAAGTGTTGTAAATATATTTCTGACATGACAGATGATATGGGTGAACCCATGGGGAGTCCTGTTGTTTGTTTATAATATTTATTGTTAACCTGCGCACCAGTATTATCAGGGATACCTAAAATCCACAAACCCAACACACCATTTAGACCACTAATAAATTTCACAACAGCACCATCTTACATAATCGCAAAAATTCTAGACAAAATCCTAAGATCTAAAATACATATCAACAACACATACAATATAAAAAATGGATACGAATTAATTAATAAAATAAAAACGATAAAAACAAACAGCAACACAAAAATAATAAGTTATGACATAACTAACAAGTACCCTAGTATCCCAATAGAAGAAACCATAGAAATAATAAAAAACAAACTGATACACAATAACGAAAAAAGAAACATAATAGATAGTATCATTACGCTAACCAAACACATATGTAACCAAAATTACTTCCAATTTAACAATAAATATTATAAACAAACAACAGGACTCCCCATGGGTTCACCCATATCATCTGTCATGTCAGAAATATATTTACAACACTTTGAACAAATAATAATTAAACCTATAATAAACACACACAATATCTCACTATGGACAAGATATGTAGACGATATACTTGTAATATACCAACCTACCATTCACAACGAACACGTCATAATATTAAACAAACTAAATACATACAACGAAAACATACAATTCACCGTTGAAACAGAAACAAATAGAACAATCAACTTCCTCGACATTACTTTAAATATAAATGATAATAAAATAGAAACTACAGTATACAGGAAACCTACTTCCAACAACACCACAATACACTACAAATCTAACCACCCCTGGACACACAAAATTAACACTTACAGTAACATGATAAATAAAGCAATAAAATACACACAGGATAACAAACAAAAATTAAATGAAGAATTAGATAACATTACAAAAATAGCAATAGAAAATGGATACAACAAACACATTATAAAAAATATATACAATAAATTCACAAAAAAACCTAACCTCAACACAACACTACAACCGGAACACGAAAATAATGAAAATAAAAAAATCTACCTAAAATATAAATACACCAATAACAAAATAGAAAAAATAACAAATATATACAACAAAGAATACTACACTCCAACTTACAAACCAAACAACAAAATAATAAAATATCTTAATAACACAAACCACATAACAAATTCAGAAAAACATAACCTATCAGGAATTTACAAAATCACATGCAACAACTGTAACGCTTTTTACATAGGAAAAACAACCAGAACATTTAAAATAAGATTTGAAGAACATTATAGAGCATTCAAAAACAAAAATTCTAAAGTATCAAATGTTGCAGCACACCTAATATCCCATAAACACGAAATAACAAATTACGAAAATAACCTAACCATACTGGAAATAAATAACAACCCAATAGAACTAAACTCACTAGAAAAATACCACATTTATAAAAACTTACACAACAACTTAATGAATCTACAAACAACATATACAGAAGACATACTATATAGAAATATCATACACACAGATCAAGAAAAAGTGCGCGTAACGTCAACAAACACCAACTTCACAGACCGAACATCCACAACAGAAAAACATCAGTGATTCGACAATGGTCAATTGACCGAAAGGTGCCTCATCACTCAAGGTAAAATTATTGCACTTAATGGTGGATAAAATTACTTACATAGTAATATATTAACTTCATAAAGTCAGTGCAACGGAAAAACAATGGATAACGTTAAATATCAAGAATATATATATATATATATATATTTATATAATTTTCCTTATAGAATTTTACTGGGTTGTTTGATATTATCAGATATATTATTTACGATAAGGCCCAGGATTCACAGAATACTGAAGTTTTATTACCAAAAAAGTCTTTTATAATAAGGTCTTCTTAATTGTTACCTATATTGATCCTTTTAAGTTGTAGTTTATTCTTAAGTATAATTTTTTTTTTGTACTTTGGTTTAATGGGTTGAAGGGAATGCTATAGGTTTATGTAAATGCTACCTGTATTCAAAATCCTTTCCCTAATCTGTAAAACAATAAGAATCAAATATACTCCTTACCAGTTGATCTACTTACAAAATTCCTCAGGGAATCTTTTGAGAACTAAACTAGAATTAGTTATAAAAATGCTACCAACTATTAACATTATGCTAGTGGACAAAATTATCATGGTTTACACTACACTTTTTAGGTGGATGGTCGTTCTCTACAAGGGTATACAAATTTCCAAGCAGTGGATTTATTAAGAGCAACAGGACTTACTGTCAGACTGACTTTAGAAAGGTATTTACGAGGTCCCAAGTTCGAACAATTGCAGCAAGCTATAGCTAACCATGAGCTAAAGCCACCTACCCCATCATCTCCTTCAGCTATGTCGTTACCCAAATATCCAATCAGTGCAGTGAGTATTATATTATTTATTAAAAAAGTATGTTCTTAAGTGTATATAATTTTTAAAGTTAGATATTAAAGTTATACATAATAGGTAAACGTCTTTGTAGGTATAAATTACCTTATTTAATTGATAAATGGTTTATTGGTTACTCAAGTACTTCATGTTCTAAACACTGGAATTTGATAATTTTGCATGCCATATTTAAGCTAAGTAATATTGGGTAGAACTTAGTCAGAGTTAAATTTGTATGTTCATTTACCTAAGAATAAAACAGATTTTTTATAATAGAAGTAATTAATTGTCTTCAGGATGATGAGAGTGTTGAGGTGGAGGTAGAAGGGGAGTCTCATACAACGATGGACTCTTTGGTGATAGCCGAGGTAGCTAATACTGAAGTCAATCTGGAAGATGTAGAGCTCCTGATAGATGATGACTATGAAGGACCTTTAAAACCAACAGTCGAAGCAGCGATCCAGGCTAAATGGAGCAAAATATTAGGTCCTGAAGTTGAAATTGTGGTAAGTATTTTGTTGATTGTTTGACAAACAATTTACTTAGGAGTAATTCCGTAAGTAAATGTTTTAAATTTTATGTATAAAATAATTCAAAATTTGGAAAGGTTTAACTTTTTATGTTTTAAACAAAATACCTCTCACTATTCATGTGTCACAAACTGTCTAAGACTCTTCATATTCCATCAACAAAATTTTTTTAATGTGTTGTAATTCTTTACATGTGTGTTTTATGTCGTCGTTTCCTTGAAATAGTTCCTACAAATTTTCCACGTTAATAGATGCAATATCACTTGTAAAACTAAAAAAATTGGGTCTACTCCAAAAAATTGGCTTAGGCGTCACAAGACATAAATTAGAAAAAATGTTAAAAATTAGCAAAAAATTGAAACAACCGTTTAAACGGTTGCAATGGTTACAACTGTTTAAAGTAAATGTTTCTTTATATAACATAGCAGTACTTTACAGTACAGTAAAATATAGCTATTTCACCTAGAAAATGAACCTACAAAGTAGATAGTTAAGATAGGTTTAATAGTAAAAAAACAATAGGTTTACCAACTAACATTAACTTTTCAACATATTATTACTGTAGATGTAATTCTCCATAAACTTGTTAATGAAACAGAGTATTATATTATACTTCATTACTATATGGCTGTATTACAATACAGAAACAAAATATCTGGCTAGGACAAAATTAAGAATTAATTAAAATTTTATCTACTGACGGGTAGTCGGTCAACTTGTAGGGATTGATGTGTCTGTTAAAATGCAGATGGCCTAGTTTGCGTATCAGAAATATAATTTTTTTATTACCAAATCTGTCATACTTTGAAGTTGTATTGTATAGCTATATAGAAATGTGCATAGGTGTATCATGTTTGACAAATTTTAATGGTTTGTGTTCAGGGTTACCTAATGGTAAAGCTATATTTCTTTATTATCAAACCTGTCTTAATTGGGCACCTTAGGAATGTTTAAAATAATAACTTTTTTGTTGTATACAATAATACGTTGTTTTATAAAACACTATTCAGTTTATATAGGTTAGTGTATTGGTTTATTGAGTTTATGTTTCCATTTTTTAAAACTTTTAACAACTATAACTGTATAAATCAACTATGGCATAATGTTTAATTTAGATAAATGAAACCTTTATACCACAAATAACTTTTTCCTTCATTTAAAACCTTATGTATTTCAATTGCATAGCAATTATCCTCAGAGGTAATTTAGTATTTTGTAATTAATTTGTGTCTAATTTTGTATTTAATAATTTGAAAAATACGAACCTCTATATAACGAACCTCCAGATAACGAAATCCTCTATATAACAAATTTTTATCTTGTCCCATGACATTTTAGAAGTTATACTGCTTATTTACCTCTATGTAACGAATTTCGGACCTCTCAATAACGAATTTTTTTTCTATTTCAACCGAAGAAATGTAGTGTTGTATAGGCAGCTCACAATTGCATTTCCAGGAAATTGTTTATTTTCAGCAGGAAGGTCAACAAAACCAAGAATGGTAGGCGAATCACATGTCGGCAATTGACTGCATGTTATAGTTCGGTTCAGTTAACACGTTCAGCATGGCTAGCGTTCTGGCACGATCTGGGTTTCCTTACAGATGTGTTCCCAGCTTATTTCCTTAGATAGGGCGAGCTCACCGGCACGCTTACTCCCAGGCTAATTGAAACTTCTCTAGTGTTGATATATTTATAAAGGTTTGATTTTTACGCCAGTGCTTTAAAAGAGTTTAGAGAACATTGTACCTGAGTTGTTTTTAAATCCGACCATCCCAAATTAACTTTTGATGCTTCAACTGAAACAATGATTCAGGAAGATTTATGAACAGATTTAATTTGGTTTAACTTTTATATTTTAATGTTTTTTTTTAGTTTGAACCATTTAACGCGGCAGAATATCCGGTAAAAACAACGATCATAAAAATTAACCAAGTTTTCTGAACTTACACAAGAATAAACGATAACTGTCCTGTTAAGAGTTAATAAACCAACTGGAGTCATTGACAAAATGCTTGTACGTCCAAACACCTATTGTGCCAACATAAGATTGTAGTAAACCAATGTCAGCTTATCTCGGCTATAAATAGTCTCGGACGTGACATATGTATTATCTTTGACTCCGTTTACATTACGATCTCCGAAACACTTGGGACAAAAAGAAACAAACATTCTGAGTGAAACGTTGAGTCCTTATTTTAGTATGTAATATATTTTAGTAGTAGGGTCTTTAGTTTTGTATATAAATTTTCTTTTTTCTCTGTTTTTTATTGTGTTTTCTTATTTGTCATACAGTAATTTATCATTTGTATTATTTCTTTTTTAAATTGTGACCCGATAAATAAAACAATATTTTAGAGTCTAATACACTGTTCTGATGTCACCAATAAAAATTTATATGTTAGAAATAAAATTATTGAGATGAAAACAACGAAGTCAATAATTAGATGCTTCGACAGGCTATGCAACCCGCATGGCGTTTCACTGCCGTCAAAGCTAAAACAGGCAGTAGTTTGATGAGATCACCAATATCGCCGCCGTGTTGAAAGTGTTAATAAATGTAATACGGTTAATAAATAATACAGTTACTAAATTACAGCCTATTGAGTTTGCTTCGATTAAATTCCACTACGTTCAAGACATGCTTCCTGAAAATGAATTGGTGAGTGTACTTATTTACCAGTAAGTTTTCATAAGCATTAGATAACTTATCATAATAGCCTATACAGAGTAGACCCTATGAAAAATATTGAATGTGGATATCTAATACAATGAAGAAACATCAATAAAAATTTTTTAACAACTTGAATTTCAAATAAATTGAGACTTTATAAAACATTATCCTATATTAACATTAGCCTATTACACTAACTACGCTCGTGATATTATACTGTATCCCTTTTATTACCGCAGGTAGTGCGATATGTGTAAGATGGGGTTGGAGCATTCTTTACAACACAACCTCTCAATAACGAATACCTCTCAACAACGAATATTTTCTCTGGATAATCGACTTCGTTATACAGAGGTTCGACTATATTTTAGTACGTCCAAAATTACCAGATCCAAGTACTGCAAAACCGCCTAAACTTCCTCATGGCTCCTTTCCGTGCAATAGACCTAGATGCAAAACATGTCCAATACACATCCCAACAAATAGTTTCCATAGCCTAGCAACCAATGTAGACTTCAAGATTCAGGGTCATCATACTTGTACATCCAAAAATGTAATATACCAGTTGCAAAGTAAATTTTGCCCGGGACAGTACATAGGCCTTACCACGGGTGGTCTGAGCATCAGAATGAATGGTGTTGAACAGACATGACGTTGGAACCATGAACATAGACAGGCCAACCGCTCAACAAGCTGCTAGTTATAACATCATATCTTTCAATGATTGTTATACCACCAAAATAATTAGGGCCCTCCCCCCTGATTGCAACCTTTTCCTTTTACCTTCCCCCTAACTTCTACCATTTTTAACAACTCCATTTACCTTACTTCTGACAGACTATTAATATCTAGTTTCAAATAATCAATATTTATACAAATCACATATAGTACTATATCATAAACTATAAATCTTTGAATCTGTGACGTTTGGATATTTATATACATCTGTGGTTAACTTCAGTCTTTTCTTTTTTGATTGACAAAGATCATGTTTGATCGAAATATTTCAATAGTGTATCAAGTTTTTATATGTGTTTATTTCCAAGAGATTGCAGTTTTGGACTATTGCCATTAGGTAAGTCTGTCAGTCTCCTATCTAGTCCAAAAATTCCTAAATAAGCTTTAAGCTCTACTAGAACTAACCTATATATATATATATATATATATATATATATATATATATATATATATATATATATGAAGTTATTATTATTAATTGTAAATAATTTTTTCCACCACTAAGTGCAATAATTTTACCTTATGTGATGAGGTACCTCTCGATCACTTGACCATTGTCGAATCACTGATTAATTTCACTTGTGTCTTCGCGGCCATCTTTAAATCGTTTAAACCACTCAAACACTTGTGTTCGCGATAAACAATCATCGCCGTACACTTGTTGCAACATTACAAACGTTTTACTTGCAGATTTTCCAAGTTTGAAAAGATATTTGATGTTAACACGCTGTTCTTTCTGTACACTCAACATTTTTCCGACGCATAGACAAAACGTCAACTACTTAGAACAGACGCCATGGGCACACTGAGTGCAGGAGGCAGATGAAACTCGAGCAGTAGGCGGAGCAAGAGTCACGTGACAGGCCAGGCGACTTTCAGCCTTATTGCATTCGTTTTATTGTTTCACCGGTGCTAGTTCGGTTTTTTTCTAGCCTCACCTCGTATTTTTAATTTTTTAACTATATTACAAGAAAACATATCACCATATTTAATATATTATTATTATATATATATATATATATATATATATATATATATATATATATATATATATATATATATATATATATATATATATATTCACACCAGAAAAATTAAGAAAAATTAATCAGTGATTCGACAATGGTCAAGTGATCGAGAGGTACCTCATCACATAAGGTAAAATTATTGCACTTAGTGGTGGAAAAAATTATTTACAAGTAATAATAATAACTTCATATATATATATATATATATATTTTAGGTTAGTTTTGGTTGGTAAAGATTATTTAGATTTTTTGGACTAGGAGACTGACAGACTTACCTTGGTAAGAGTCCACACTGTAGTCTTGAAATAGAAACACATAAAAGCACTTAAACAATGGTAAAGACCACTGTGTGGTTGAAATATATCATTGTTTAAGTGCTTTTATGTGTTTCTATTTCAAGACTACAGTGTGGACTCTTACCAAGGTAAGTCTGTCAGTCTCCTAGTCCAAAAAATCTATATATATATCAGGGTGTCTAGTGACCGGGAAAACCTGGAAAAGTCAGGGAATTTTAAGATTCTGGAAAATTCAGGGAAAAGTCAGGGAAAATTTTAAAAAATCGGGAAAATATTTATTTTGATTAGAAACAAACTAAGTGGCCATTGCTCTCGAATATTTGGTATTGTAAGCCAGCGGTTTAGGGGCAGGGCAGTCAGGAAATAACACTTCTTTATTTAGATGCCCATTATTTATTTGATAAGCCCAATGCTATGACTTCAGGACTTATGTCAATAAATATTAAACGTGTCGAGTTGGTACAGCTGGGAGGTTTTAGCCTGGACCGTGGCCTTGGGGTGTGCAGTGGTTCTGTTATCATATGGACAGGTGGGGATAACAGATAACTCGGTCTGTTTCTGACCACACAGAACGCTGTGTAAACATTCGTAGCCAGCTATTTGTCTAGACTCGTGATAGTATGTGTTTTATTTGACGGTGATTATTTGTACACTGTTTATTTCAACATGGAAGGTTCCAGTTTTCATTGCCGTAGCGGGCAAGCGCGTCATGCAGATGTCGTCATTACCTCCCCTCCTTCCTTAGGATAAATATAAACTAAAAGATAAAGTGACTGAAGCAAAGATTATATGGTGCGTGAATTTAGTAATGCAACACTTCTTTACGCAATGCAGAAGGTAGTGTGCCTCTTTCTAAGGATGTTCCCTGATAGCACCATTGCACAGAACATGAGATTGGGGAAAGATAACATTTCCTATAGTGTTGTAATCGGTTTATCAAATTATATTAAAGACCTGTTACTGACATCATTAAATTCAAATTCTAACTATGTAATTGGCTTTGATGAAAGTTTAAACAAAATATCACAAAGAGCCCAAATGGATTTGAGTGTTAGGTATTGGGATGCAGAGACGGATGAAGTGAAAGCTCGATATTTTGGTTCTGTGTTCCTTACAGACACGAAAGCAAAAGAGTTACTCAATTCGTTCTTCAAAGTCTGGATTTATTCAAGATCCTTCAGATATCAATGTAAACTGGGCTTTCTATAGACATCTAAAAGAGGAAAAGTCAGGGAAAACTCAGGGAATTTCTTCAAGCTATTTTACTAGACACCCTGGAAAAGTCAGGGAAAACTCAGGGAATATCTTCAAGCTATTTTACTAGACACCCTGTATATCTGCCTCCTGCACTCAGTGTGCCAGTGGCGTCTGTTCTAAGTAGTTGACGTTTTGTCTATGCTTCGGAAAAATGTTGAGTGTACAGAAAGAACAGCGTGTTAACATCAAATATCTTTTCAAACTTGGAAAATCTGCAAGTAAAACGTTTGTAATGTTGCAACAAGTGTACGGCGATGATTGTTTATCGCGAACACAAGTGTTTGAGTGGTTTAAACGATTTAAAGATGGCCGCGAAGACACAAGTGATGACGCTCGCACTGGCAGACCATTGTCAGCAAAAACTGATGCAAACATTGAAAAAATCGGTAAACTTGTTCGAGAAGATCGCCGTTTAACAATCAGAGCAATGTATGAGTTGACAGGAATTGACAAGGAAAGTGTTAGGCAGATTCTTCGGTTTCAACATGAACAAAGTGTGTGCAAAAATGTTTCCAAAGTGTTTCACAATTGAACTGAAGGAACGCCGAAGAATGATTTGTTCTGACATCCTACAAAACATTGAAAGTGATCCCACCTTTTTACAAAATGTTATTACTTGTGATGAATCGTGGTTTTTTACTTACGATCCCGAAACCAAACGCCAATCGATGCATTGGAAATCTCCTGATTCTCCACGACAAAAAAAGCACGAATGTCAGAATCGAAATTCAAGGCAATGATGATTGTTTTTTTTTTATGTCAAAGGGATTGTACACATTGATTGGGTACCAGAGGGACAAACAGTGAATCAGTATTACTATATTAGCGTCCTGACTACCCTACGTGAGCGAGTACGGAGAAAACGGAACGATTTGTGGAAAAAAAGACATGGATCCTGCACCAAGACAATGCCCCAGCTCACAATGCGTTGTCAGTGAAGACGTTTTTAGCCAATCACAACATTCCCATCTTAGACCATCCACCCTGCTCACCTGATTTGGCCCCCTGTGATTTTTTTCTTTTCCCTAAAGTCGTCAGCTTTGAAAAAAACTAGATTTGAGAGTGTTGAAGCAGTAAAAGAAAAAGCGACGGAAGTAGAAAAAAGCACCTATTTAACCCGTTATATGTATAAATAAATGTCTCTGATGTTAATTTATGCATTTTTAGGTTGGTCAATTGTGTAAGTTTGGAGAAGGAGGAGGCTTAGGCATCAGTTTAGAGGGAACTGTGGATGTAGAAGATGGACAGGAAGTTAGGCCCCACCACTATATTCGTTCAATTTTACCTGAAGGGCCAGTGGGTCAAAATGCTAGGCTTAAATCTGGAGATGAGCTTTTAGAGGTAAACATATATGTAGTAATTAATAATTATAATACTTAGTAACATTGTTGATTTTTGTGATATACTAAAATCCATTTTGAATACTGAATTCAATACTAACCTTATAGAATTATACCGATATGTCTTAAATTTTATGAAGGAAGACTATTAGCATCACAATTGATATAAATTAAGTACAAGGAAATACATTTTATACTAAAGTGTTTTTATTAGTGTTAATCAGTTTATGGGTTTGAACTAAATACCAGAAAAATATTATTTACATTAAATTTTTTTTTAATATATAAGTGCATGTATGTGTGTGCATGCTCATGCTGTGTGTGTGTGTATGTATATAAATAATATTAAAATGGGATGAATAGAATTTTAGTTACAGTGGAGTTATTGTCTGAATAGACACTTCAAAGTACAGGCATATCAGAGATTAGTATATACTTATAATTTATGAAAAAATTTAGTCTATGAAACAAATATAAAAACAAGTTTTATATATATTAAACAGATAATTTATATATTACTCAAATAATTACAGTAAACAACCAAAGGTGCTCTCACTACTGTGTTTTGAATCATATTTTATTTTACTGTCAAACATTTTAAATAATTTCTGAATGAATAGTTATTTTTAAATAAAACATTTTTTTAAATTATTGATTATATGATATAAACAAATTTGAATATGTCAATGGATTGCATAGAAATCTAGTTTTTGTGTTGCTGCTTCAGAAAATAGATATGTCAGTTTCTTGAAAACATTGTATAGTTAAGAGAAATCTTGTCCTAACATTATAGTGTTTAATTGAAAACAATATATTCAGCACCAAGCCTCCCACTAACGATTGTAACTGGATAACAGGATTGGGATATCTCAACAGCCAAGAGTAGGCATTGGGTAAAGTAAAGTAAGTAAAAACAATCTAAAATGTCGTTTGTCCTTTGTGAAACATAAAGTTGAAATTTTAAAATTAACAAGCAATAGATTGAATCACAATTAGTTGTTAGCAGATTAAAAATAATGATAAAAACCTCTGCTTATTAATTATTCTCAGTTGGTCCTATAGTGTGTTTTACAATTTGAGAAAAGATTGAGTAACAATAAATCTTATCATATTGTTAAAACAGGTAAATGGGCATCGTCTTTTAGGGATGAATCACATTGAAGTAGTAACAATTCTCAAAGATCTGCCTGTAAATGTTAGGATGGTTTGTGCTCGAAGAACTGCTGATGCTCAACCTTACCGCTTGATTGACACTTCACAAGATCGCGCAGCATTTGCCGCCAGGGTAAATATTTTTATGGAGAAAAGACTAAATATTAAGAAGAAACATTCTTTCATAACACCAAAAACAGCTTAATTAATAAAAAGAAAGATATAATCATTAGAAACAAAATAATTCTTTTTCATTGTTTTATTATATATAGATAATGTTATAAGCTTAAAAATACATTTTAATTCAAAGAAAATAAGTTGTAGTTAAAGTATTGACTATATTATAAACAAATCAACAAAAAATCAAACTGTTGATTACAACTATTAAAGATAAAATTGAACTCTATTCTTAGTAATAAATTAATTTATTATTAATTTAGACATATTTCAGTAACTATCTGTAAGGCACCATCTTCAGAGTGTATATTAGTATACAGTAACACCTTGATAATCCAGTTTAGGAGAATAGGGAATGACAAATTACAAAACATTTACAGGGGTAATGAATTAGACAAAGTAAATATTCTTACCAAAAGTAAACATAATTTATAAAATTAATTTGCTATAGGCTATAGAGAAAATTAATAAATATTAGTGCGATAATATTATATTAGCAACGTGCAATATGTCCACGTGTAGCCACACTTTTAAAATGTTATGTATATTTTCTGTATGAATCATTTACCGATACAACTTGTAATTTTTAAGAAGTTTCTGGACTTTTGGAGAATGTTTTTTTTTTCAAACAGTATGGGAAGATTTATAACTGTTGTTTGGTTTTGTTAATTTATAAGTTTACTTATAGTGAGGTATAGAATTGTATGTTTTATTAATTTTAAGTAATGCGTTCCAAGACTCTTTTCATCAGTCACACAACCCGCATAATAATCACAGCCTAAATTGTTGAAAAATTTTTAAAAAAACAAAAATTTCACAAACTAACAATTTTTTATCTTCACTAACAGGGAATTATAGAATGTTGTTGATAAATTAGGGAGTTTTTACTGTAGTTTTTTGTCACTATAAATAAGAATATTTTTAGACTAAAAAATAAGTCTTAAATAGATGGGAAAACGGTTGATAATCGTGTCAAAGATATTTATTTTAATAATGGAACATTTCGGCAACTAGTTTATGAAACCTGAAAAAATAAAACATTGATTTTAATTACGGCTATAAAATACTAGTACACTCATTACAGTAATAAAACTCAGTCAAATTATAATCACTCAGTAATAAAAAATTATAGTCAAAAATTTTAATGCAATAACCCACCAAAGTATTAAGATTCATAAAACCAAATAAAAATTTTAAAAAACGGTAATAACACTAAGAGAACACAATATTTACATATAAAAGCACTCAATAATAAGAAAATAAATCAAAAGAAGCGACAATAAGATTAACCATACAAATTTGTATGGTTTTATGAATCTCAGCACTATGGTGGGTTATTTGTATTAAAAATTATGACTATAATTTTATTGGGTTTTATAAAGTATTAAATTACTGTAAAATTAATGTAGTAGTATTTTACATGTGTAATTGAAAGCAATGTATTGGGTTCAGGTTTGATAAGGGCAAGAAACTAGTTGCCAAAACATTGCATTATTAAAATAAATATCTTTGATTCAATCATCAACCATTTTTTTATTTAATTAAATATTTAATTTGAGTGATCAAATAAACATGAATTGCAAAAAATAGGACTATTTATGTTATAATTTGTTAATGATACTAATCAAGGTTGGCCACTTAGTTTTAACATATTACTGTAAGAAAATAATTTTAATAAAGTTCAACTCAAAATGTATTTTTCTGATAAAACAATTTTTCTGAATTGTCAACATCTTTTCAAATCAAATAAGTAAAGGACGAGAAGGCATATATTTAATTCTATTCAGCCACATCATGGGTAAATAATATAAAGTGGGTCCAATTAAAAATAAATTGTTACAAAACAATTTTTTTAATGAATATTATTTATACTGATGAATAGGTAGTATTATAGTCAGTGTACTCTCTGGCAATATGTATCCTGTTTTATTTTTCATAATGAAATTTATATTCTTCTGAATCATGTTGGTTATTTCTTTTAGTTGATCTGGAAAACGGTGTTGTTCAAAATAACCATAAACTATCTATAATAATAAATTACTTCAATTAATATTTTATGTTTGTAAATCATGATTTTTAAAAGTTTTTTCCTACTTATTTGTGTATTGTTTTGGTTTTAAAATAGCATTTCTATTAATTTTGAACATACTTCAAAGTTACAGGTTAAAGCAAGTTATGAAAATAAAAATAAACTTTATCAATGTACTGTGCGTTAGAATTAAAATATTTTTAGTATTAGATTTTAAAAAGAAACATATGAAACATATATAACAACTTTTCTTTAAACAGCCAAACTTTTTTGTAGCCTTAATTTAAATGAACACTATTTTAGTCTATAAATAACATATCAAAATAATTATAGTAAGTGTATTAATATTTAATTTAATAATTTAAAAATTGTTCTACATACTAAGCTTATAATTATTGGATATGTAACTTTTTTAGGTTTCAAAATTTTTTGACTGCTAAAAAAATACCATGTTAGATAAAAAAGTAATACTATTTATACATGTTGTTTGCTAACATATTTACTTGTTTTCCCTCCAGAGCTTGCTTGGAGGTAGCCTGCAAAATTTAATTCCCGCTATGGATCGTCTAGTAAAGGCCAAATCTGATGGTTCCCTGGCTTCCACCGCAACAGCAACAACAGAACCTAGCCTCTCCAAACTAAAATCTCGCTCCTTGGAACCACTTACCGGCCTTGCTATGTGGAGTTCTGAACCTCACATCATAGAATTAACAAAAGGAGAGCGAGGACTTGGGTTTTCCATTCTTGATTATCAGGTACGGACTTGCAACTCGTACCATTTTTATCTGTAATTTAAAATTATTGTTTAAATTTAAAATTACTTGAGATTTCTCTATAACATTCATTTATACCTGCAGTTATTTATATCTTTTGTCATAAAATTTACTGATAAAATGTTGCCTAAATTAAATTAAACTGAAAATTGTCTTTTATGGTATAATGTGCTAAAATATGGTATAAAATGTTAAACATACATTAAACACTAAAATACCTAGTTTTAGTAATAATAAAAATATACGAAAAAAACAGGAATAAAATTTAAATTTGCTAACATTTTAGAACTTATAAAAAATTGTGTACAATTTAATGTACCTTTCTCCTTGTAGGTTTGTTAGAATGTTTAAACAAGAAGTTTTAGTATCTTCACAAAAAATTTTGTAACAAAATGACATTAAAGAAAAAAATAGACAATTTTAAATAATATGAACTAAACATAACTATACTAAAAAATTAAATATAAACTAAAATAAGTATTAGAATATATTTCACCGTTTAATAAATAAAATATTCTGTTATAATAATATTAATATCCTACAAAGTACATTTATATCAATAATGTTTTTTAAACTTAAAAAAATAGCTTTTCTATGATGAGATTTAAAGTAAAAAGCTGGTACAAAAGTACAGCATTATTTGTTGTATACGAACTTTAAACATTTTTTTAAACCTTAGGTTGATATTTAAAATTCTATTAATTATTATGGATAATTTTTATTTAAGGTTATATAGTTAGTTATATCATTACATAAATATATAATTAATTTGAAAATAATGGAGTAACTATGTATATATATATAATGAAATAAACATATCAGATTAGGGATATTATTTAGAAAATAATGACTTAGTGTGAATTTTTATAGCTTTGAGTTTTGTCCTTTGTAAATAATTAAAATGTTGGAGAATCAATAGATGAAAGAAAATTGTTAGCAATTGTTGTTGGAATAGATAAAATTATGGTCTGAGAATTATGAATAGTTAAGAGAACACATTATCAGAAAATATATACATAAAAGTAAAACAAATAAAAGAAGATATGTTTCCCATACTTTGCTCTTTATATGTTATACTAAAATCTTGTTTACTCAATGTGACTTATTTTTACTATTTATTCTCAATATTAATATTTATATTTGATAAAAATTATTACATATAATATATGTTGTATTAAATTTATAGGCGCATTTTATATAAAATTTCTTATTTGTTAATCCATTTATATATACGAATTGTTTCCTGACAAAGTAAAACCAAACATTAGTTGAACAGTTTTTATCCTGTATTAATAAGCAATTTAAATCACTAAATTATTTCTGAATTTATTTCATTTTAAACATTAAAAAAAATTAAAAAAATTTAATTTTTTCAAAAATTTGTTTAATGATGAGCTGGTTGCTAATCACTTATTACAATTTGAAATTACTTTTAACCAACCATTCTAGTAATATAAGATATTAAATTGTTAACTTACACATGGAGGTAATGTTTTCGTCTAACAAAAAACAAATAGGCAAAAATGTTACCTCCAAGTGTAAGTTAACAATTTAACATCTTATATTAATAGAATGTCTGGTTGAAAGTAATTTCAAATTATAAGAAGTGATTAACAACCAGCTCGTCATGAACAACAATGAAGTGTTGAAATATATTTTTTTAATAGAATGTTTATTTGATACAGTTGGAATTAACTGATGTATAAAATTACTTTTTGTAATCAGAAACCATTACCATGATATTCAACAACAAAATTTTGCATGTTTAAATATATTATAGATTAATAAAACATATGATGGGAGTGGGTTAATAATACAAACATAATTGTTAAAAGAATTTAAACGTTTCTCTCACTTTTGTTAATTTATAAAAATATTAAATGTAAACAGTTGCTTGCATGGTTTGGCAACACATATCGTTTGTTTTAGTTTCATTTGCTATATTTTAATAATTCATTTTTCACTCAAAATATGTTAGAATTTATCCCTCCTAATAATGCTAACAGCATTGACGCTTTTCAAAGCATCCACAGTATGGAAAGAAAAGGAAAAAATAATAACTGTATCACAAATTATTAAGTCTGTGAACCAAAACATAATTTTATCTGTTGACTTGTCATCAAACACAATGAAACTTGCTTGTCCAGATAATTTTTTGATGTTGCTGTAGTTTAAGCATTAAAATGTCATTTTGTTTTAATTGAAGCATTTACACTCATGTTAAAGTAAATGATTTTTTTTGATAAATAACCACGTATAGATCTTTTTATCATCACAGCTAATAATAATTCCGAAAAAATTAAATGATGAAAAATACCATCTTGAACTATTTTTCCAACTGCCATATATAGTCTTGAAGTATATTTGTTAAAGTACAGTTGAGTCTAGATAATTCGAGGTAGATGGGACTGAGACCCATTTCCCCTTTAAACATCACTGAAACAAAATTTGATTTTGCTTATTCGATGATATTCCAGTAAATAATAGTTATATTATCAACAGGGCTTATGCTAATTTAAAGCCATGTAAATAATTCTTTCTTCAGTAGGTCTTGAAATGAGGAAAGCAGAAGCGTATCAGGTATTCTGTGGAATCTATTGACTTCTGCTAAATGTTAAAATAATACAATTTCACTGATAAAGTAATTAAATACTTCAAAACTAAATTTTACATTCATATATATTTTGGAACAGTATTTTTTTTTTAATAAGATCCTTGTATTTGTAAACTGATGTATCTGTTTCTTGAAAGTTATTTTAAGATGCTGGTCACGTGCAACGAAATAGCCTGTGTAACGTAAAGTGTCCTTCAAAAATATTAGCATAATATTGAATCTAATTTGATTTAAAATAAATTGAATTGATTACTAAGAAATAGAAAACTTACTTTATATTGAGAATAAGTTGTATTCCTGAACTTCATATTGTGAGCTTTTTGCTTCTTATTTTGTATTAATTATTCTGTACTTCAAACTATTATTTACATCGTACTAAATACTTATCCTAACCTCATTCAAGGAGGATGACATTATTTTCCAAAACAAGTAAACACAATATGAATTGCTATAATTTTTTTCATTTTTTTTCTCATATTATATCTTAACTAAAGTAATTTCTTTCTCACATTTATATATATTTACTATTATATAAGTAAAGTAATTTATTTCTCATATTTATATATCATTACTAATATTGCTTCTATTAATTTGAGATTTTAAATTAGATGAGTTTTACAAATGAGTAAAACTTTCTACTTCATTTGAATGCTTCAATTTTTTAAAATAATCAATCGAAAATTTAATTCTATACATGTAAATGTGATTGTATTCAAATAGTAAATAATTTTTTAATTTATATATATTAGTTTAAATATATGTATTCCTAAACTCGGCCTAGCTATTTATAAAATAAGGTAATTACTATTGACTTGATATTTATAAATATACTGTAAATACCTATTTATTGAAAATCTTGTAGTACTAAATATTTATCTTTTACTATTTAATGAATTGAACAAATATGTCTTAAGTATAGTGCTAGTCTTCAACAACCTTTACTGAAATTGTGAATTAATCAATATTCTACATTAGAAATATTTTGATTTCCATTCACCAATTGATTGTTTTTAGAAACATTTCATAACTCAAGTGGATTAAGATTTGCAGTATGGTACAAAATTTAGTTATTTTTTTCCAATCTTGTCAGTAAGGTATATAATGTAATTTATAATAGAAACGTTAAAATTTTCCAAAAATACACATGGTTTACTTTCTGGCTTTGAAGTTAAAAAATTAAAATAAGATTTTTTAATATACTAAAAGCAGTATATAAGATTTTAGTATATTTATTATATCAGTCCTGTTTTGTTTTAAAAAGCTAAGTAAAACAGAGATTTAAACATTTGACATTTGTAAGAGCTTTTTGGATTTTCATATTCACAGTAATCCCTGAGTGTTAATACCATACAGACTGTTTAGCATTATAGTGTTTTAAAATATTGTCAATAATAATAAGGTTGTAATTATTACATAAATAAATAATTTGAATCTGCTTCCTTGTCTAGTTAAAAAAAAAAAACAACTCTTGATTCAACATTTTACTTTTGTTTTTGTGGTTATTTGTATCTAAACGTATGTAAATGAACATATAAATTAAAAGAATAGCTATTCTATTATTACGTTGAAGCTATTTTTATAATTTGAATTTTTAAATAAAGCAAATATTTTAAACAATAAATATTTCTCAACCGTTCAGCTAGTTCAGTGAATAGATTAACTATTTTATTCAAGAGTGTAAAAGTTATATAAAATTGTATAGTCTTATACAAATATTGAAGATGAACGACAGAGAATAAATAAAAATAATTATTCTATCTCAATCGTCACAATAACTTAAAAAGTTTAGAACATAGCTATTATGAGAATTTTTTTTTTATATTAAGAAATGCTTCAAGTTCAGACCCTTCTCTAATTGTAACTGAATTTTATTGTTTTTATGCTGGAAACTTTGATCATATTCAATGTGGATGTGAACATTTCACAATGTTGCTTCATTGTACATAAAAATCTGGAAACAAATCCTTGATGCTTAGGCTATGGTGGCAAAAAAAATGTGATTGGTAACAACAATTTTGTTTGTTTCTTGTTGTCAAAAAAAAAAAAACTCATGGAAAAGTAGTGTGGACAGGGATATTGTGAGAAAGAAGCAACACTTAAGGTACTTGGATATTTTTATCACACATTGTTTGGGATCTCACAGACTACTAATTATTTTCACAAACACTGTTCATGTTGAAAACACAAATCAGCATCATACCCTTTAGAAGTCCTTTTCAAGCTTCAGTGAATTCAGTTATTTAAATAGGTTTGAGTTCAGTGTCAAAAGTTTTAGTAACAACACGTTCATTTAAAAAAAAAGGGTTTGGGTCATATGATCCAACTTTAATCAATTTTGCAGCAAACCACATCAAGACATAACCTAAAAGAATTCTTTGTGTGTTCTCGTTTAAGAAATAGAGCACAAATTACATAGTAATAGAATTTAAAATTTACTGGCCTGAATTAAAATTAATTTCAACAGCATTTTTAATTGTTAACAAGAAAAATATTGTCAAAAGTGAAACAAGGTAATAGAGCTCGGTTTGCTCCTGGATTTACTTAATTACTGCAGCCATCTTTGCTCTTGTGTGTTTTGTTGTTAAATCGTGCCAATGCACAGAATAGCTGCAGGCAATTAATCATGGGGTTGACAATGGCACAGTACTTAAGGGTTTCTGTTGATTCATTGATTTTCTTTTTTCTTTAAAGTTGGTTCTGCTGGTGTTAGTTTTTTATAGTTTCTATTTCTAGAAATGTTTTGTCCATTTTGATTGTTATACCTCTTTTGCACACTTATTACAGTTGTGTTGTTTTTAAATATGAGATCATGTTATCTGGCATCTCTGTAATAATGAAACTTTTTCAAATTTAGTTATTCGGTTCTGCATATTAAGAAGAATTTTTTTTATATCGGTTTATTTCTTTTATCACACAATACCCTTTACAAAGAAGCAGACATTTCTGTAGTTTTGTCGTGTTCAACATTATGTTGAAATGTTTTAGTGCCTGAATAATTTTAATATTAAAATATGAACCCCCTATCTGAGGTAAGAAATATAGTTCCTGTTTTATAATTTTAAAAGTAAACTCCCGATTATCCGTGGAATAGGGTGGCCCGGCAACGCCGGAGAACGAATTCCCCGGATAATCCGCTATGAACAAAGAATACGCAAAACGATCGATTGTTATACCATAAGTTACACTAATAATGACCCCGGTTAATGCAATTCACAACTAATCTTCAGAGGACAAAATAAATACAGAAAATAATTTAAAATGTCGATGTATTCGTTCGTTGACGGATTATAACATGTACATTTATATGTCTAACTATTTACAATACGTACATAAGTATATGTCAAAAGTAAGTATGTATGTACATATGTAATTTCCTTTACACATAATACTTTCACTTTTTAACAAAAAAAATCTGTCACTTTCGTCTGTGTTTTTGTGAGCATTGATTTAGCTTTAATGTGCGATCTAAGTTTCTTGAGAACCATTTTGTCGCACAGTGTCTACTTGTGTCACAAAGCCATAAAGATCGATAATGTATATGACAGACAAGGATAATGCATATGTCGCGTCCTAGACTATTTATAGCCGAGATTAGCTGACATTTGTTTACAATCTTAGGATACACGTTAGGTTTTCGGGCGTCCAAGCATTTTGTCATTGTCTCTTATATACAGTAGTCTGCTTGCCCCTTTTATTTCGCTGGCCCACATCAGGATGCTTCCCTTTCAATGTAAAAATTAGTACGTACATATTTACATATCTATTCTCTTCATCTTAACTTCTATTAAGCCTTATATGTATTTACGTCGTAATTCACCGTTTGGAAATTTAAACACATGAATCTGATTGGAATAAAAATTGGATATTTGTAAAACAATGGCAGACCCCGGATAATCCGCAAACCGGTTAATCCGCCCTCGGATAATCGGGAGTTTACTGTAATTTCAGAGTAATAAAAAAATGACAGTGTAAGTTGAGTTAGATTTTCTTTATTTGTAGATGTAAGAATTTTATTTAAGTTTTGAACAAATAAATACAAAAATATCATATCAGTCAATTTTTTTTGTTTGCTATGTACATATTGCTGCCAGCAATTTAGAAAACATTATTCTTTTGTTGTCAGTGTGATTATCAAGGTGTCAGGACATAGAAATTTGGGGTGTGAATGTGTTGACTGTATTTCAAAACAATTTGTAATTATTAGCAAAAAAAAAAAAATTAACTGATAAAGCCTGTTATCTAAGTTAAATTCAATATTTTGTAGTAAAAATATGTATAATAGATATGTTAAATTAAGTTAAAGTAAAGAGAAACATATTCACAATTTATATTGTCAATAAAAAAGTAAATAAGAGAATGCGAGTTATCTCAATAGAAAAAAAGGAATAATAAATTTTTATATATTTAAATATATTGTTCTGCCTTTTTTAACATTACAATATTTTTCTTTGTTGATGCATTTCTAAATGGCTCTAGTTTCAAAACTTGAATATTACTGTTCGCTAAATTTTGAATTAGTCTTTATATACTGTTATATAACAGAAAAAAACTAAATCTATTATGTACCAAGGTTTGGGTGAATGATACTATTTAAGTTTTGAAAATAAAGTCATTCCGAAACATGTTAACAAAGGAAAATATTGTAATGTCAAGCAAGGCAGAAAAATGTCCTTGAATTTATACAAATTTTCTTAACAGAAGTATATATAAATTTTAGTTTACTAATCTTTTTTCTTGCTACAACTCAGATGCTGTATTGCATCTACACCGTATTTTAAGCAATTCTACTGCTAATATTTTAACAACTAAAGAAAAGATTATATAAAATAAACCTAATATTGATTTAGGTTATTTTTTTAATAATCCTAGTAGAACTCAAAGCTGATTTGAAATTCATTGAGTTGTATGGAGCCAAAAAATATATGATTTGTGTTAAGAAGAAACATGTTATTTTTATGATGGAAAAATAATTCCGTTCTAACTATTGCTCTCCAAAGTAAAGGGCCTTCAAAGGCTCCTTGGCTTCTTCCACTATAAAAATATTTTTTTTTTTTTACAATAGGTTCTATCCCTACTACCATGTTCTACAATATCTCTTCTATACTCTCAAAATGTTAAAACCACCAGTTATTGCGGTGTTACAAAAATCAGGGTCAAAGTTGGCGATATCAAGTGAGTTTGTGCAAACTATAGACCAGGTGTTCTCAGTCCAAAGTTTTTAGTACGCAAACATGAGAACAGTTTTTTCCTGCCCTCAGATTGTTAGGAATTGAAATAGCAGTTCATTGGCAATGGTGTTTTTGAAGAAAAAAAGAAGAATAAAGCTCATGAGTTGTGGAAAGCAGTTGAAAAGGACAAACTTTCTACACTCGGGCTACAAAGGTTTATGCTCAGAAAATATTGTGTTTTTTTATTTACTTATCTCTGTGAATGTCTACATTCAGTAAGCTGAAGTTCATAAAACACAAGTGCAGATCTAGGTTAGTGAGTGAGAACGTTGAAAACATTTTGAGAACTTCAGTTTTTTCCAAACCTGCTTACAGAGATGGCATATTAAAACTGTGAAAGATTTCGCTTGTTGGCTTCAAAGAATTAACAAATTCAGTTATTTAGGAAATACATTTTCCTACTTTTATTATACAAAACAATTGAATTTTTTTAGTGATGTAATAAACTCATGTTATAATCATACTGTTTGTAAGCTATTTAATGTCACTTGTACTTGCGGCCTTGAGGAAAACTTGAAGCAAACTATTTGGCTCTCTAAGAAATCCTAGTGAAAGCTCCTGCTATTGACAGAGTTGTTTCTGTTCTATTAACGATACACTAATAAATTTCGCAACCACTCGTTGCACGTTCAAATCATGCAATATTTCTTGTGTGGAATTTTAATAATCCCTAAGTCTTTAGCAATCTCTCATAAAAGACCCAATGATAGTTTTCCACACACCCTCTGTAATCTTAACCATTTTGTAGCTTCTTAGAATACTAGTCACTTTCCATCAGTAGGTGCTTTTTTTAAATTGGTTGAACCACATCTTAATTTGTCACCTCCATAGCACTGACTCCAAATACGTGCTGAACTTCAATTAAACAAATTACAGGTAAACTCCCGATTATCCGTGGAATAGGGTGGCTCGGCAACGCCGGATAACGAATTCCCCGGATAATCCGCTATTAACAAAGAATACGCAAAACGATTGATTATTATACCATAAGTTACACAAATAATGACCCCTGTTAATGTAATTCACAAATAATCTTCAGAGGACAAAATAAATACAGAAAATAATTTAAAATGTCGATGTATTCGTTCGTTGACGGATTATAACATGTACATTTATATGTCTAACTATTTACAATACGTACATAAGTATATGTCAAAAGTAAGTATGTATGTACATATGTAATTTCCTTTACACATAATACTTACACTTTTTAACAAAAAAATCTGTCACTTTCGTCTGTTTTTTTTGTGAGCATTGATTTAGCTTTAATGTGCGATCCAAGTTCCTAAAGAACCATTTTGTCGCACAGTGAAGAGTCGTTTTGCTCTAATTATTCTGTCCGTTGTTTTCATCTCAAAAATTTTATTTCTACCATATACAGGTTTATTTGGGACATTAAAACAGTGTATTAGACATTAAAATGTTATTTTATTTATCGGTTTACAACAAAAAAAGGAAATTTACATAAAATATCAACTAATACAAATGATAAAATACTGCATGACAAAAAATAAAATTTAATAAAAAAGACAGAGGAATAAAAATAACGCATAAAAATTTAAACTACCTACTACATACTTATTTTAGTATAACAACCACTCATTCAACTAACGTTCAACTCGGAATGTTTGTTTCTACTTGTGTCACAAAGCCATAAAGATCGATAATGTATATGACAGACATGGGTAATGCGTATGTCACGTCCTAGACTATTTATAGCCGAGATTAGCTGACATTTGTTTACAATCTTACGATACACATTAGGTTTTCGGGCATCCAAACATTTTGTCATTGTCTCTTATATACAGTAGTCTGTTCCCAACTCGAGTTGGTTCATTCAGTCTAACAGGACAGTTATCGTTTATCCTTGCGTTATTTGAGATAGCTTAGTTTATTTTTATGATCGTTGTTTTTACCAGATATTGTGCCGCGTTAAGTGGTTAAAAAAAAAAAAAACAATAATGAATCTGATTGGAATAAAAATTGGATATTTGTAAAACAATGGCAGACCCCGGATAATCCGCAAACCGGTTAGTCCGCCCACGGATAATCAGGAGTTTATTGTACTTTCCTTTGAGAATCACCAAGCTTTCAACAGCATTTGACGATTTATCCCTGTCATTTTAAGAGAAATACAAATTTCTGTCAACATATCAGAGTAGCCATCATAGCATTTTATTGTGTGTGAGAAAATCAGTAGACTTCTTTTTTAATACCCTCTTATATTTTGCAAATTTTTACTAAGGGTTTCTAAAATTAGTAGAGTTAGTTTATAACCAGTTTACTGGGTTAGCATGAAATACGTGTTAATATGATTAGGGAATATGGCATTCATATTACTTGTAACATCAGGGTCTTTATTGGTTCTATACTAAAAAAAATCTAAACAGGGAAAGTATAATACTGCCATTTTAGGGCGATTTATAACTTCTTATAAATATTTGTTCTAAAGTTATATAGCATTGTCGGTATAATACGTGTTAAGGGTTGTAAAAACAAATTGTTTTCTTATGCCTTTTTATATAAATAATGTCAGTAATCTTGTTCATAAAACAAAATAAATTTTCCAAAAGAAGTATTCTTTGAAATTAAAGAAAATCTGCATTCTTACAATAAAACAGATTTGTATTGTGTGCTAGTATAGTATACAGGTCTAGTATGAAATAAAAAAAAAGTAATCTCCATTAAGTGTATCCCCAAATGTAATAAAAAATTTCTGATTAAAAACATCCTAATCCGCATTGAACTAATCCACTTCCGATAAGCAAATAAGTTGCACTTAATCATAGTATTAGTATGTGGTCTCTTGTTTAATGACAGCCATGACTTATCTTCTTAACCACTCAACTTACCCATTGTTTTCACATTTCCTTCCCAAAAAAATCATATTTTTTATTGTGAATGTCTAATTCTCTCTCTATTATATCATTAGAACTGCCTTCATTGAAAAACTGTTTTTGTATAATAAGGGTTGAAATATCTCATAAATACCACTTAAATATTAACCCAAGTTAATTAGGAAATTGACAAACGTATCCTAATAAATGATATATAACATCCAACAGTTATTCAACTACCATATTATATAATAAAATGTTATTTATTATTACTACTAGTAGTAGCCAAGCACTGAGGAAGGCGACATTGTCGTCGAAACTAGTCTGTTGTGAGCTAGTGTGTTTGTTTATTAAAAACTAATTTTTGGTGAGATTTTTTGAGTTTACTCTTTTGACTTTTACCTTTGAGTATGTAACTAGTTATTTAATTAAAATTAATTTGCTTTGATAAATAATAATTAATTACATATTGTCTTGTAGCATTAACCAGATTCTAGATTATGTATTACTACATTCAATTTAGTAGATTTCAGATTCATTTTTATTATTATAATAATCCTAAGGGAATTGTTATTCCACTATTCCACATATTATTCTTTCTATATGAGAGTATAATGGATAGATCCGATAGAGAGTAGATAAATAACCTGCAATTGGTGAAATAGTCCTTCCTTCTATTCCAAACCTGGTATTTTTTGTTTGTAATTTAATTAGTATTGACATCTTTTTTTCCCGTTTCTCACCAATTATTAAATTGAGGAAAAATCCCAAATTTGTTTCACTTCTTTTAATTACATCTTTGTCTTCATTCAACCGCCACTTTTTCCATTTCTGTCATCCGATGCCGTGCAGTCTAATAGAGAATTGTTAGAAGGTCAAGGTCACTATTTTATGTAAAGCGGTTTTAGATTCCTGCCAGGTCTCTGCAATTATAGAGATGTTGCATGTCCATTTTTGAATTCACTTTGTGAAAAAGCATCTTCGTATCGTGACGTGCACTCTGCCGAGGTTAAAAAACCAATCCGTGCTAGATGTGTTGTAAGTTAGTTATAAAAGATCAGACTTTTTGTTTCCCGGTATCCCAACATGACTCGGTATCCATTGCAGCACAAGTTCCCATCTCCTCTGTATGAGGTCGTGAAGAGCTGGGTACAACAGCTATAGGTTTGCTCACAGGCAGTATCACTGTTAGATGAAACTGCACAAATTGTAGCCTGTGTATCAATAAGGAGGCTTATTGATCAACAATATCAAGAAAGTATAACAAAAAAGTTAAACCTGTCATATCAAATCAATACAAACAGAAAGGGGTTTTAAAACGAGGTTAACAACTGCTTATTATATATTGAAACAGTGTTAGGTAACGAGTGTTTCAATTTGCTTGAGTTTTATATAGTGCAGCATATTGGATGGAATGCTTGATGCAGACATTTGATTGATAAAAACAGCCCTTGACGTGTAATATTTCGTAAAATAATTTATTGTTTGGTATAGGTGTAATGTAAAATCTGCTATATTCCTAATTACATAGGATAGAGTTAAACCTATAAGTAAGGTATTTGCTTATTAAATAATTAATAGAACATGATTTGTATTTTAATTTAATGACATGTTTAATATGGCCTACCTTAATAATGTTACATTATTTGGAAACATTATTAGTTATTGATTCTCTGTGATAACATATTTTATAGTTTAGGTTCTATACATAAACATGATATGTTATAATTGTTGATATTTTCACAAGTCTTTTTTAACAAAAAATAACACTAAACATGTTATAAAACTATCCTGGACATTATGTTCTTACTTACTAAAAAAAGTTCATTCAACACATCCTTTTTCATATTTTGTAAAAATATTCCTCTTGGTTAAAATCTTCTATACTTGTCTGTGTTTGTGCTCACAAAAACTAATTTATTTTCAAATTTTGTTGCTTATTTTCTCCAGATATGAGTATAATTTAATGCATAGTCCTTGTAACCACTATCCTTCTAGATTTGTAACAGGACATTCTTTTCACATCATTTCGCCTCATTCATTCAATTTCTGGCAATTAGACTCATTTTGTTACATACAGAACATTTTACAGGACACTGTTTAACCTTATCTGTGTTGAATTTTTCCTTGCCATATATCTAGGTTTCCTGTGTTCTATCTTTATGTTCGCTATAATTTTTGTTGTTAGTGTAGAGTTATAAAGATCTGTATATATCTGTTTCATGGAAGAATTAATTTTTTGATGTTTCAAAAAGAATATATTCATTTTTAATGTATGTAATAAAAATGCATTAACTTTGACATACATTGATAAATAAACGAAAGGAACTCAAAATAGATAATTACAAGATACCAATATCATTACCTGCCTCTACACAGTTGACACCCTT
Organism: Prosapia bicincta; assembly: GCA_036971475.1. Classification (NCBI taxonomy): domain Eukaryota; kingdom Metazoa; phylum Arthropoda; class Insecta; order Hemiptera; family Cercopidae; genus Prosapia; species Prosapia bicincta. The sequence continues at coordinate 262,831,026 of JBAIZL010000002.1, forward strand.
GCAAGTTTTTTCTCTTACCTTGATTACATTGTTTAGACTATTAATGTAACCCTCCTTTCCCTTAACTCGGTTGGTATGTGAGGTACAGACACATAGGATCTTGACCAAACCAGTGAACAAAGTCTATGTGAAACAAGTGTTGTTATCTGGTTCCCTGTAGCCAATCCAGTGGGGAAAATATATTTGTCCTTAAGTACATAGTTATTACCAGGTAACTCATGCATTCCTATCTTGTTAGCAAAATTTTGTGGCTGGTTTTTTATCCATTAAAGAGTTATTTCAGGTTCAGAAATTCCACTTTTGCTTCAGTGGAAAAGATGTTTGATAATTTGTTGCATGATATTTAATTTTTTCGATTTTTATTCCTGCTGAAAATTAACAAAATTATTTTCCTATTTCCTGGTTATGCACATTATGAATATATATCTTTCTATTGAGATGGAATCAAATTGAAATTAAACATATTTAGATCAAGACAGTTTTATTCATGTAATCACACTTTACAAAGTGTACATGTGTACTGTTACCAGAAGGTTAACAGTTCTAAATGATACAGGCACAATTTGTTTTCTCAATCCCTATACCATAGATGTCAGTGGGATTACTAATTCACACCTAGCTTTCCTGACAAATTTCTTAAAACCATGCAAAACTAATTCGACAATTTGGGGGAAAGCCTATTTCTTTCCACACTTTTTCTAATATAAAGATAGTTATTTTAAAGTGACGATACTGCTTACTGGTATTCATATTCCTCAAATATTTTTAAAAGAAATATAATCTGGATGTTATGTATTTACAGATATGGTCTTTATAATCTGCAAAACTCTTAAGGTTTTCTATCTAGAAATCATTTTTGTAATAAATTGAAATTAGTAAAATTTAAACTGTTGTTTTTACTCTTTAATTTTATTGAATGATTGTACATTTTGTCTTATTCAACATAACATAATTAATATGATAATTAACATAATAATAATCAATACTTAAAATGTATAGTTATTCTTTTTGAAACATGAAGTGTAATAAATATTTGTTTTTTTATTGTTATTACTTGTATGTAATATAATGTTTATTTTATGTTTGTACATGTTCACAAGACTTTTTTCAAACATTTAGCACCAATAAAATATTGCACCGTAACTTGTTGAAGAAAGATTGGATGTTATATAGTGTTAACAATTTTTAGAATAGAATTTTTTTATAAATAATAATAATTTAAAATTATAAAATGTGACTAGTTAAATTAATAAATCAACATGTATTACTCATTTTAATGGTGAACTTATGTGGAGTTTATCTTAATAGTTTTATCCAGAGAATACAATTTTGTTACATATATATTGATTGCAGATTAAGATACAAATTAAAGAATTTTTTTAAGAAAGTAAGTGAAAACTGTAGCTGCTTACTGTGCTGAGGTTTCGAAAATATCGTTTCGTTTACAAAGATTACCTACTAGTTATTATATAAGTTGATTCCAGATAACTGTTGGTTGCAATTAAAGTTGGTTTTTTATTAATCACTTAAACAATAGTTTATGACTATCCGAACTTTGTTAAATTTCGGATACAAAGTTCAGATAGGCATAAACTATTGTTTAAGTGATTAATAAGATTCAACCGAACGTAATTAACTATAAAATTCAAGAATAAAGTTGGTTGTTATAATCATATTGATTTCACTGATTAACTAAATAAAGCTAAGTAACATAACTCAGTAAAGTAATTAAAACTCTGATTAATTAAGTAAGTGAAAAACTATAGAAATTTAGTGTGCTGGTGCGTTTTCAAACCATTGCTTCATTGACAAAGCCTACCTACTACTGCAGTAGTAATGGGTAAGCTTAATAGTGAGTAGTAGGTAGTGTTCATAAATGAAACGATAGTTTTAAAACGTGCCACTACAGTTATTGCTAAAGTTTCAATAGTGAAAAACTAATACTTAATTAATCAGGAAAATCAAGATGTTTACAATAATGTGTGTGTGTGTATGTGTAAAACTATACTGGTAAAGAAGTACTTACCTTGTATTACTTTTCTTTGTGTGTGGCACACATGGTAAAATGTAGTTGTAAAGCAGTAAAAAAATCTATAGGCACTAGAATCTGACGGGGAAAGTCAGCTTTTGCTGATCATTTGCAGTGTTTTAGTACCTATTACTATATGTAACTAAAGTATAGCAACTAAACATCATTTATCTTACTATCCTTAATTAAAAGATACCTTATAAATATTTAACAGTTTTTATATTATTGATTCTGCAGTGTAACTGTTCAAATGTGCATGCTTGCATCCTTGATGTACATGAACTCTCCATCAATAATATTTGTTATATTTATTTTCTAAAATTCTGCACATGAGTAAGGGGGGGATGGGAAGAATATGAGCTGAATAGAGATGAGACATGAACTTCCCTCGGTAGTCTTAAGAATAAGAAAATCGTCGTCACAAAGTTTAACACTTGGGAAAATCGAACAAGAAAACACGGGTTTAGGCTTGTATCTTTATTGTATAATCACTCTTTATTAGCGGCGTTAAGAAATTGTTCTTGCTATTAGGAAAATCGAACAAGAAAACACGGGTTTAGGCTTGTATCTTTATTGTATAATCACTCTTTATTAGCGGCATTAAGAAATTGTTCTTGCTATCATTCTGCTAACAGACTAAGTGCTTTTTCATAAGAGCAGAGTACATTAAATATCTAACTAAAAGTCATTTGTAAGCAACAGATGTGTACCGAAAGCAAATGTTTCAGAATATAAAAATACCACTTTAGTTTGGCATTAAAAGTGTATTTTTATCAATATAGTCCAATCCCAGTAATCCAAATTCTGGTATTCTGAAACTCCCTCTAATCTGAAATGATTTTTAAAAATATCAAAATGAGAAATAAATAAGTAGCTATAAGAGAGGTTCAAAGATGAAAGGAAACACTGTTTTGTTTACCTTGCAATGACCTCAGTGTATTGATACCTTTTGATTAGTCAGCCTACAGCAGTTCAGTTTCAACGTTTATGGCAAGCAGAATGTAGAATCATTTTGTCATCGCAGTGTGTTGAACTTTAGTTGTTACAATTGTGTCTTCTTCTCTTTAAATAAAACACAATACACTTTCGTAAGTGCGACATTGTTAAACGTCTTGATGTTGGGGTTACTTGCTTAAAAATTAGCGGAAGATTTCGGGATCGTAAATTCAACAATCAGTGACATGAAGAAAAACAAAAAACAAAAATTGGTTGTTTGTGTCCTCTATGGACCTAGGTAACAGTGGCAGTGAAACAGTGAAAATGAGTGAATACGCTTTGGTAGAAACTGCTCTATACACATTGTTTCTACAAGAACGATCGCGAAACAACCCCATTATTGCAGGAAAAGGCAAGTTTTTTTTTTCTGATCTCTACCTCAAGAAGGCAGAGTTTAAAGCCAGTGATCATTAGATTGACAATTTTAAAAAGATACATAGAATTCGGTGCCTTTCTATCAAGGGAGAAAAATTGTTTAGTAACCGAATGCTTTAAAAATACATGTTTCAATCGGTAAATGTTTTCTTCCAGTGATTTCTGTACTATACTGCACTTAATTAACTCTACTCTCAACATTAGCCTATACGTACTGTAAAATACCATATTAGGCGTATATGTAGCTGCATTTACGTCGTAGGTGTATATAGTATGCGTACATTCCAGTAATCCGAAAAATCCTTTAATCCGAAATGGCCGTACATTTATTATTTCGGATTACTGGGACTAAACTGTACTTAAATTTACTACTTCTACTTTGAACAAGATTCATTTTGTTTTTTTTTGTGAAGTTACATATTTTGTGTTATGCATTACTTTATGAAATAAGTTTAGCTTGTCAATACTATAATCTCGGTCAGTTCAGGATTATTTACTCATTTCACCAGACAATCCCATTTTTTATTATAAAAACGTCAGTTCAGGTAAGGTTGTGACCAAAAGTAAATATTTAAATGATAAGATTTTTTGGACTAGGAGACTGACAGACTTACCTTGGTAAGAGTCCACACTGTAGTCTTGAAATAGAAACACATAAAAGCACTTAAACAATGATATATTTCAACCACACAGTGGTCTTTGTCAATCGAAGAGAAAACACAAAAAGAAATATGAGAGAATGAAATAAATGATTTTATTTCATTCTCTCATATTTCTTTTTGTGTTTTCTCTTCGATTGACAAAGACCACTGTGTGGTTGAAATATATCATTGTTTAAGTGCTTTTATGTGTTTCTATTTCAAGACTACAGTGTGGACTCTTACCAAGGTAAGTCTGTTAGTCTCCTAGTCCAAAAAATCTAAATAATCTTTACCAACCAAAACTTATTTAAATGATAAGAAACACCAGGTCACAATGAATCATTTGTTTTCTCATATGATGATGATGAGGATGATGATGACTATTGTTGAAATGATTTTTAAAAATTAAGTTATTATTAATAGTGAGTTGCTGTTACTAATTGAGTTGTAAATTATAAAATAGTTTCCTTTTATTGTAACTTATGATAAAAATAAAATAGAGGAGGAAACAATTATTAGTTTTACATTAGGTTCAGTTAAATATCTTCAGCATTGATAAATATTTATAAAGATAACGTAAATACTATGGATAGTAATTAAAACAACAAAAGATGTATTTTAGTAAATTAGAACACATTTCAATGAGTTCTTCCAAGAAATTGGAAACTAAAATAGAATACTCTATAAGTAATTAGTGTAACTAAATGAATACTTTTAGCCTACTTGCTGATGCATTTAGAAACAATCATTCATTTACAAAGCTGACTCTCTACTGCTAGCAGTTGCCGACATATCTTGAAAGACCACATACACTTTAAATCCAACACCCTATTCCATTATGTAGTATACAACCAGCTTAACCTACCCCTCTACACTCATAAATCATATGCCCATACATTGCAACCACTGACAGTAGAGTGTCAGTTTTGTAAATGAAACGATTGTTTTGAAACCCATCAGCAAGTAAGTTCAAAAGTATTCAGTTAGTTACACAATAATTACTTATAGTTTAATCAGTGAATTCAAGATTATTACAACAAGCAACTTTAAAATAGATTAATCTTCCTTAAAATCCCTACAAATACTTTCATGTAGAAATGTTTCATAAATGTTTGAGATTCTTTTATAACTTCTACATTCTCGGCCAAGTGAAGAATGTTACAGTAAAGAAAAAAAAATTCTTTTTTCTCTGTTACAAAAAAAAAAAAAAAAAAATAGTGAAATTTACTTTATTGTGTTAGTGGTACTATTTTACCAAAATGTCTTTTTGGCTTTTTTATTTCTTCTAAAACAATATTGTAATTCTGCATAATCAATTCATTAATACTTACTGTGATAACACTATGAAACATCCATCTTCATTGATATTTCTTCTTTCTACCTTTTGCTTATCCTTTTTTGCTTATCCTTATTTTAACATTTTCCAAATACAGTATATGTAGTTTAAAAATGTAAACTACATTTCATTTAAAGTAATGCAACATTTAGTGTGTGGAGAAGTCAACATTGTTGTGAAAATTGTTCAATTAACCCTATATCTGGCATTGGTGTAACTTCTATAATGGAAAGACTTGTTTTCATTTCTTGAAGTTGTTACATAACAAAACTTATTCAGTGTATATTATGTAGAAAATGCATATGCGTATATACATTATTCCATTTCAGGAAATTATTAATAATGCAATGGTATAATTTGTATAAATATTTAAATTTATATATTTTTAATATTATTGATTAATTAGCAACAATAAAATTAAGAAAACTTGAAAAATTCAAATTTTGAATTTAAGTGGATAAAATATGGAGTAATTTTGTTTTAGCCATGTAAATTTTGTTTAGGGTGTTTTTTATATAAACAAATACTTAAAAAAAGTTAATTCCTACTTAAGTCAACAAAGAAACATTATTTTAGTTACTTCTTGTTAAATAATTACAATTAAACTAATTTTACACTACTTAACTAAGTGAATACGTAATTGCTTACGCGTTTCAAAACGATCGTTTTGAAACACGCCAGCAAGTAAGCAATTACGTATTCACTTATTTAAGTAGTGTAAAATTAGTTTAATCAGTGAATTCAAGATGATTACATCAAGAAACTTTAATTACAATTGATGTAAATATTATTTCAATAGTATCACAATATTAAGTGGCAAAATAAAAACAGAAATTAATTATTAAATTTAATTAATGAATTAATATTTGAACTTGAGTAGATGAATAAAAAGTAATTTATTAAAAATTCAAAATTTGAACAAGATATATAAATAAACTAGGGGCTTGTAGGGGCAAATCCCCTATTCATATTGAAAGAAATTTTAAACTTTTGTATAATAATTTGATTTTTAAATACAAATTAAATTAAATATAATTCAAGTTTTTCATAAAATTTCCTTATAAACTATATTTTTGTGGATTCGTTTTAAATTTGATTTTTTAATGAATCATATTTTCAATATGTCTCATTAATCCATCTTGAGATTTTACTTGACTTAGTGCAACATAAAGTTGACCATGTGTAAAAACAGGTTTGATCAATTGAAGCCCTGCTCTTAAGAATTTTTGACCCTGAGCCTTATTTATAGTATGTCATTGAAAATGCAAGTCTAAAAACAAATTGGTTCCTTTTCATTCCAAATGACATGTTAGGATCTGTTGGTATTAATTTAATTCGTGGTAAAAATATGATGTTTCCTTTTCCAGAACCAGTGATTATTTCTAATTTAATACACTTGTCAAACATATGTATTACGATAAGACATACTCCATTAACTAAACCTGATCTCAAGTTCATATTTCTAATTAACCTCTAATACTGTTGAAATAATTGTGCTCAGCTGTTTTTCATTTATTAATTGTACAGTTGTTTCTCAGCTGTACTCAGCGGAAATATTTGAAAATCATAATCAGCTGTTTTTCATTGCAATGTATTTCTTATGAAGATTTTTGGTAACTTTAAGCTCCTCAAAACCCCATAAATGTTTTAAATTGAGAAAAACATATCTTTCCCGGTCCTTATGTCAATAACTTCAATTTGAGCCATGTCCAAGCTCTGTACAACCTTCCAAGCTCCCACAATTTTAAGTACTTTTTAAAAAAAAAGTATAAATAATAACATGAGAATTAAAACTTTTGATTTGTAGTCAAAGTAAATTGATATCATTGTGTATCCTGAACTTGACATATCTTTTTTGGAAAGTAATTTAATAAAATTTTAAGATGTACATTTTGTAAAGAATTAGTCATATTATAGGAAATAGTTTTATAAAGTATAACATTGTATGTAACAAATATGGAAGAGAATTGAAACTAATGAAGTTAAGAAAATCATCTTCCATGTCTTGTGAGAAACAACTTTTTGACATTCAGTAAAAATGAGTATTTTGAGGAATATTTTTTATGAAAGTAAATGGTTCTAAATAAATACCAGCCTTCTTTCGGTATATGATTCATTGTATTTAACAAATGATAAAGTGTTGTATTTATGATCTAATGGTAACAACTTTGGAAAAATAGAAATCATGGTCATTAAATAACAGGGTTTTTAGCCAATAAAATATTGTTTAAGGGTTAAGAATAACCCAGATATAGGGTTTAAATTCTTTTAAAATAAAAAATGTCATTTTCTGTTTTTCTTATAAAATTTTATCTCCAATACAGTTTTAGATTTGTCGCTTTACTTTGCAAATATTTGCAATATTTTTTTATTTTTAATAATAAAGATAGTTATTTTTGAAAATTAAAGTAATTGATTCTTTAAAACAAATGGTATTTTGACAGTAAATTTAAATAAAGTACACAATTATTAACTTGTTTTTCAGAATTGTGATATTAGTTAATAAATATTATTAAATAAAAATGTAAAACTGTGGCAAAAGAATTATTTTATGACTGTCTTGAATATTTTAAACCTGTATTCATCGTCAAATCGTAATTGCACAAAGGGTAAAATGGTCTAATAGGATTGTAATTTTAACTTGGTCTAAAAAATTGTTTACACGGTCTAAAAAATTTTATAACTTGCAGTTGTTAGGTTGTAGACCTTGAGGTTTCTGAATAAGATTTGTTTATGAATTCACTTGGCAAAACAATCACAGTCTTGTCCATGGCTCACATCATTAAACAATGCACTGATCAAGTGCAAACATGTATGCTGAGAAATATCTGTAAATAGTGGTTTTATGCCTAGTGAATTAGTAAATAAATATAATTTTAGGGTATTTGAAATACCCTCATAAAGATTTGGCCAATTAATTACATTTTTTTCAAAAGTTCAATAATGAGTCAAATAACACATTTTATAAATTCAACTATTTTTATTATAATTTTGTGAAATCCACCACAATTTTATACTCTCGTCTGCATCTAAGCTTGAATCTAGGGTATCAATCTACAATTGTACAAAAATTTAAAAAAAAATAAAAACAGCTAAGTTTAATACTTTCTTCTACCATCGCCTAGGCAAATATACAGTGTGTTTATCTGACATTTGGATAATCTATTAAAATTTGTCTAATCTTTACAGTAATCTATTTAAAGTTTTTCCCAATTACAATTTTTGTTGTAGCCATTGTTCCGGAAACTTAACAAATCTCTAGTAGCCCAGTAGGTGTTATTTATTACTATCTTTGGGATTCTCTGTCCAGTCCTCTCATTTCACTGAATTCAAAAACTCAAAACAAAGACACCGATCTCCATAAAGTCCACTGCTGATTTAATTAACTTTAACTAATTATAATTAGTCTATTGAAATACGTTGGCTAAAAGTATGTTAGTCTTTTCTGAAGAATACACTCAATTAAATTGTCAATAAAAGTTTTATGTTTTCTTTAAATTTTGCAAATGAGTAAATTTTATTATTTTAAAGACCTGATGTATGTCGGCAAACATATTTTTTTATACTAATATAATAGTTTTTCTCCAATCCATTACCAAAAAATGCCATGATTAACATTTTAATATAATTTTCCAATATTTTCACTAGTATTTTAAATTTTAAGTTGAACACTGTTTTCTTCAAATCTTAGTTTTGTCTTAGTTATTTTTGTTAAATGTTGGTAATATAGAAAATTCCAAATATAGTATTTTTAAATTGGGCATATGCCAAAGTTGTTCTATATGAATAAATAATATGAAATTAGGACTAGAAGAAATTTTTATTCAGTATTAAAAATTATTATTGAATTCACACTTCAAAGTAAATTATACTTTACTATTTTTTTTACATTAAAAATTTTTTTCTCACACGTCCTTTATTTACAAAAAGTAAATAACTGAGCAGATCCAGACAGGCAGAATAAATTACATCTGACTTATATATCAGAAGTACCGAGTGACCGATCAAACATCATAGGAAAAGGTTAAGCTGTCATTTTATCAAGGTAATTTTCTTAAAATTTTGCGTGTTTGTCACATTGGTATTATGAAGGCTATTATTCAGTTTTTTAAAAAATATCAGCATGTGACGAATTGTGACAATATTTTTGCTTTGATTGGGGAAATTGACTAGTAAAATAGTACCGTTGACAGTTTGATGTAATTTGTTTTGCTTGTAAAGGTTGATAAAAGTATTTAGTTGTTTTTAAGTTTTAGACAAATGTCATGTTAGCATGTTCCGCAACACCATAAGTTTGTACGTAGATCACCATCTAGTTCTCTGTAAATATCCATTAAATTGATGTTAAAGTAGACTTCAGTTTGAGCATGTTTAAAATGTTAACAGTTATAAAAAAATAATTTGAAAATATAATAGAGAAAATTTAAAAATGAAATTAATATAAATTATTGAGATTAGTCAGTTTAATCTTAGGTCCTTATAATGTACTTATAATAATTGTGATGGATATTAACCAACAAAAATTATTTTTGTTAATTTAATTTTTAATATCTCCTAGTTGATTTTGCATGGGGGCCCTTCTATAGAGCAATGGTTTCACATGGTTTTTTTTTATAAAATAAAACATTTTATATGTTCTAATAAAAGAAAACAACACTTATAAACAGTAAAGTAAACCTTAACTTACTTAATCACACCAAGTGTGCATTGCTCATCGCAGTGTCTACATTTAATAATGATTTGCATAATACTGTCAAAAATGTGTTTGTGTTTAATATACCCAGACACATATGCCAAACATGTAAATATAATGCCTTTTGTTTCTTCTCTCATTATTCTGACTTTTTAAAATATTTAACAAATTGTAGTCTGATAAGGGATAGGTTGAAAAAAAGGAAATTTATTAATATTTTACCTAAAGTCTTTAGTTGATGATATTTTTAAATGACATTGGCCAGAGCATAAGAATAATAAATTGATTTAAATAAAAAAAAACAAATCCATGGACAGTGAAGAAATTTAATACAGTTTATTTTTTACCTTTTGTAGGCTTGATATTTAAATAAAAAAGTATAAAAGTGTTAATAATTTTAATTTGTTAAAATTCAGAAAAAAATCAATAAGGTGCTATAATTATGTAACCATTTTTTTTGAAAATATAGTTATTAAAACTAGATTTATAACATGCTTTAAAATACAATACCAATATTTTAGATCAATACCAGTATATAGACCAAGAATATCTGTTTCATGTCAGTCTTACCAGGTTCCCAGTACTATATTTTTAGACGTTATTGTTACACAGGGCCTATTTTAAATTACTTTAGTTATCCGTGAAATTAGGATATCTATATTAAACATGACGACTTGCAGTTTATGTGTTGTACATCTTGAGGTTTGTCTTATTAATTACACTTTTTAGTATCACGTGGCAGAAAAACCACTACTTACTGATAATTTTCTGCAGACACGTTTTACACTAGGCTAGTGCATTGGCCAATGCTGTGAGTAACGGATTAGACTCTTAGGAGCAATGCTTATCCATGACTCACAGCATTGAACAATGCATTGTGAAAAACGCAAACAATGCACTTTGCCCTAGTGCGAAACGCGTATGCTTAAAAATATCAGTAAGGAGTGGTTTTTCAGTAAGTGATACAAAAGAAGTGTAAAACATGAAGTTTTTTATTTTATCAATAATAGCATTTTAATGATATTTTTTATTTGAATTTTTAAACTATGACTTGACATTTATGACCATAAATATTTCACTGCGTTTGTCTAATTTCCTATTAATTTATGTTTAAAATAATGCTGAGCAAAGAATCATCATGACATAACCTAAGCAATGCCAATTAAACCATGTTTTTTCAATAAAGTTAAATTATGTGATTACTAAATGTTTAAACACAAATATTGGTTTTCAATACACAATATGTTAAGGAGGAAGTACATTGAATATTGTCTGTTGGGGTAATTAATTGAAAATATTTTATTCTTAGGAATCTTCATTACTTATAAGTAAAATTTTAAACAAATATCATTTTAGATCATTTGTAAACTGTAGACTATAAATTCTCTTGATGTAAGCATTCATCAATATAGTTGTTTCTGTATAATACAAATAAAAACTGCAGTGATTAAAATGTAATTTAGATTATGATTAATCAGTCTTTTGTTACTGATAACATTTGTAGCTAGTGAACCTATACATTTAAATTTGTGTTCTTAAATATGGACTTTCTGTAGCGGGAAGTATGAATAATTAGAATTACATTTATAAGTTATTGTTTTAATGAAAATTAATAATAAATATTATTTTCAATTGCAGTTTTACAAGAAATTTGTAAAATTGTATTATTTGTTTTCTATAATTTTAGAGCAAACTATTATGTTAATATATATTAAATTAAATTGTAAAATTAAATTATAAGTATAGGGAATGTAATAATATTTGGCAGTATATACCCGACTATTGTTGACTAGAATTTTAAATTGTGTGTTAGTTTGAATTTCATAACGTTTAAATTTATAATTAATTATATAAGGAATACAAATCAGTCTTCTTATTTCCCGTGTATGGAAATCTATTTCTGTCTAATCAATCTCTGTGTTTATTTCATCAAATCACTCTTTTTCTGTTCTTAATTTTTGTAAGTTTTAATTTGGTTCTTGTCAGGGTCTATTCTATGTCTTTACTTTAATGAATCCAAGAACCTAATGTAATTTATTTGTGTGTAATTATTTATGTTTGTTTGTATGGTGTGGTTTTGTTTTTTGTGTTATCTTGTGTATTGGCAATGTTTTCAAAATTTAGATAGTTTGGGAATATATTTTTCTCAGTAAAAATTTTGTTGTCAAATATTTATTTTAAATTAGAAAAAATTTAGGTTTTTAATTAGATGATTGAGTTTTTATTGATGTGTAACAAAGTTAGCCTGTTTAACAAAATGTTTGTTGAAGTATTTTGCATATGTATATTATATTTTTACCATTATAAGTCTATCCTTGATATATCCTATATAGTATATCCCATATAGTACAACTTATATAGTATGCGTTATCTGTGGGCCACATTATTTCATCTGTTTTGATAATATTTTTTTTCCTGTAATAATTTTTTATTATTTTTAAGGTTTTTATTAGGGATGGGCCAATTCTAGGAATCGTTGATTCTAATATATTGAGGAATCGTCGATACTCAATTCTCCATTGTTTAAAGAGCTGATTCCGATTTTTTTTTTTTTATTTCAACTTTTAAAATACGCGTGAGTGTGATTTATAGAAAAATTTTAATTATTGACTATATTTCATTTATTTATGTTGTTCCTTTGAATGAAATAAACTATTTAAGCAAATGCCGATTTGAGATAATGAAAATATTATTATTTATGACGCAACAACAAAGACGATCAGAAGCAATTGTGGGTCATTTGACACTTCTTGTCTCGCTTTTCTGTGTCACTCTCATTCGGGCTCAACTCTCTCTCTCTCTCTTGATCTCTCTCTCTCTCTTTCCCGGCTTTGACCGCCACTGCTTAAAAGTAGTTCAAATTTATCCAGTTATACAATTTGGAATGGCTATTACTGAAGTTATATTGTAATTGTGAACCGAAGTTCATTTGTAATTTTAATAAATCATTACTTTTATCCAAAATGTTTGATATGTTTTCAGAAATTCTTTTTCATAAATCAAGGTTGAACGTTTTGTGTACTCTATTACATTAAAACAAAACTTTTAAAAGACGACCATATGACCGAGATGTTAAAATTTGATAATTGGAATTGGAATCGAAATCGAAAATTTTAGGTATTAGCCCATCTATAGTTTTTATGATTTAAGTGTTTTCTGAAAGTGAATTTTGAATTGACATTTTTGCCTGTCCTTTATTATAATTCCAGTTTCATCTAGTGATTTTTCAATCCAGTAACTCAGTGTGATTGTAGCAACCAGTCGTATTTCGAACATATCTCTTATCTTGTCCAGGTATTCATGTAAGGATTATTACCTGTTCTTGAACATTGAATTTCTCATTATTAACTTTTCTGTTTGTTATGGCACTAAGGTTCAAATATGACTTTAGTCATACGTCTGTGCGATGACATCATAACCAATGGGATAAATATCTTTTAACAGCTGTTATGCCTTATGAATACAAACTCATGTATGATGATGTATATTTTTTCATTGTTGGTTGTCTTTAAAATTTGTCTTTACTGGGTAAATCAATAGTTGGTAATGTGTCAGATAGCCATCTGCTTTAATCATATTTTAACAGTAAAGTCCCTTCTTAGTAGGATTTAGATCATATCTATGCAAAGCTTTCCTTGGTAGACATAGACAATAATAGTAAAATTGTCAGATTGCTTTACAATAAAGATTGCATCTCAAAATGTCTGCGTCTCAGAAAGTTCGAATTCCAGAGGAACCGAAATTGACCACGTTTACTACCACAGAATAACTGAGGTGTACTCTGCCCATGAACTGTACTAGAGAAATTTAAATAATGGCTAAAAGGTTAATTGTTAGCACCAGCCGGAATCGGGCGCCTCTGTGAGGTAGGCCTGCAGCAAGTTCCAGGTTTTGTCATTTACCGAGTCATTTTTTTTAGTGTGGGCGATTCTAACCCATATCAAACCATACTTATAGATTAGGCTGTACCTCCCCATGTTTGAGATATACCTTTGCGAACCTTTCTTGCTGATATTTTGAGACCCTGAAATAGACCTGTCGGATATTTTAAAACTCAATATACGGGTCCATTTCCCTTATAGATATTTTGATTGGTTTTTTGCTGGTTTCATACTCAGATATTTTGAGACTCGAATATTCTGAGACGACACAACCTTAAGGTGATATTAAGGAAAACATTAAGGTAGTATGTCCAAAGCTCTTCAATCGATTTTAAAACTTTCATAAATTATCCTTCTCCTAACATTTTTTATTAGTAACAAAATCATGATCCTAAAATAATAAAAGCCATTTGTTTTTTTTATGTTGTAAACATGCCGTTTAACTTCAACAGTAGGTATCTTTAAAAATATTTTAAATTCAATTAGTTTAATTTATAACACTTTATAAAATTCATTAAAATAGTAATGAAGATTACTAAATAAGGTATTAGATATTTGACAAAATATAATCCAGTGTTCATTCAAACAATCTTACTAATAAATGCCAATAGGTAAGATTATTTCACACACTTTTTATACAAATGTTTTATAAAAATTTTTGTTACTACCTGCTTATTTGAAAAAAATACTTGAAAAATAATAAATTCAACAAATCTATACATTTTAGTAAAAATTAATTGTTTTGTATTTTGAGTGTTGTGCATGTTGCATTATGTAAAGAAATAGTAATGCTAAATAATTTTTAATGGAAGCTCTGGATAGGTTGAAATATATACAGGGTGTTTCAAGAGGCATCTGCCATACTGCACAAGTTTATTCCTTTCACCAAAATAATGAAAAAATTCATATGAACATGGGTCTGGAAATGCTTTGTTAGTGAGTTATACAGAAGTCAAAGTTTAGGTCAAAGATTTCACCTGAAATTCACCTCCCTCAGTGAAATTAACTCACACTAAAATTTTTAGGGCGTTAATTGTGTTTGTTAATTAGATAAGTTTTATGTAAAATGAACTGACAAATCGTATAAAACCTGTCCCAGAACTCTATCTCCAGTAGTGTAGGAAAAAATTGGGGTAAAGCAAAAATAAAATTAGGGTCGAAAATAAACTTTTGTTCTTGTACCAAACAATAACTCTGTTGAATTGCCTATGAAAAAACAAAAATATTCAATAAAATTTGTAGAAAATTTTATTCTAAAAAAATAATGTCTTTTACTGGCTACTTCGTTAACAATGCTGTTTTTCATAATATTTAGTTTTATGTGTTTATTAATTAAATTATATTTCTTAAAATTGAATTTATAAGAAAACATTCCGTTTTTTATTTATTTTGTTTACATTATTTTTTTGATAATAAAATTCTCTACAAATTTTACTGTACATTTTTTTGTTTATAGGCAATTTAATGGAGTTATTGTAGTCCAATTGCAAAAAAATGTCTTTTCGACTCTAACCGTTTTTTCTTTACCCTAATTTTCTCCTAAAATATTGGAGATAGAGTTCTATGTCAGATTTATATGGTTTGTCAGCTCAATTAACACCCTAAAAATTTCAGTGTGAGTTAATTTCACCGAGGGAGCTGAATTTTACAAAAAATCTTTGACCCTGTATAACTCGATAACCAACCATTTCCAGACCCATCTTTATATAAACTTTTTTTATTATTTTAGTGAGATAAATAAGCTTGTGCAGTATGCCAGATTCCTCCTGAAACACTCTGTACATTTTTAGAGAAACTATTGCAGCTAAAGCATTATAATTTTTGTTTGTCTTTCTCACTCGTATATTTTTCCCAGTTAGCTTCTATTTGTTTATATTTTCACTTTTTCTGCTACACTATAATTTATTTTTGCTGTTTTATAAAAATTATAAACAAAATCTCCCTCACATATTTAGTTGAGTTTAAAATGCTGTCAGCAAATACATTGTTCAAATTTTTATGGAGTAGTTTTTTACTTTATTTTTGGAGGTAATTTAATTTTGAATATTTATTTAATGTTGCTTGTTGTATCATCTTGAATTGCATATTTATACATAGATTTGCCAACATGTACTTAAAACAAAAACAAATTGGCATTTTGTGAGTATAAATCACTCGTGTTTTCAAGATTAAATTTTTTTTTAATGGCTACAAAGTGAGAATTTAATTACATAAGTAGTGGATACAAATAAGTATTTCTATCCAGGACCTCATTGCAAATAGGGGTGAATTACTAAATACAATACACAACTTTGAGCCAAGATCTTAGTCTTTTCATAAGAATTTGGACCCGAAATTGTGGTTCCCATAGAATGTTGAAAATGTCCCAAACCACTTGAAAATGTCATCTTCTAATTCTTTGTTTTTGATGGCTTCATTGATTTTTCTTGAACTTTCATCTTCATTTTCAAGCACTAATACAAAGTTTAAGAATGTAAGTTTGCTCCTTTTAATGCTTGAAATTATTGATTATCCAATACTAAAACATCTCAGCCATCTGTATACTTGTAACTCCATTATGTGATTGATCTGAAATGAGTTCATTTGCTAATGATAAGACTTCTGATTTCTTTTAGAAACCACAGTGAACGATAAAATGCACTGATAAACAAAACAATTGACCTAAGGGAAATAGTACTAGGGTGATCAACTGGTGACGCATGACAGGTAATTATTCAGAATCCACGAGGGACGATGACTCAGCATCCAAATAACGTTTGCGATACACCTACTCTAGCTTTGCGGGTAAAAGGCCAATAGCACCCATAAACAGAATCATTATTTTGCAAATCCCAGTATGATTCTGTCAGTTTATTTTCTGAAAACCTGAAAGTGATTCGGACAGTCAGCGATTTGGATAAACAGAGTTTGGATGATTGGAGTACTACTGTATATATTATTACAATCATAAATAATATAATTAATACAGGTTTCAGAACATTGAATGCCATTTTTTATTTAGACCTGACAAAATGTTTAATCGTTATAATTCTTAGAGGCTTCATGAAATTTCCTTCCTACATGGCAAATTTTTGTCAATATTCAGTGTATGTAAGGAGTATTTGGAAACAAGAGATTTAATAAGTACAGACTGCAGATATTCATTTCAAATTAGGTTACTGTATTCATTTACACTAAGCATCTCCTTTTCAAAGACAAATAAAAAGAAAGATTATATTATTATTAAAGTTTCTTTCAAGGAAATTAAATTAGAAGATTTGCGTAGGGGTACAAAGAAATTTTGTTTTCAGTCTTACACATAAGGGTGGACAAAAATAAATATTGTTTGTCAATCAGAATGTGGCTTAAATTCAGAAAAAACTACTCTGTTCCTCCACAACATTAGAAAAAACCAACTAAAAATGTTTAAAAAGGCTGAACACATTTAGTTTGAAAATTATGATATGAACTTTAAAGAAACAGAAATAATATACTGTGATGTATTTTATACAGAATGTTCAGTGCTCCAATATTCTATACTGCAGCTATCATTTAACATAACTGTTATGTTACAAAAACACTATTCAAATAATAAATAAAACACATCTCTTTAAATATTCCCTGATAAAAGTTAGGCAGTGGATTATTTTTATATTTTAAGGTTCATTTTTATTTAAAAGTTTAAATAGTAGTTTAAAGAAACAAATCTTCAGTTTAAAATATTCTTGCAATAAAATAATTATCAAAAAATCTTTTTTACTATTAAATGTACATGGTTTATCAGTTCCTGTAATAATTTAAATGTTTTATTGTAGGATCCTATGAACCCAAGTGAGACTGTAATTGTGATCCGTTCTCTCGTACCAGGAGGTGTTGCACAGTTGGATGGGAGATTAATACCTGGAGATCGTTTACTATCAGTTAACGATACGGCCCTTGATAATGCGTCATTAGATCAAGCTGTGCAGGCACTGAAGGGAGCTCCCAAAGGAATAGTTCGTATAGGAGTTGCTAAGCCACTTCCTATCCCGGATTCAGTTACACAAAGCCAGGTGAGTGAGGATGAACCAGTTAAATCCAATGTAACAACGACACATCATGGCGAATATTACAATGATGTCCTTGAAGGAGGTGCAGGGCTTCTCAAGTCTGAGAGTTTTTAACAATCAAATGATACCATTGAAAGCTCAATTTTAAATATGTAGTTCAACTACAACTACTTTAAAGCATTTAAAATTTTGTATTTTAGAAAGTTCTGACTTTAGTTTCCAAAGAAAATTGAGTTATTGCTATTTATAAATCGATTTGTCCAAATATTGCCAAAAAATATATTTTTAAATGATAAATTATGGTATAAATTAATTTTATGACACGTGCAATTTGCATACAAAAAGTCTTTCACTAATAAACCAAAACAATTTGTATAGAGGTTAGCCCTAAACATTCCTTAACTGAATGCATTTATATATAAGCTGTGCTTTTGTACTGCAGATATTAAAAAAAATAAATTTTAGAGATTAAATTTTAAATGGTAATTGGTCTATCATTTGTACTATTGTATTATTTTATTGTAATGTATTGGGTTTGTTTGACTTGCTTGAATTAAATGAAATTTCTATTTTGTGTTTGGTATATTGCCAGAAAAATGCTGGGTTATTGGTTTGCATTGATTGGTTGCTTATGTTATTTTCTGTGTATTTTGTTGTGAAATTTTTGTTAAATGCTAATTTACGTAATTTGTTTTATGTTTAATTGTTAAATTTTACAATAACTAAAACGATTTAGTAGTACAATTAAAAATATAGTAAACATATATTAATTTTATGTTTATTACTATTAAAAACAGATTTTACTAAGTAAGTATTATTACATGAAATCAAAATAAAAAATATTTTTATGAGAACTAAATTTGTCAAGATTTTTTTTAATGTCTACTGTAATTAGTTTATGACATTTTTAAATCGGTTTTAGTTCTATTTTTTTTTAACCCTTTGATTAGCCACATATGCATGCCCTGATCAAAAGTCCTATTCTTTAGATTTTGATGATAAAACAAAATTTCACGAGAGAAACCATAGGCTTTGCACACAAAACTATGATAACTATGTACTCTGTGTAGCACTTATTGTTCAGATAATATCAAATATTTAACCTTGAGTGCAGTACAAAACACAGTAAACAAAATCGTAACGAAAAGGCAGTGCTAATCTGCGAGAAATGATAAAACATTTATATAAGGAAATGCTCCCGCTGGCCGTTGCGCGATCTCATGTATGGATACGTGAATGCTAATCAAAGGGTTAATGTAGAGTTTTTTGTTTCTTTGAACTTCAGTGGAACTTCCCTAGAAATTAGGTGTACAGAATAACTTTGTTTGTCTGGACTAAATAGAACCAGAAGTGGTCTGGTATGTAAGTAGTATGGATTTTTTAAGAATGTGGGGAACGAGAAAACATTCATTTAAAAATATACTACTCAGTAGTAAAAACATGTATTAAGTTTAATACTTAGCGAATGTTTATGAAACAACTTCAGATGTCTTTACTATAAAGAAAGGATTATATTGAAACAGTGATTTTATTTATTTCAAAGTTATTTCAAACTGGCTTACAGGTATAAGCCACAATGCAGATGGCTTATAAAAGTTTACTCACTGTAGCAAGGAAATTTGATGGAAAAAATAATATTTATGATATAACTGTAATTATACAATATATTGTAGTTAATGCAAATATTTTACATTAAGTGAACAACTTTCTGACAATTTGATTTAATAAATTGTACATGATAACTAGATAATTAAAAAATTATCAAATGTTAAAAATATAAACAGAGCAAAATAAAACTTGTTCTATCTAAAAACAATCTTTTTAACCAAAGATCCAGATAAACGAGGTTGTAGCCACACATATATTTTATACTTTCACCTCTACTGTTGAATGAATTTGTGTTAAAATTTTTTAATTTAATTTAAAAATTAAAAAAAAAATTAAGTATAGTTTTGTAAAATATTTAAACCTTGTAATACCCTTAAATGCAAAATTAGGAAGAAGGATTTTATACTCCTAATTAGATGTTTGTAATTTTCTACTCTTTTATTAATTATTTCTATTTTACGGTTTATTTGTAATTTATTTTAAATAAGGCTAAACTAATTGACTTTGAAACATCTGTTTATCGAATAGGTTTTTAAATAATGTTTGTTTTATTTAAATTTTCTGTTTTGAAAATTTAACGTAGCTGTAAAAGTAAGAATTTTATGGTACATATAATGGGTTAAGAAATATAATTTGTATTCCAAAACATAATATGATCTCAAAAGTGTTGCTTATTTAAGATGTTTTTTTATTAAATTTGTAAATGCAGTTTACTCCTTTATCTCTCAGAATGTTCACAATTTTTAAGTGTGTCTTGTTTTCAGTTGGGTGGAAAATATTTGCTGGAGTCATTCATTATTGCAAAATTAATTAGAAACAATTTCAATCTTTTTGTTTTTAGATATATAAAAAAAGGCAGAGTTTCAGATTAATAATTTTCAAATTCCTGGTATTTTAAATGTACAACAAACCCCATTTAAGAAATGGGCAAATTTATTACAGAAGGTTTTTTAAAAAGTAGGAACTATAAATATTCAACTACATTAAAGCTTAAGTAATAAATAGAGTATTTATATATTTTTTATTAAATATTTCTCTTAGGATTTGAAATATGCAAAGTGCATTTTTCCTGCTGTTCTCAGAATTTTATTGGTTCTTTTATTAGTGTGTATATTGCCATCTCTCAGGGCTAGGATTATACTTTACAAAATGCCATACCTAATACTGATAGGTACTCGGAAATGCATCAAGCAACTAGGGTAGTTTGACAATTTTAGGAAAAATGTAAAAAAGCAATTGTTTATTTAAAAATTTATTACCTTATACTCTGGTTGAAATTGACAAAAATTAAGAGAAAGCCTGTGTAAAATTTTTTGGTTATTCTGTGGAAAGTATTAATTAAAATTTCACTAAAACTCAGTCTAAGACTGTCTTTTTGGAAATAAAACAAGTTGTGTGAGATGTACATGAAGTGTTAGAGAAGTATCTCGAAATAATAAATAAAACAAGTATTGTTTTAGGTAAGACGGAACACATTTTTACACCTGGCAGGAAATATTAAATTTGTGACAGATTTTTTATGGTAAAGGGTAAATTGTAAGCTAACATTTAGTTTAATATTTATGCCTTAAAGAAAAAATTACCCCAACATTTTTAACTGTGGTCGTTTCTATTATAATTATATCTTATTTTAATACGTTCAAATGTTTTAAACTAATTTTTATTTCACTAAAATTCTTTCCTCATACTTCAATTCATACTACTTACATATCAATACTAATGTAATAATTTCCTTGTGTACCAAAGATATAAATGATTTGTTTTCTGTAACCAACATTCCTGAGAGAATCTTGTATATTTTACCCAAAATGTTACTTTATGTTGTTTATTTATTATACAATTATTATGTAAAAATTAGATTATTTATGTTTCATTTTCATACTTTAAATACATATATACACTTTTCTATTCTGTATTTTGTGTTTGTTTATTACTTAAAAAGATATTTTTGTGAAAAGTCATTGTTAAGTGTTGATATCTTAAAAGTTTTATAGTTTTTAAGTCTTTAAAGCAAAATATAATATAATCTCCACCATGTTTTTATTATAAAAATACATTTAGTATTAAAGCTGTTGATATCATTGTTCAATCTATTACTATTGATTTTTCTTATTTTCATTATTTGTAAAAGTGTACAGTTTGTTGTAAGTTTCTGCAAACTGATTTTTTGACTTAGCTAATCTAAAATCATATCTCACATTCACCATTGGTGTAGAGGAAACTTTTGTGGATTTAAAGCAAACTTTTAACTTCATAGTATAATGTAATAATATTATGTGAAGTTCTTTTATTTAAATTGAACAAGGTCTAGACTGCATTTTGCATTTATCATAAAAATAAAAAATTTAGTTGCACAGAAAGAAAAAGTTTAGTAAATTAATTTTCAATGTAGATATAGATATTTTATAATATAGTGTAACCCTAACCCTTCAGAAATACTGGGGACCCTAACAGCTTCTTACTAAACGGTGAGAGGCCATGTTATAACATCTAGAGTAAATTCAAAGCTACTAATAATCGTGTAATAGACAGGATGTTTAGCATAATGCTCTTTGCACAGTAATTATTTCTAATATAGATTCTTATGAGAATTTTAAATAGCAATCAACATTTTACTTTTCACCATTTAAAAAATTCATATTTTATCTGAAAAATAAATTAGTAAACGAGAGCCATTCAAAACAGTAAAAACCCTTGTAAAACTTCTCGTAGTTAAAGACTTTAACTTCATTAAAGGCATTTAACTATTAAAGGAATTTAATGCCTTATAACTAAAGAATTTGATAAGTTATTCAATATTTATTTCCTACTTTAAACCTTAGTGACAAAGCCTGGAGTTTCATTAGTTCACTCATGAAGAAGTAATTAAAAACCGACCCATTGGCTGCTAATGTGATGATCTGCTACTAACTTTGCGTCTTGAAAGGCTCCAAATTTTCTATGATTATGTCATGTCCCAACAGCAAAATCATGGCCTTAATAAATATGAAATGTCATTGATATTAGGAATATTGTATTTTGTATGATATTTTTTCCTTCACAATTGTGACCATTCACGTATGCTGCTCTAAACTATAAAAATGGGAGGATAAACTTCATACGGCATATAACTCCAACTGACATTTGCTAGTTTGCCCTACTCAAGAAGATTTGTGTGGTGGCTTATAGGTTGTAGTAGGTTGTGCATAGGCTTTGCTAGAGATTTTGTTAAAAGTAAAGAAAATTAATAAATGAATGAAAAAGGTTTTATACACAGCTATTTACTTATAGGATGGATGGCCCTAGTATAATCACAACCTCCCTTGTTCCATAATATAAAATATTACCATATGGTGTATTTAATTCTGGATGAACATAAATGTCTAGAAATATTTTCTATCTTAACTGTATAATTTCTCTTGTGGTGTATTTAATGTCGTAATTACATGCTACTTAGATCTTAGATGAGAAATAAATGTTGATGGTTTTACTGCTTATATTGTCAAGATTATTTAATTATTTTGTATTTTATTTTCCACAAAATAATAATGTGATGCAATGGAAAAATCAGTAATAATAGTAATGAATGCATGTAACATAAATTGTTAATAAATATATGTATATTAAGATAACCTTGCATGGCCCTTTACTTCTAAGAGTTTATAAATAAAATGTTACAGGATTAATTTAACGGGATCAGATTTTATGTTGTATTTGTTGGTTTTAGAATAGTTATTATTTAAGTTAGGGTATGTGAATAATCCATTTAAGAAAACAATAATTAATCCAAACATTTCTTTGCTGAATTTTCCTTAGTTTTGAATTCTATGTATAGATATTGTTTAGACATTCTAGTATATTTAACAGGCCTCTTTGTTTTTAAATTTAATAGAAAAATTTCCATTGTTTGTAGAAAACAAATCCTTTGGAGTTCTATGAACATTTTAAACAGCGCTCCAATTAGTTGAAAAGTACCACAAACAATTTTCCATGAGCTTAAATATAAACAAATAAGTAATTTGAAATTGATCATAGGTTTGCAACATCTAATTAATTAATCACCTTTACATTAGTTTATGACAATCCGAACTTTAATTTATTTTTTAAATTTGTAAAAACTTACAAATTTTTTACAAGTTTTTACAAATTTACAAAATAAATTAACGTTCGGATAGTCATAAACTTATGTAAAAGTGATTAAGTTTTACTGAAAGTAATGGCCTACACAATTCAAGAGATCTAATTATTATTTAAACTAAAACCCTTATTTTACTGGTAATTTATAAGGAATTTTTTACAAGATTTTTAAAGTTAACGATTTTTTAAAAAAAGTTCCAATAAATTGTTTTCCACTTTAAAATTGTGTGGCAGAAACGTAGTTAAAACATATTTTACTTCCAATGTCCAGATTGTATAAACATTCAAGGTATTGTTTATTAATGCATTTGTCTTTTTATGTAGAACACGTTTGGCAGTGTTCAGTCCTAAAGGAAAATTGCTTATTAATTTTGTTTCTTATACTTCTGGGTTTGTTACAACTTTTCTTTGTTTTGCCTTCATGTTTAACCATTAAAAAAATATTAATTGTTAATAGTCAGGGGTTTTGGACTTTATTACCAATTTTTTAATGTTGTTAATTATTTTCATAATTGTCTTGGTATGAAATACAATTAAACCTGAATCTTTCTTTCTTTTTTGGTTCCTAAGTAAACAAGACTCCAGTCATGATGATCAGAGTGAGATAAGTATATTACATTATAATAATAAGTAACAAAAAATTGACGATTGACTAAAAATATTTTTTCCCATTCTATGGTAAAAACAAAACTAAATTTGAACAGTGAATACATTCAATTTATTTACGTGATATTTGTGAACAATATTTCTTTTAAGACAGTGGGTTTTAAGACTAGTTAACATGGAAATTCATGTTAAAATCATCTATTTTTGTTGTACAGTGAAATCTGTTTAGGCCGGAATCCATTTAGACCGGCACTTTTTCCGTCTAAGACAGGTTTCCGGCTTATACAGTAGTAGTGTACTGTATGATGGTAACATCACGAAAAGTTTGCCGAGTCTATTTTTAGCGTTGGGGTGAGGGTAGGCCGTGGAGATTCTTACCTATAAGACTATTATTTCTACTGATCAGCTGTATGGCGCTGTACCAACACCACATAGATAACGGACAATTAATTGTCATCGTGTCTACATTTGTTCTAATACAGTATTTAATTTAATTATTTATTTCCGATTAAGTACTGACTGTTTATTTCCTACAGAGATAACACTTCAACATATAAAGCAAGTGTATTTAAATCACAAGAAAACTACCACATTTTAACGTCTAAATAAACGTCATTCAACAGTAATATCGGTTATCTTGATTGCCTAATGACAGCCCGTAGCCTGTGCCCTGTGACGTCACAACTCGCAAACCTTGTTTTCTAGGTGGTGTTGGCTATGCACACTACAGAAAATGTTAAAACCAACATTACATAATAACAATCTTACCTTTTAATGCAGCATCCTTTTATCCTTCTCCACAAAACATTTTTAATAGAAAACTATAAAACTAAAACACTTATACACTTGTCAACAAAATTTATGAATTAATGATGCAATTTATTAAAAACTATATTTTTCCTCTTACTGTATTTAGGCTAAATACTGTACATAGTAGGCTTACGTAAAAATAAGAGAAAATCAATTAGGCTTTAAAAAATCTAGCGTTGACTTTTGTTTTAAAAGGTTAGTTTTACTTGCTTGTGTTTCAGTTATTGTTTTTAGTTGTAACAAATGGTGACACATTTCCAGGCTGTTAATACGTACCGCAAAATCTTCTAACTCACAAATTTTCATTAAAGCCTCGCCAAATGTTTTTATTTTGTTTTCTACGACTGGTCCGTCTTCAATTTCTTCTTTTTCTTCTACTTGTGCATGTTTTTGCCTTTTAGAATGAAGCGGTCTCTCGCCTTTCAATATGTCAATCAATATGACATAAATATGTCTGGCCGTGGATGTTTGTAAACCATTCATTGAGTTATCTTGAAGGAAACGATTGCTGACACATAGCCTATCGTAAATTATGGATGTTTGTATACCATCGCGTTATCTTGTGCATATCAGCAATCCTTAACGTTGTTACAGAGTTCTCAGAAATAAATACGATCCGTTACAATTAAGCAGCCCTATCTGTGAATTTTGTTATGGTAAAAAAATATATTATAAACTGTATTTTATCGAAACGGAAGTCATTGTAACTTTATATTTTACAGCATGTATATGATCAGATTTTCTGGCTTATGCAGAACTAAGACGTCGTAAATATCCTCTTGCTTATTCATCCTTTTGCTTATTCTGCGTTAGACAGTTTCCTGCATATGAAGGTTATTAACCATGTAAATTAAATAGGCGACAGTTGGGACTTTTAAAGTATTCCGCGATAGACGGGATTCCGCCTAACACAGGGTCCGTCTAAGACAGGTTTCACTGTATTAATTTCCCAAACTGTTGTTTCTTGTGCCTCTATCACATTCAGCATTACTATCTTGAAAAAATAACTAAGGCAACCTAAGTAGAAAGAATTCAACTTGATAAGAAGAAATGTTGTAGGAAAGTATTTAGAATATTGAACACATTCAATTTAGGTCAAATCTTATTTTCTATATTCTTTCAAATTGGTTTTTGAAGAATATTATTAAATAGTGCTAAACCTCAAATAGATTGAATAATTTTCCAAAAGTCTTGAAAGTAAATTAATTTTGTTGAAAAAATAATTACTAGCTAACTGAGTTTTAAAATTATAGTGATGCAGCCTTTTTGGAATTTGTTTCAATAAATAGATCTTATATATTTAAAATTCGAGAAAGTAAAAGAAGGGAACCTGTACTATAACTAAACATAATGTTTACTTTACAATGTTTGTTAAAATAGTTTTATTTCTTGCAATTTTTGTATTGTACATCTTGAGGTTTTTTAAATTACTACTTTTAGAATCACTTGGCAAAAAAACCACTACTTTCTGATATTTTTCAGCAGACCCATTTAGCACTAGATCAGTGCATTGTTCAATGCTGTGAGTCACAGACAAGACACAGGATAGTTTCTGTGACTGTAAGTAGTGGTTTTTTGTTAGTGATACTAAAAGTGGTAGATTTATTTCGCTGTACATGAAAGTGTTATGCCTCTTACAAGTTTTTAATTCACTTAGGAAGGATTGGTAAGTTTTAGATTCTTGGTAGTTGTTTTCTGTAAGCAATGGAAAAAGTATTGTCAGTCTTGATTTAAAGTTTACTTCTGAATCCAATTCAGAAGTTATCAAGTAATTGTTTTTCAACTTGTATTAAATAGTATAACATTCTGCTTCATTTGTAGTTGTGACGTAAATCTATACAAGTTTAATATCAATGTTGAACGTATTTACCCCTGCACTCTTTAGTACTATTATCTTTACCATGACCTAATGATCCTAGTTTTACCTGAGACAATCACTTTTGTAACATTTAAAATTTTTTTGTAGCATTTTTGTAATGCTTAAAATGAATTTATTGAACATTAAAAAGCATTAAAATACATTCCAAACTATATCTAAGTATAACAAGGTAATATGTAGCATTTTTAGGTGTTTTGAGTTTTTGCAAATAAATTTAGTTTGTTTTCTATACAAACATGACTGAAAATTGACCAAAATGTGCCAATCAAAAATTTTTTATTAATAAAGTTATTGGTAAAGTTTTTATACAAAATAAAGAGACAATGGGAAACAAAACTTAATGTTATTGGTTGTTATTAGTGAATTCATATTTTTATAAAATGCTTCACAATATTGTTGGGGGTTTTAATGTATTTGCTTTTATAGAGCACTTTCACACCTTTATGGTTTAGAGTTTTGGACTATGAAATCATTTTAAATTACCAATATTTGGAAATGTTAATATTTTAAGGTGAATGGTAAAATGTTGAATTTCTTGGTGAAAGACTGAAATATTTGCTTAACATTGTGATACATTTGGGCCTTCACTGCTAAATTTTGTCAAACACATGTTGTAAGGGGAGTTGAATTTCTCTAACCTATTCTATCTTCAATTATAGTCTATTGTGTTTATCAACAATTACTGGATAAGGATCAACGGTATAATAATGTAAGCAAATACTTGATCTTTTGCAAATCTATTTGACATATTAATTTGGAGGAACTGTGGAATAACGTTTTAATTAAAAATAAATAAAACCTCTTGAACCATAAAATGTTTTTATTCATGTCCTGATGTACATTTTGATTGCAAAGAGGAAATTACTGCAAGAGTACAAACAAGACTTCAAGAGTGTTGTAGTGATTTACTCTGATGATGATTGCTTTCCAATCGAAATGTACATCAGAATAAATAAGAAGTTTTTTTGAGGTTTAAGAGGTTTTATTTATTTATAATCACATGTCATAAGTTGATATTTACCTGAGAACATTAACATTCTATAATTTTGGTTTTTTACAATATCGTATATAAATTTTTTTAAGTGATATAATTTTTTTTTTTTTTTTTTTTTTTTAACAATCAGTTAATTTGACTAGAATTCTTCAAAATTCATAATTGTGTAAAAACAAAATCAAGAATTATTAATATATTTTAAATATTTTTATGATTGTTTTTTAATCAGAAGAGACTCAAATGTTCTTGTCCATATGGAATTTATAATAAAACAAGTAATTAAAAAAATATTGGTCAATTCCTACTGATGTTAAAAAAATAACCATGGCAACAGTTTGAGGTTGTACAATGGAGGTTTCAACAACAACCAGATGGGGGAAAAATTCATAATCATCATTAAGAAATATATTTCTAGGTATTGGAAATTTGGCCCAGTGCCAAGGCTTGCTAGACTTCGATCATGAAGATTCTCGGTTCGAATATGGCTGGACCCCCCCAAATTTTATAATTTAATTATTGAATAAATATTTGAAACAACTGTATCAACATCAATTGTCATCCACTATAGGTTTTAAAAAAATGTATTTGAACTTGACTGAATGAATGAAAACGTATTTTATTAATTATTGAAAATTTGTACAAGATATATATCAGGAGAGTATGAGCTAATAGAAGGAATTTATAAAGCCCCAATAAAGCTCAAAATGCCAAACCAATTTCTTTGGTTTCACAACAAAGTTTGACCAGATTTTCTGTTGTTTATTGCGTTGTATTACTTCCCCCATAGTAGAAATGTTAGGATATAATTCTCAGCTTAGTTAGGTCTAAATCCTTGCAAATATTTGACTTGAAAAAATATTATCTAAAAATTATAATGTGGGATGTATTAAACTAATTTTAAAACTACTGAACTAAGTGAATACATAATTGCTTACTTGCTGACGCATTATGTTCAGCAAGTACTTACTTCGTCATTACTTAATGACGAAAACATTAGTTCCTTGTACGAAGCTAATCCTCTACAGAGGTGTTGGATGTATTGTCACATATAATATAACTTCCAGGACAGCTGTTAGGGTATCCTAAAAATCCTGGCTTTGATCTATGATATCGCCAAAGAATTTTTGTCAGAATTGCAGGTTGAGAAAATTTTTAAAATGTTTCCTAATAACAGCCATTAATTTATAGTTTTGAGTTAATGAGAAATGACATTTGGCACAAAAAATTATAAAGTGCTAACTAAATAATAACAGTAATATATACTTAACTTAGAAATTGAATGGTTTTATTTTAACCAACATTGGTCTTGTAAACTGAACTAACTTGTTCTTTAATTTATAAAGTTTTTAAAGTATACATAACTGTTATAAAACATTTAATTACAGGAATGCCTTATAAAGAAAATGTTTGTTATTATATATAGTTAAAGGTGTTTTCACATCTATTAGGATATGATCCTGATAATTTATTAAGGAATTAGGTGATAAGTATTTGCAAATTTAAAATAGGTGTTACACCTTACGAGATAATGGATCATAATTTAGGCACATTTTTGTGGGTATCTTTAATTTATTTAGAAAAGGTCATAGTGCCCCACTAAGCCAATGCTATACGAATACATAACAAACATGACAAACTATGTACTATAAATTTTGTATTTAAAAAAATGAAAAACGATGTTATTTAATAGTTGGTAGCTTAAAAGAAGTAATTAGTTTATACCACCATTCTCAATAAAAGCTTTTTCTTGTGTGACAACTTTTTGAAGTTGTTTTAATAGTTTTATGTAACGATTTCATTAAAGTTTGTAACCAGATATTTAATATAAATTCTCCAATAGTGACCTTCAATTAGAAGTATTATGGCTTGTTCCACATTACAAGCATTTTTCTTGAACACTATAAACAAAATCGATGAATCTTGATAACGGTAAACCACCCATCTAGCAATGACCAAAGAATACTCAGAATTGGGTGCTGTTGGTATGTTATTGATTTGACTTAGTTCTTTTTTATGTTTAGCACTGTATTTTATGTACAATGCTTACTGTTTATTTTACAGAAATTTTTCAATAATTTCTAAAATTTTGTGTAATTAAGAACAAAGTTGCACGCTATCAAATAACTTGCTGAAATAAGACAACAATAAAATATAAATTGTTTTTATAAATTATTTATTTATTTTTGTAAAACTGAGGGTATCTCATTATAACAGCTACTGCATTACTGTATTACTGTTTGGCTGTCTGGTGTTCAAAGAGGAAATACATAATAATATTGGAAGAATTAAACATAATTTGTGAATTACAATCTTCACTGTGTGAGTGAATATATAAAATGGGGCACTCTGTATTTAACCCATGTTTAATATGGGTTAATAACCTTCAAATATTAGAAAAAACCATCTGAAAATCGATTAAATTAAAAAAATTTTTAAATTAATGTTTGCAACTTGAATCATATTTACTAAATATTAAAGATACTATCTTGCAGTAAGTCTTCAGTATTAGATAGGCTTAATTCAGTTATATTTACTGTGGTTCTTGTTTCCAATACAAATTTTACCATAATAAAATTTTTTATTTATTTAAATTTTGTAGCTACTACTATGTTTATCAGATAAGATATTAATGTTTTATAATAAAAATAATGACATTGTAACTAAAAGACAAAGCTATTAAAAGACCAGAAATCCTATTTTATAATTTTGTAAATTTTTTAGGTTTTTGTTATAACACTTTCCAGTCTAAATTTTTTAAAATTTGTTAACAACAAGTACTTCTATTTGTTAACATCACACAAAGTAAAAATCAATAATACATGACTAAATTCTGTAATTATAAATTCATAAAAATTGTGTAAAGAGTTTACTACAACTAGTATAAATATTTTATTTGATTAGGAGGGTTTCAGTCTGCTAGTATGAAGAGTTTGTTTTATTCTTTTGTTTTTTCGTAGACTTGGAGCAAACATCTATTCATCTTGGTTCCATATCATGGTAAATTATAAATCCTCTGAATTGCTGATCTTCATTTTTTATGCTGTTACTTAGGCAACCATATTTAGTGTCAAGAAGAAATATCGCAGCTTTCTTAACTCATAAAAAATATCTCTTTTATCCCACCTCTTCCTCAAATTCTTGTTAAACAAATTTTAGCTCAGTTAATTTTCTTGACCCTTGGTAGGGATCCATTCGACAGACTCGTCCCCAAAGGAAAGAAGGTTAGAAAAAAATCTCTGCAGAGACAGAGATAAATAGAAAATGGCATATGGAAGATGTAAAGCATTTTAAATATATATACCGTTATTTTTCATTACCATTAATATCTTATACATTTTTTTATTACCATTAACTTCTTATGCATTCCATTTAAATTTATAAAGAGTTTACCTGAAAGAAGATAGTTTGTAAGGAGTTAAGGATAAAAAACTTACAAAGAAGTTATATCAGTATTTTCAACTGACTTATATGAGTAGAAAATTATATTTATCACCATATAAATGATGATTATATTAACACCTTTTCAGTGGGTAATTTATGAGTTATGTGTTTCTAAAACGAGTTGCATAAAAATGAAACTGGTTGTCTTAATTAACAAATAAAATGTCTCAAGCGCTGTGTATAATTAATGCATTAATAGAAGTAAACATTCACTTAAATTTGACTTATGCCAACTTGAAAGTTTTTTTTTATGATTTCACAGTGGTTCTCTTGGATTTTTGGTAAACGAATTTACCTAAAAAAATAATTAAAGATTCCACAATACATTAAAAAAAATTAATGTTTATAATAATAAGAAATAATATATTGCATTCATTAATACTTAATAAAAGGTACTACATGACTGGAAAGTGTTGTATATCCTATATTTAAAAGACTATTTGACTACCATGTGTTTACGTATAAAATTTAAAATATTCGGTTTTATATATTTGTATTATAAAATATATTCACTTTCATTGTTATGAAATATATATGTATCAGTGTGAAATTGTGAATACACTTTCCCATTTAATATCACTTACAACTATTGAATATTCAACCAATGGAATTCATTAGTTTTCAAAGCAGTGTGTATTGTATAATGTTATGATACTAATTACTGTGTTGCACTTTTGTTTGTGATTTCATGTTATA